>VMRN01000022.1:1959868-2210687 GCA_010277015.1 Poeciliopsis turrubarensis
TATTCAATTTTTTGTTTTAAATTGCCTTTCAAGATGACATTTCTGTTCTTGGTGTTGGATTTTTATCAAATAAATTTCCTCCAAAAATGCGACCGATACTCCGGTGCGACTTATAGTCAACTTAAGTATTTACCTCTTGGCTACAAATTTATGACTTTTCATAAATTTAAGTGCCACGTTGATGTTAGTAGCATTTTTTTTTTACCTGCAGATGCCACAAATTACCATTCACTAAAAGAATTATGTGCTATTATTGTGCATTAGCCAATAAAATGCTCATTTTAAAAATGAATTATTCGTATTTTCAATACCATTTAAGATGAACCAAATTGTTCTAATTTGATAGAAAAAACTATTATAAAAACAAGCTACTGCTAACAATAGAGACACTGAAAAAGTTATGAGTTCAGGCAGGCGGTAATGGCTCGATAGCGGGTGGAAGCTGATGGATGGGGGAGAAGCGAGGCTAAGCCGGAGCTCCGGAGGGCCGCCCGGTGATGAAGGGATGGGCGGGATGAGCTCCAGCCTCTGAGGGACTACTGTCTATCTGTGAGTCCATGTGAAAAAAAAAAGATAAAAAAAACTGGGCTGGAAACCGGGAGACTCAAAAACAAGAGCCCACTGTCACTGTCTCTTAGCAACCGCGTTTCCCAGGTGACACGCAGCCTGACATCACTTCCTGTTGGAAGCAACGACGTGCGGCGCGTGTTCCTCCGGACTTTGCTCTGCTTTCAGGATTTCGTTCCTTCTTGAATCCCATAAAATGCATTCAGAGGAGCTCGCGGCGCAGCGGGCGTATAGACTGACGGCGCCCGCTGTGCGCATGCGCGCAGCCTGATTGCACACGATGCCAGTGGAAACGTGGCCAACTCCCGCCATCTGGTAGGACTACTTGGCACAGCGAGGCCCGCTATGGTTTCTCGACATATTGGAGTAGTTAAAATTAACACTGTGACACTATTTGGCAGGAAAAGACACCAAACTATCTATTAGTGGATCCATTTCAGCTTCACCTTTCGAGTCCAAGCTGCTGCAACACAGAAGCTTCGGTTGTTTGTATGTATGCAACCCAAAAGCTCAAGAGTTTTTTTATGCTCAATTTTATTTCTTCTGCAAAGACTTGACTTGATTATTTAAAAAAGAGAGAGAGAAAGAAAATGTCTGCTGTGAAGGATGAAGGATTAGTTTCCTCCCTGTTTCACCGTTTCCATAAAAAAAAAAATCCTAATTTTTCTGCCCCCAATTAACTCTGGCAGCTCAGCAGGGCTAAAAAAAGCAACAACATGTGGCTTGTTTAATTAAATTGAACATTTAGAGAAGACAAAAAAAAAAAAAAAAAAGGAAATGCAGAATTATAACTCCAAATTGGAAGCAAGTTGGAAAGATTAAACTAAAAAAATAATTAAAAATCAAGATTCAAAAGTCCATTTTGGTTCTGGATCCTCAGAGAAGGTCCCTGATGACGTCCTCGTCTGTGATGCTGGGGACCTGGGGCATCCCAGATTGGGGTATGGGCCCCCGCTGCCCTCCAGACATCAGCATCTGACCTGCACACAGACATACATGAAATATTCAGGAGCGCCGCTAATGGAAAAGCTCAGAGCGGGTTTGTTTGGACAAAAACCTGGAGCCAAAATGGAGGGGAATTTATACGATAGCATGCAGTTTATCCTGCTTTTTTGTCACACTTAAGTGTTTCAAAACAAATGTTAGACAAAAAAAGATGCAATGTCGAAAATATATATAATTTCTCTAAGTATCGTGGAATCGACTGATGGTTCAGTCGATTCGGTTTAACTGGGAACCATTTTCAGTTGCTGCAGTTCAACTTTCACACTAATTGTAAAACCTGTTCCCCTCCTCGCCTGTGGGGGCGCTGCACCAAGAACCGCTGAAGAAACGACACGAAAGACACAGAATGCAACTTCCTTTGCAAAATGTAAACAAAAATGGAGTAACATAAAATTTTAATGGCTAGTGGTAAAAAAGATGATAAAGCATTTCTTCTGCTAATGCTAAGTTTTTGTCATTTTAAGACAGAGGTGTCCAAAGTGTGGTGCGGGGACCATTTGTGGCTCCTCAGGACAAATATGGCGGTCCTTGATCACAGTTCAGGCATTAAACACAAAGTATTCGTCCAGAAATTTGTTTTGAATTCATTTCCTTTTAATAATTAAAAAAGAAAAACAACCAGTGGGTTTAACTAAAATTCAGACCTGGCATTTTGGCTTTATGAGCTTATCAAAATAAAGCAAAATGGAGTTATATTCTGTTCTCGTTACTAAAAAGAAAAAACAAATCATGAAAATTTAGAATTTGGTTTGCAATTTTCTTTAGTTTTTTTATTCTGGGAAACTTGCAGGACCCTTTTTTTGTCTTAAATGTACAACTGAGACATCTCTACAGAAATCTGACTTACTTGTTAATTTCCTTAAAATATTGTCTTTTAATTTATTTTTTATCTAGCAAGTACAATTGAAAAATAATAGTTTTTGCTGTTAAAACTTTGCGGCCTGGTGTTCTTCCAGTTTGACATGCTAAAGTTTGGACGTCAGCGTTTTAATATGTTCTGGTAAAATTGTGTCTTTACTCTGCTGACATCAAGACTAAACTAGTAAATAATCAAAGATTTTCTTGTCTGGTCTTAATACTCTGTCAAATAAACTCACAAAGGGGATGATTGGAATAAAAGCTACTTTTTGATAGATCATTTGTAATGTATTTGTTGGAGAATTTCGAAAAAAAAATTTAAATAAATTCTTGCTAATTGCTGCTGGCTAGTCTGAAGGAGCTGAGTGGGGGAGTTTTAATGGAGAGGAATCTGACTTTTTCCATAAATATTTTGTCATTTCATCTTCATCTTGCTGTGAACAGTTGTGTGTGTTCTGACCTGTCATTGGCTGCCTCCACTGGTTTTGTATTTGAGGTCCGCCTCCTGGTGCCGGATGCACCATCTGCTGCCCCATCGCTTGGTGGGACATCATGTTCGGCATGTGAGACACCGCACCCTGCTGTGAAAACGCACCACAGTAACCATGTTAGATTCTACATGCATGTTTTTGGAAAATTTAGCATGAAAAACCAGCTTTCCGTTGCTCTGACCGGCTGTTGCTGGCTGAGCAGGAGACTCCGGAGCTGCGGATTGGCTCCTGGATTCGGGAGGCGGAGAATAGATCCCTGTGGTTGGGTCTGTCCGCCCTGAGCGACCTGATTGGGTGGAGCTCCGCTGACCGGAGGCTGCTGATTGGTTGGTCCTGCTGCTCTCATCGTCATCTAAATGCGTTAAATGTAGGTTAAAACAAACCACCAGTGATAATTTTAAGCTGAAAACACTGAAAAAAAAAATGAACGTTTTCACACTTTATGTTGCAGAATCAGCCACAATATGAAAAAAATGGCAGCTTATAATCTGGAAATAAGGTAATATCATTCCTCCAAGGATAAAAAAACAAAACAAAACAAAAAAAAAAACACCACTTCTGAGAATAATAAAACATAACATACAAGTTTAAGATCATTTTCACTTTGTCCAAGGAAATTATGTTTGAAATCAAGCTGGAAGAATTATGCTACAAGTTATTTTATTACCTGGAAAAATTGATTTACTCTCTATTAAATGTAAAATCAGCTTGCCGTAGGGCAGCACCCACACTCTAAACGTACTGTATAAAGTTAATTACCTTCATGCAGAGACAATAAAAACTTCAAAAAAATTATAATTTTAAAAATGATAGGGCCACACTAAAGAATAAGAGGTACGAGAATAAAGTCACGTGGGAATAAAGTCGTAATTATGAGAATAAAATCATGATATTATGGGAATGAATAAGTAATATTACAAGAATAGTCATAATTTTACTGGAATAATTACACATGAATTATAAAGTCATAGTGTTACCAGAATATTACTTTACTCTTGTAATATTCTTGATATAGTTATTTTCTCAGTATGTCCCTCATCCTCCAACATTTTACAGAGAGCATAATGTGATACTACTTGGAAGTTGCCCTGGTCCCTTTAAATAAAAGCAACTTAAAACAATTCACATTGTTGACAAACCACATCAGCACCATGCCAGTCCATGCCATCATGCATGAAGGAAACCGAGCCCAGCCCAGATGGAAAGGTGGAGGCGTTAGTTTGTTGTTCTCACCATGCTGCTGGGCCTTTGCTGCTCCTCCATAATGGAGACCTGACTAACGGGGGGCATGCCCACCACCACAGACTGGATGCAGAGCCGACCAGAGAGGAGCAGAGACAGTTACCAGTAAGGCATGCACCTCCGCAGGCGGCCGCCGGGAGGAGAAACGGAGCGGCTCTGGAGCCGCCTTTGTTTACCTGCTGCTGGACGTTGCCGTGGGAAACCGGGATGGGGCCGGGCGCCCGGTTCAGAAAGTTCTGGTTGGTCGGGACTTGATTGGACTGCATTGGAACCCCAGCTCCACCTAACTGCTGCAAAAACAAAACATACAAAAAAAATAAAATCTGAGTTTTTTTTTTTTGTTGTTTTTTTTTAACAAAGTCTGAGATGTAATGCAAGTTTTGCAAAATGCATGTTGTGTGAATAACTGTATAATTTCATAAAAAAATTAAAAATTAAACTGAATATTTTACAACAGAATTGTTTTTAATTTCTCAGGCCCATAAAATATCTAAATGTTTTACTTTCAATGTTAAACTCCTGCATAAATAAAGCAACACTTTCTGTTTAGGTAAAAATAAACACATAAAAATATAAAAAAATTAAGAAAAATAAATTTAAAAGGTTCCCAAACTAAAAATCCTTTCATTGAGGAATGAAAAAAAAAAGGTTACAAAACATTTTTAAAATTCAAACAGGGATTTAATAAATTATTCTGGAAGAACAGGGAACTATTTTGAATTTGATTTTGTGTCATTGTATGTCAATTGTTTGTAATAATATTATTTTTCCTTTTTCTCAACAAATAATATTTACTCTCAGGTTGGAGGTTCTAATCAATGTTGTTGAACGCAAACTCTGTAAAACAAATATTTCTCACGGATTGTTGGGTTTGAATATCGTGTTTGCTATCAAAAAGAACAAAACACAGAAATGCTGCTTGACAATTTAAAGTTAAAAGATTCCTGCAGTAAAAAATAGACTTATATTTATACCCCAAATAAAAAAAAAAGCATAAAAGATGTTTAAATGTGTAAAATGATAACTAAATGGAATAAAAGTCATTAAACTTCTGCAAATCCTCCCAGTCTGCTGTTTATATGCACTCCTTCTGCTGACATAAAGTGCATTTACAGCACATATTTTCTTTATGCAATTTACTGTGTTATCAGTGTTGAAAGTTTGCACGGCTGCATTTACACCCACTCTGTCAGACAGCAGATGGAAAGAGAAAAACAAACACTGAGAAGAAGTGGAGATTTTACTTTAAACCCCACCTGCGCGGCGTTCACACCGTTTCCAAAGTGGATCTTTTAGCTGATTTTTTGCACCTTGCCGTGTGACCAAATGTTCTGAAATGGTCCACATCTCTAAAATAGTCTTATTCACACGAAATCTGACGGTGCAAATAGCTTTGCCATATGATCGGCAGCCGGTGTTGAAAACAGGCGAGGCCAGTTCTTTTTCCCAGGGATCATAAACTATGTTGCCTAAAGTATTCGCTTCCCTGCTTTGAGTCACAGACGAGTTTAAGTGACGTCCTAATCCTAATCCTAATCCATGTCATGTTGGTCCTCCCTTTGCTGCCAGATCAGCTTCTGCTCTTCTTTCTCGAAGGCTCTGCACAAGGTTTAGGAGTGTCAATGGGGATTTTGATCATTCGTCCAGAAGTGCATTTGTGAGGTCACACACTGATGCTGGACGAGAAGGTCTGGCTCTCAGTCTCCGCTCTAATTCATCCCAAAGCCGTTCTATTATGTTGAGGTCAGAACTCTGTGCAGACCACTCTCCAGCATAGACCTTGCTTTGTGCTCGAAGGAACCAGATGCAAACTGTTCCCACAAAGTTGGGAGCCTGGAATTGTCCAAAATGTCTTGGTATGGCGAATCATTTAAAGTTTGTTTCACTGGAACTAAGGGGCCAAGCCAAACAGATTTCCTACAGATCCTGTACAGGGTAAAACTCAGCAGGTTTAGGAATCTAGATGGAAACTGGTGAAGCATCAACCTCAGAGTAACGAGTTACAGGCAAATAAAATGGTCTCAAAAGTAAAAATTAGCTTCCATGAATGAACTGGCCGAGACAGACAGAGTGGTCAAATATCATGCAGGAATAGTTTCAGATGTCTACTAATGCCAGAAGTTGCAACCTGCTCAGGGTCATTTAACTAAATATGACCAGTTGTGTGCATCAAAGTTTCAGGCTTTCAGCCTTGGATGGATTACAAACAAATGAGACACCAAAAATGAAGCTGGACATTTTAAAGCTACGATCCAGGGCTGTATTTTTATTCCAGTGACAGATTTACACTGACACTAAAAACACAGCTGGGTAATGAGTTATCGATTCTCTCTGCAGGATTTCAGAAAATGGCTTTTTGAAAACTGCACAAACCTCTGGTATCCAATTGTAATTAGTGTGTATTCTGGATAATGACATTAACTTGCATTAGCAGACGCTACGGCAGAGGAGAAACTTTTTTACAGGTTTCAACAGAATCCGAATTTTTCAGGTTTGATTTGGGTTGCAAGCAGCCAGATTTCAAATGTTTTGGTCAGAAATCAACTCCGAGGAGTCCAACTGGGCTCAGCCCTCCCCTGTGACTCCCCCACTCAGCTCCTTCAGACTAGCCAGCAGCTATTAGCAAAGACCTGGTGGAACAGCACAGCTTCAATATAGGAGCTACTTCTCAGTGAAACGCCAATAAAAACGTCCTAAAAGGGTTAAAAGAGGAAGTTTGTTGTAATGATTTCCTGCTGTTTAAGGCACAGCAGGAGTTTTTAAAGAGACAGAAACCCAATTTCAATGTGTTAAATCAGACGGTAACATTTCTTTCTTGTTCTTTTACAGCATTTATATAACAACTTGTCAGTACATTTACTTGATTGTGCTATAAAATGGCAGAAGGAAAAAACACATTGCCCCTTTAAGAAGAATTATGATCGTTTACCTTTTGTGATGTCATCCGAGCCAAACAGACTCGATAGCTTTTTTACATCAAATCTTGGTTATGCAAGAATTTCCAAGAAAAGCAAAGGAAAAAAAATGAGCAAGACGTGTTTGACAGGTGAGAAACTACATCAACAGTAAGTTTGGTTGATTTTGCAACAGAAAGTGTCAAGCAGCTTTAAGGATCAAAGTTCTGATTCTTTAAAAATGAAAACTAACAGCATCCAGATTCAGATACCTGCACAGGCTTTTAGATTTAAAATGTGTTGTGATGGATTTCACACTCAGGGAGACACAAGGGGAAATGAAGGGCATTTCATCTCCACACCCAGCAAAAAAAATTATTAACTTCAGACTCAGGAAAGCGTGATGGAAAAACACCTTCACCCATCCATCTTACTGAATCTGAACAAATCACCCAGGGATGCTGCTAATACGCAGCGTGCTCTCTGACCAACAACAGCCAGGAAACACACAGCTCTGGGTCTTCTAAGAAAACTAAACACAGCTTGTTTCTCCTCCGCCGCCTGTGATTCATCTGCTGCCTTCAACTCGGTAACCTGCATCGCTTGAAACGCCATAATATTCGAATCTGAAAAGGGAAGAATGCCACTTCTGCTACACAGAAACCTTAACTACTGGTCCAAATTGAATTTTAATTATGCTAAGATTGCTGTAGCACTTCCTTATTAGCAATGCAGCTCTGAATTTGTGATGATACACAAGAGGCAGAGGTAGAAAAAAGTCTTCATTAAAATTTCATGTCTCCTGCCTTCTCTAAATGCCCCGATACTCATACACACACGACTTATGAGTCACATATTGGGCCTCTCGCAAAGACATAAAATTAGCGGGATGGTTAGACAAGAGCCATCAACACCGATGATATCAGAGCATGAGGAGTAATGTAATCTGAATCATGTAAACTCGCCAAGCAGCTTTATTTTTAAAGAGCAACATGCTGCTTCCCTGGCAGCTCGCTGCTTGTTTAGCAGCCGTGCAGCGAGAGGAGCTGGAGAAAAGCCATGCGGCGGAAAAGGTGGCTCATCCAGAGGAAATGGTGAAAAAACGGGCGACCTGAGCAGGTCCAGGCCGAGACCAGGAGCGTCAGATCGCAAAGAGGATCGGTTCTGCTTAACGAGGACATTTACACACCTTGAACTTAAAGCTGCAGCAGAGCAGCTGGTGTGTCATTAAGACGCCATTCGGATATTTAATATGAACTTTAACTATTCTTGACAATTAATATGGGCAAGCAATTATGAACGCACTGATGGATGTAGAAAATAAATAAAACCAAGTTCACATGAATAGTAATTTACTGGATTATGCTGTAAATGTCAGAGGATGTAAAAATAAGTTCATATTTCACTCCTTTAAACATGTAATTATACTTTACTACTGTCCTTCTTTTGCTTTCTTTTACATTTACTTTGTTTGTATATAAGTTTGTTTATTCTTTTATTACACTAGATTCAAATAAGGTCAAACTTATTATAAATAAAGTAAAAAAATAAATAAATTGACTGAAAGTTTCTGGAACATAAAATAAATGAAGTTAAATAAATTATAAGAAAGTATTAAAGTGAGGCAAGGATTTTTTTTCCAACTCTAGAATAAGATCAAAATATAAAAAAATAAAATAAAGTAATAATTTTACCCAAACAAAGTTGTGATAAAATGAGAAGAATAATCAAAATAACCCAGGATTAAAGTTTCAGTTTAAGCAGAAGTGTAGTGATAGAAAAAAAGCCAAATTATTGTGGTAATAAACTTGTAATATTAGCAGAATAAAGTGATGATAAAATGAGAATTACGTTGTAATATTATGAATATAAAAAGTTAGAATATTACCAGAATAAAGTTTTGTATTAGCAGAATGAAATAGTAAATATATGAGAAATTATATTAAAAAAATATTAAGCATCTTGTGAAGTTGTACTTTAGGATACGTTTCAAAAATATAAAAATACTTAATCAGTTCAGCATCAGAATATTAACAGTAGCAGGAATTTAAAACAATTATTTCAGATCTTGATAACTATTGAAGTTTTTTTAATAACCTTAATAAAATAACCTTTTTCTCATAACTTTACAACCATTTTCCAGAAATATTGAGTCTTTATTCTACTAATATTATATCATAATTATCATAATTTAAAAAAGACATAAAAAAAAGCTCTTATTTTCGCTGTAATAGTCATAAAATTAGGAGAACGGCAGATTTTTCTTGAAGTGTTTAACATCAAACACCAGTGAGTTATGAGAACACGGATCAAAGAGCCGTCTGAAGATCAAAGCCGTTTATGAGACTCATAAGGGATTTAAAAATTATATCGTTCATCGTTATCACGAAAAATTTCCCACCACGAATAATAAACTCCTATTAATGACGCCTGAAAACTGACAGCAATGTCTCCACTGTTATTTTCACCCTGTTTTATCCGCTGTTTGTTACATGAAAGCACCGATAAATATCAATAAATCAAACAGTGCGATAGAGTGTGCAGCTCAGCGATCAGAATCAGAGTATTTCATGTCCTGAGGAGCCGCCTGCCCACTAACCGCTCACCGCTCTGTGCTGCTGGACCTGCTTGTGGTTGGTGATGACCTGCCGGATGCCGTTGACGAAGCCGCTCTGGTCGTTGGGGATGAGGCCCATGAAGATCTTCTTCTTGGAGGAGTAGAGCAGCATCAGCACCCGCACTTCACACGGCGAAGTTGTGTGGGGGAAATGCACACATCCTGCCTGCAGAAATATAAACAAACATACATTTACACATCGTTTAGTCCACATTGCAGGTCTAATTTTGTAATTTCACACTCATAGCAATGTCTTGTTTTACTATTTAGCAAAAAATCAGGTTGTTCTTAAAGGACCGGTTGATAAAAACCCATTAAATAGTTAGAATACCAATAAATAGCTGTTTCAGGATTCAGTACGCGTTTCTTAAAATTAAATAATATTAAAGATCTTTTCACACTGATCAGTCCATCCAGGATTTTGTGATCATTTTCTTTTTTTCAATCGAAATGATCGATTTTGTGGTCCTGATTTAAAATATTGTAAGGAATTTTTATGATATTCGTGGTAACGTATGATATTAAACGTGACTTTTTTCATCAATCGCCATATTGATCGTGGGCTGTAACTTGACATCGAGGAAGGTTGAGGCAACAGGCACTTAAACCCAAAGTTTTTGAGAAAAATTTTTAGAAAAAAATCAGAAAAAAATGTGTGAATTTGAAGACTGTGAATTTCATTTGAGTTTGCAGATTTGTTGAAAAGCTAGTCGGACTTATTGATGTGATTTGGAGTCTGGAGGGCCACATTAAAAGCTCTTGCGGGCCACATTTGGCCCCCGGGCCTTGAGTTTGACACATTTGTCTAGACTGTTGAACCTTTAGACGCCATCCAAACTTTAAGGTCAACAGAAACTTTCAGAGAGTTTTCACTCACATCCAGCAACACAAACTGTTACACATGTTAATGGACTCGGTTCGAATGGAGACCATAATTTGTTACAATTTCACTCCAAACCCTTTTAAAAAGCTGTTCCCCTCCTCGCCTGTGGAGGCGCTGCACCTTTAACCACTGAAGGAAAAGCCACAAAAACCTCTGAAGACGACACTCAGTGAAACTTTCTTCTTCATGAAATGGAAACAAAACGTAGTAGCGACAGATTTTAGTAGCTGTAGGATTTTTCTTTTGGCAAAAATAAACATTTCTTGGACTAAATACCCACATTTGTTTGGTTGTATTACCCAGAATGCACTGCGCTATGTTGTTTTATTCAACTCTTTGTTTAACGATTGATGCCACTGGAGTTTTTATACTTTGTGCAGCTCTTTGGTGAACTCGGGCTTTCCTTATTCAAGTTATTTAGCAGCGTTATTTCTTTTTTTAATTTATTCCGCACATAGTCGGCTCTTCTCAATTGACAAAAGAACACAAATTGTGGCTCTTTCATTGTATTTTTGTGTGTTTTATTGTCTTTTTCTTGTTTCCCCCAGGATAGAAAAGAAAAACAGAAACAATCAGACTCTGGCTTCATAAACCGAATACAAATGGAGTTAATTCATAATGCGCCTTCGGTGGAGCATGTAGTGAATTAGAGATGCTTCTTCACTAGTTTTAACGATATTTCCATCTGAAGTGAAAGAACATTTACAATATTTAGGCTGAAAATGAAGACATCATGTGGGTAAGGAGCCTTTTCCAGAGTTTTTAATATAATCACTGGAACAAGAAGTGATGCCACCTAGTGGGCAGAGAAGGAACCTGCGCTTGGATTTCACCAAAAATGAAGTCAGAAACTATGAAGCTCAACAAAGTAAAAACACATTTGAAGTTTAGCAAGAGTAAACACTCACAAAACCATTGGCCATGATGCGATAAAGCCCCCTCAAGGAATCCATGTCTTTGCTGGTGAAGAGAAACTGAACCATTCGAGAGTTTCTGAACAGGTGCCCCAAAGTCGTCTGCAGGAAAAACAAGTCGGGTTATAATTTAAGCATCACTCCAGAAGTTTCTGCTGCGTAAACGGCTGCTAAAAAACAGCTGGCTCACCAGTAACTGCTGTGGGATCAGCTGCATGATGAGCTTCTGTGGCCACTGGTCCGTGTTGCTGCAAGGAGACGAAGCAACACCATCATGGAAAAACGAAAACTGACAGTAAAGCCAGAAAACGCTTTGATGAGGGTCAAAATGTGGCGTAAAATTCAATTAAACCCAAAAATACTTTGTTTATCCCAAAGGGGAAACTAAATGCCGTCATAACTCATATCATCCACAGAATCATTGTGGACGGCGATGCTGCGCTGCGGGCAGGAAGAAAAGCAGTCAGTCTTCCAACCAATCTGAAGCGACCTCTGACTGAAGACGAAATTAGTGTCAAACATTTGTGCTTGTTTAAAAGAAATGAATGTTTCCAGAGGTCATCAAAGGTCAACCAGCACATCCACGTTTACAAAATATGACACATTTGGTGTCAATCAATTGCAATGAAAACATTTTAGCAGCACAGCCATCCCATAATAACTCTCAGCATTATTATTATCATTAATGATTTGGCAGAGATGGGGAGAACAAATGTAGCAGTTGATTGACACAATATTTAGCTGGTTGACATTCAATACCATCTTTAAAACGAGAGCGGCACAAACATAACATTTTGCGGCACAAACATCATTTTTGTTTAATTTGTGGAGCCAATTTGGCCCAGATCTGCTGCCGTATGACGCCAACAGCTCAATGACCAGGCAGCAGACGATATTCCACATCGACATATCCTGGATGACACCAAAACCCTGCTAATCCATCACCTTTGCTTTTGCCACTCCTTTTAAATTCTCCATCTGGCCTTATGGTTGGAAAGCTGGGCAGAGAAAGACTTTGGAGTCGGGAATATCTTTGGTCCATGAAATCTCCTTTTCGACTCCTCTGGGCTTTCAGGTTGAAGTTCAGGTATTATTTAAGCTTTTGAGAAGTTGATTGTTCGGCATCCAGGTGTTAAAAGTGACTAAAAGAGCATGTGAGGAAAACCCAGATTAAAGCTGAGCTATTTGAGCAAACACCTTAATGTTCACAACCATCAGACTAACTGCCTTACTTAAATAACTGACTATAACAGTTAGGGTTAGGGTTGACCTCTGAACCCGGCGTTAGCTACTCACAGGTTTTCTCCTTGGTTGACGTAAACTTGACACGGCAGGGAACGCGTCAGTTTGGTTGAATCCATAGACGAGGCTTTGGGCTTCTGTGAAAATAAGGAGAAACAAATTGCTTTGAGAAGTTCCAGATATAAATAAAAGCTTTCACATGTGATTCTTCTTCTCGGCATTAAGAGTGGAAGCAGTTGAGGGGTGAATTGCGGCGTTTCTGAGGCATCACCCGGGAAAAAGACGTGCGGTTTGTCCAGCTCGAACCTTTGTCAGCGACCCCAATCAAGACAAGCAATTACAAAAAGTCCCAACGGGAGAACTGCCAAGTCTCATCTTCAGGGCATCAATACAGGATAAATGATTAATCAATCACACATTAGACAGGTCCACTGTACTCAATTACAGATTTATTGCAGTGAAGACAAATGGGTAATTTATTTTAAGTGCTGGCTAAGGCAGAAAGGACATGGAGTAAAGACGTGGAGAGTAACAAAACAATTCTTTCTGCTCTAAATCGGGGGTTGATTACAACAATTGTTGGAGAATCCCAGAGAAAAACCCGCACGGATCATACTACGCTGATGATGCTGCGCTTTAAAAAACCTCCATCTCGTCCCGTTAGTCAACAACTGCTTTCTCCAAACGACTTTTAGATGCTGCAGTTTAATTCTCCCCAACAATACAAACCGCCTCTTCCAAGAATCAATTCCCAAACAGATAGCCAGATGAGCTACCAGGAGGAGGAAACCGTCGATTAAAAGTAATGTTTCATGCTCCCAATTTGACCGTCGGGCCGTTTATAGATTTTGACTTTACGAAGCTTCTCAATCTTATTCCAATCCATTTAACCGGCTTCGATAATTCTGACAAACAGATGAGGGAGGATGGGACTACAGTCGATGGCGGCGATTGATCGGCCTGTTGCGAACACGTATGGCGTCCCGTACGAGCCACATAAACGCAGTCAAACTTCCTGGTTCTGCACTGTAAACTGGATCAATTTGACCTTGTGTGAAAGCGGTGGAAGGAGGACGGTAAGTGATGCGTGATTAATCAAACTGCTCAGCAGTCGATAACAAGGGGTTATTAGGAATTTGCACCATCGTGGCTTCAGGGTGATGATGATGATGATGCTGCTTACATCTTGTTATCCCCACCTGCAGCTTTTGAGTTAATCAATTACACCCAGGGGTTAAAGTTTAAATTTAGACTGTTTATTTTAAGATGAATAAAAACCGAAGGACTGTTTGTTTTATGCACATTTTGACTATTATGACTCACAAATGATGGAAAGTTTTCTCATAAAGTTTGAATGCTCAGAGTTTTGATAAGATAATTGCTATATTTCGGGCTTTGTGCTCATGGAGGAGACTGGTGACTTCACTCTGAGAGAAAACAAGCCAGAAAGGGTGAAGAAGCTGGGCAGAGCGTGCAACTCCAAAGACAAAGCCTGATCTGTGCAGTGTGAGGAAAAAGGACAGCAAGCAGAAATTCCCTCGGTTCTGTTACCTCTTGCCACTCCAGAACGCCGGTCCAGGCCACAACCTTATTAGCCACGCCTTGAGGCTGACCCATTGGGTTTGCATTAACTTGACCTCCAGGAACGCCGGCCTACGGACAGAATACAGGAGTCAGAAGCTTTAATGCAAGTGTACTGAAGAGAGAGATACATTTTAATTAAAGGGAAACATATTCTGGAGGGCATTTTAACATGTTAGCGGCTGCAGCGCAAATTAAAGCTCTAGTATTAAACATTAAATCTAATTCTGTCTTTCATTTGTCCGACATTCAGACTGAGGTAATAAGCAATAACATGTCCGTTTTCTCATTTACAAAATTATTTATTTGTATTTTATAATGTATTTCTAATTTTATTCAAAACAGGTTAAATGAAAAATCTATAGAAAGTCACACTTTTTTATATGATTAATCAATTAATTGTCAAAATAACTGATAAATATATACAAACTTCCATCTCACATTACGTCTCTGAACATTTAATTAACATTCATTGTACTTCTAACATGTTGTTTTTTAATATTCACCGTCTTTTGTCGTCATTTGGAGACAATAACATTGATTATATCACCGAGAATGCTGAAAGGGGAAAGAATCAATTCAAGTTCTAGAAGATATTTACAGAAACGAGATTCTTTAAGCTATAATTACAAAATATATTTACTCATTGTGCAGTTTTCACTTAATTATGTGCATCAAATATATAGAGACAATATATTCCTCTTAATCGATTAATAAATTAGTTGACGATTATTTCAACAACAGATTAATCACAAATAATTAGATTAATCGTCTCAGACCAATAAAAAAAATGTCGGTCTTGAAAAAGATAAAATTGTAGAGTTGAGGATTAAATCTACTAAGATGAGTCACAACAGCAGGGGGCAAATAAGTGTCTCGTTTTACCAGTTAACACTTTTTGTTCCTATAATAAGCAAACCCGAGTCCCTGCAAATAAAGTAATAATGTATTCAAACGCCACCGGTGACACAAAATGTGTTAAATCTGAACTGCCTCACGATGTTGGGCTGTGCTGGCGGCGCCGTGGGCTGGTTGGGCGTGGGCTGCGGCTGCGGCTGGACCTGCTGACTGGCCACCAGCTGGCCCGGGGGCGGGACGGTTTGCTGCGGATTGGGGGGAACCTGCTGGGGCATCATCGACTGGGTCACCGTGGTAACCGTCGGTAGGCTCGGCTGCCCGTGCTTTGACCCGGGAACCGAGGAAATGGGCTGATTCTGGAATTGCCCACCGGCGATTGCTGAGACTGGAGGAAAGAAAGCAAAAACGACCGGAGGACAGAAAATGTTACTCGCAGGAGATTTGTTTTAAATATGATGAAAATAAAACATTTTATCCAAAGAACAACAAAGCGAAGCTCCTGGCTCTTTTTTATTGAGCAGAGTGGAAAAGTTTCAGGTTCCTGTTGCTTTTCAGAGACAGAGAGAGAGAGAGAGAGAGAATGGTGAACAGTGGTGACATATGGAAAGCCAGTTTAATATACAATGTGCCGCCTGACTGTGACGTTTTAGCACAATTACTTTGCAGAAAGAAGGTTTTTCTTTAAAGAAACTATTAATTTAGTAGTTGGCATTTCTTTAGTTGGCAATAAAATGTAAATAGGCAATTATTTGACTCAAAAGCGTTAATAATTGTCTCAAAAGAAGCCAATAATTTCAATGAAGAGTTACTTGTAAGCTAGTTTTGTCTTATTTCTTATATCATCAGGTGTATGGAGATATCTACACAAAACATACTTCCTAAGATTTTGTGTACTGTTGCCGTGAAAAGGTGTAAATTCTGCACATCAACAAACTCAGACCTTTACAAAAACAGAGAAAAGTGGCTGGTAAACATCTCAAACATAACAGGGCTTCCTAAGGGAGAAGAAAATCCCAGACATGGTCGATAAACAGAAAAAAAAAAAAAAAAAGCAAAACAAAGCTTGGCAAAAATTAATTATTCTCAAAAGCTTAGCACCTCCTGTTAACTTACAGCGATTCTTCTGGTTATTGGCTGCATCCACGGCCATCTGTGCCGCCACCTGAGCAGGAGTCAACGCAGGCTGATTCTGCAGGAAGCAGATTAAAGGCACACAAATACAGCGTCAAACATTTTCCAGAGGAAGACATAAACGCCACGTTCTGAGCGCGTGCCAAAAAGCAGGTGGCAGGAATTAGCATGAAGGCGCCTGCTACCTGATAACTGTGCGCGGGGTTGATGGGTGGGGGGGCCTGCGAGGGTCCGACAACAGACTGGCTGCCAGGCAGCGGCTGAGGAGGGAGGACCGGTTTGTGTGGTGGTCCTCCGCCTGCAGAAACTAATAAAGACGTTTCCATGAAAACCTGCTCTGCAGACGGTGTCGGGGTTCATGCATTTCTCTCTCCTACGCGCCAAAAAAAACAGTTCAAAACAACTAAATCTTTCCGTCAGACCGCTAAAACCTTCATCGCAATAAATACACTGCAGAAAAATTGTGAAAAAGCAATTAAGGTGTGAAAATTAACAGTTTAGCAACATAAATAGAATAAACCTTGAAGTTCATAAAGTAAAGGCGGTTTGAGAGAAACATGTAGGAGGATGATAAAATAGATTTTCCTCAATAAAATGAACAGGAAAATGTCAAACACATATCTAAAGTTTGCACACAGCAATGCATTTAAAAAATATTGCAAGCCAGACGTAGGAAGCACTCAGCGCGACCTTATATGGGCATCGACATGATGCAGTAAACTTTGCACAACCATTTCTTCCTGAACAAAAACAAGGTTTGGATTTTTTTTACAGAAATATGCCAAACCGCTGTCAAATCTGGAAGTGATGTGAGCAAATATGATTCGTCCAAATGAGGTGCAAAACCTCCAGAGGTGCTAATCTAAATAATCCAGCAGGATTTACCTGCAGAGGGAGAATTTCAGCAGCTGTGTGCCTCGGAGTGACAAAGGAAAGTAACACGATTTAAAACTGTAACTACACATTCATATTTCATTCAGGACCTGCAGATTAAAAACAGCCTGGTTTCCACTAAATGTCCCAAAGGTTCCAAGTTCTGAACCATCAAACTTCGACTCTGTCAGGATTAATGGGACTTTCCCTCAATGCTCTTATATTTCTGTACATGAACTAAGTTTAAAACTTTTCTCCAGATCTAACTGTCCGTTGTTCCAACCTCTGCTGTAAATGTTTGAGGCACAGAGTTTTATTCTGGCTGTGTGATTTTCCATTCTCATTCTGGAACTGGACATGTTTTTGGGCTTTCACTTCTCATTTCCTCTGTTTTACGTCTAAATGTAACTATTTGGATCGACATTCTAACCTCTGTTTACAATTCTTTGATTTCTTGCCTAGAAGTGCATTTTGTTGCGACGGACGTCGCATTGTGTCGCAACAGTAAATAAGTGGATTACGCAGATATCTGTCGTCCTTCCTTTGGAGAAACTGAGTCGGGATCAAATTGGACATTTTTTTGAAGCTCTGGGAACCTGTTGAGTCTTTCCTACTTAATCCCTAAGATTTGTGTCTTTTATCATTTATTTTTTTGCTTTTTGTCTCAGAGTGGTTGTGAGGTGAAACGGACTGGAGGGGGAAACTAATTGCACCTCATCTCTTATTCATGTGGGGTATTTTCACTGCAAAGACACAAAATCTTACGAAGTATTTTTGGTTGAGTTTATAGTGCAAATATTGTAGTAAATTTGAAATAAGACAAACTAACTTAAAAGTAATTTTTTGGCAAGATATAGCAGCTCATTTTAAGTAAATGATTCCTTAATATTGATGAAAAAGTTCTAGTTCCATTGGCAGATAAATTGAGTTTATCAGCTGGCAGTGAAATTAGCATTTTATCAGCAATATTAAGGAATTATTTCCTTAAAACAAACCTCTATATTTTGCTAAACACTAATGAAGTTAGTTTTGTCTTATTTTGAGTTTACTAAAATAGTTGGTCTGGAAAATAGACCAAAAATACTTTGTAAGATTTTGTGCTTTTGCAGTGTTGTTATTATTATTGTTTTGTTTTTCGTGTGTGTGGGAGGCAACATGGGTTTCTCTTTTGTTCTTTGTGTTTGTAACTGATTAAAATTAATAAAAAATGTGTTAATTAAAAAAACTGGAGTCCAAATCAAGTGTGAAACTCGTGTTGCGTCAGAAGCTCAGTGAAAACCTGGATCCTGAGATCTGGGATGCGAAAACGTCTCACCAGGCAGAGAGATCCCTCTGACCAGCACCATGTGGAACGGGTCCTGGCTGTAGTCCGGATGCGGTTCCACGGTGCCGGTCACCGGAGACGCCCATTCGAACAAAGCCCTGAGAGCTGGCAGCTTCCGCGGAGCGACAACAGAGAAGTGAATCCCTCTCTGCAGACAAAAATGACAAAAAATACTTTTTTTTCAGTCCTTGGCAATCAAAATCTGTAAAAACTGACACACATTTTAAAGCTCTAAGCTGCTCTGAGCTCATATCTCCAAACATGAATCAAATTTCAAACTATTTCTGACATTCAAACATTTTATGTGATTAAATACTCTTTAAGGAATCAATAAAGTTATTATTTATTGTTCTTTATTAAACCAAAATGAAAACAACATGTAAAATCTGAGTGGTAAACTAAGTACAGCAGAGCTTAAACCATTAACTGGATCAATTGAAAACTGAAATAATTGTCAACTAATTTAGTAATTGATTAATCATTAAGGAACACAGTAATATGCTGGAAAAAAGAACATGATTCAGATCAATAATTTGGCAAAAACTGTACAAATATAAATTAATTTTGCATTTAAGATAAAAAATAATTAAAAAAAACTCCTTGTAAAAATGTTTCACCCAAAACTCATCAAGTGGTTTTTGTTTCACCTGGTTTAAATTTTAGGCAATAAAATGTCAAATTGGTTTAAAACGGAACCAAAGTGCTGCACAAAAACAATAACACAAGAGAATAAGTTGATAAAAAGAGAAATAATAATAAAAATAAAGTGAAAGAATAATAAGTAAATAAAATAAAAATAAATCACAACAAAAATTCTTATTTTCTTATTTTAAAAATGTTTAGAATTATTTTATTATTTGCATCTTTTAATGTATTTCTAATATTTTATAAAAGGTATAAGTGGTTAAATAAAAAAAACTCTATAAAATTTGCCAGTTTTTTATCTGATTAATCAAATACTAAAATAATAGTTACTCCAAACAAAAGTAAGCATCTCTAAAGTGAAAGTAACATTCAAATTAGCAGTTTGGTTCTATTTTAAAAATGACATCTTGGAAAACACTTAGAGCTGATTAATTACACCTGAAGTCTTGAATTAGAGCAGAACGTCTCTTACGTCTCTGATGATTTTGACCAAGTTATCCGCTGTGAAGCCAGTGTAGCTGACGCTTTCCACAGCGGGAAGCAGGTATGGAGGGGAGTTACACAGCAGCACACACACCTTATGCGTTTGACCTCTGCAACGGTGCACAGAATTACAAATTAACCTCTAATAACACACAGATTTCAAGATATGAAGAAACACAAGCTTACATTTGTTCTCTCATCTTTTTAAAGTCGTCAAAAAGCTGCAGGGCCACAGAGAGTCCCTCTGCGATCAGACTGCAGCTTTCAGCTCCGCCTCCCATGAACCTGCAGGAAACCAAAAGCTAAGAATCATCGCAGCTCCGAGGAGAAATATTGATCTGGATTCAAGAAGCTATTTACTGGATGCTGTCGATCCACGACACAAACTCGAAAGCAGAGCTGGTTGGTGCGTGACACTGGACGTATGACTCCGGCGCGCAGTCGACCGTGTTGAACACCACCAGACCGTACTGCGTCCCTCCATACTGCAGGAAACAAAGTGGTGCTCACCTTCAAGAAACACTGCGATTTCAGTCAGAACATGAAGCGAGTCAGGATGCAAACAATGAATGGGTCATTAGATTAAAATTAGCTGCAATCGATTGATTAATAACATCCGTTTAGACTTCTTTTAGTGGTGTAGTTTGGCCGCCATTCAGTAGAGGGCGCCACTGGTCATCTCTAAACGGAGCCAGGGTGGCAGAAAATAGCAGAACGGGAGAAAGAAACGGTCTAAACAGGGATGAAAAGTGGATCTGGTTAGAAATATAGACGCTCTATTAGCCGTTTAAATTTCATGTGAATATTGCTCACTCTCAATCGATTAGCTTCGAAGACCAGGAAGTGACGACAGAATAGAGGAGAAGATAACAGAAAATGAACAGACCTGAATAAGCACGGTTCATTTCAACAGCTAAGTTTAATAATGTGAGAAAACCAGAATTTTGCAATTATTCAGTCAGTATTTAACACAGCTGACACAAAAACGTGCTTTTAAATGAGGCATTTTGCGAAAAACGTAGCTATTGATGTTATGGAAAGGCAGCTGGACCTCTTGGTGCAAAATAAACTTAAGTTTTAAGAAAATGGCCACTTATCAATTAATTATTAGTCGATTGGTAAAAGCAACCGACTTTAGATTGACTCATTAATTGATAATTTGCATCAAGAAGAGTACTCACATCTCCTCCGAAATCTGTTTCTGCAGGAGGGCCTCCGTTGAAATATCTTGAAAAATAAATAAATAAATATGAGAATGAATTAAGGACACAATGATACTCACCAGTTTGGATGTTCAGGAACTTACTCAATGGCTGGAAGGATGTAGTTTTTCCTTAAAGACTCGAAGTACGGTCCGAGGTTGGCCGTTCCTTCGATGACGAACACCACATCAGCAACCTGGTTGGGCCCAGGTTTGGTGGAGGGCTCCATCCTGCGCTGAGCTCAAGCCAAGGAAGCAGGAAGAGGAAATATCATCTAAATACAAGCAAAGAGGAAAGAATATTCACACCCCTGGAATGTCTTTGTCACAAAATCCAATGTACCTTAATGAGGTTCTACACGACAGACGGACAAAAAGTGGTGAATTATTTTACATCAATTATTATATTCAGCCCCTCTTTTCCTTGGTACTCATAAAAGCAGATTAATTTGTGAATTAAGAATAAACATAAGTACCTCTATAGTCCATACAAAAGTTAAATTCAATAAAAATTTTGCAATATTTAAAAATGTATAACTGTAATTTGGCCACATTTCTTTTATCCTCAAACCTTTTAAAAAAAGCTATGCACACAAACCCTCTTAGTGTCTGTTTAATTATGGCGTAACAATACTTTAATCATGTGTTCTTCAATTGATAAAGGTTTCTGATTTTTGGAGGATAAATGTTTTATGGCTTTATGTTTGATCTGAATAAATCACAGAAATGTCTTGTTCTCTCCTTTACAACAGTAAATGATCTTACTTTAAATTATCTGAATGTGCACACAACATACCAAAGACAAAGAATTGTCAATAAATGTAAATGGAAACATTTTAGTCACAGTTTGTAATGCATCAGATTAAAACTTTAAATTAATATAGGAATTCATTTTAAGCTGCGCAGGTGGTTTTACAGGTAGTTTGAAGTCACAAATTGTACTTTAAAGCACTCCCAGAATCACATATTTTAATATTTTGCAAAGAAAACAAGAGATCATAAAACATAGCTTCTGTGTAATAATAAAATCCATGTAATTGTGTCTAAATTTGGAGTAAAAGCTGATCAAAAATGGTAGAACTAGCCCTTTACTCCAGCTCCAAATCAACGTCATTCCTGTTAGTTTGTTGAAACAGCCAGTCAAAGTAAACATTTTTTGTTTAATCAAGTCCATATGAGTCTAAAACCAAAATCAATAACCGGTGTGATTCAACAGAGCTTCTTATTTAGCATTAGCATTGGCAAGAGTGAAAGTGCTGGAGTCTAAATTGTCTCCTTATAACTGTAAGTTAGACAGCGGTGCGGACTAACCTGATGTTTCACGGCTGTCCGTTAAAGTGTAGGATCGGGTAAACCGGAATCAAATCAATCTTAATCGAAAACGAAGCCGCACGGCTGCGATGCTAGCGTTATCATAAATAAACTCATTTGTTTGATTTTTTTTTTGTACGGAAATGACGTCTAGACCCGCCCACCAAGACGTAACACTTCTTCTTCTTCTTCGCTTTTAGTCTATGGAAGCTACCACTAGGGGCGCAAGTGATTCCTTCCACAGGTCAGAAAACAAAAGACACGTAAACGCGTCCGCCATATTGGCAAGGGAGATTTCGGCTCGGAAGAGAGGAAAACGGGCTTAAATTTGCGTTTTCAAAAGGCCTAGAAGAGCTTGAGGTTTACATTGTAGATGAAAATAGTTTTCCACAAAATTATTAATTAAATTAAACGTGCTGAGTTCTTAAGAAAACACTTAAAAGAAATATTTACATATAATAGGAAAAGGTGAAAGTAATACCATATTCCAATTGTTTTTAATTAGATTTTTATTGACTACAACAAACAATAATAAAATAATAATAATAATGATAATAATAATAACAGTCACTCACTGGCAGTAGCAGTTAACATAATAGAATAAGTTTAAAATAAAATAAAATAAAATGTGCTTAAGCATGATTTAAGGTCCAAAAAAAATACAATTGAGACAAGTGGGGAGTTGAAATCATATTTGGTATTTTCTGAGTAGTTTTATTTCCATAGAAACTATACGTGGCCCAGTACTTCAGTGTTTTCCTTTTTCCTGTGTGTCAATCTGTGACATATTCATTGTCAGAATCATTGTTCCAACTTTGTTTTCAATAATCACACACTGAAAAAAAATATTAACTTAGTTTTGATCAGATTTTCAATGCATAATATCTAAGTAGACTTGAAATGAGACAAAACAAACTTATAAATAATTTCTTAGAATGCTATATGTACTTGTTTTAAGTCAATAATTCTTAAATAATAATTAACCAGATTATTTAACTCACAACAAAACATTTTATCTTACGAGGTTCGATTGTGGTTAATGGTTAAATTTAACTAAGCCTAATATGTATTGTTCTGCTTCATATTCTCAGAAGTGATCATGAACAGAGGGGAAGTTTTTCAGTATCTCCACTAGATGGCACCAAATTTCTTTAGTAGGTAAAAATCCCCGTCAAGCAGCTGCTGATAATTTCCATAAACACTTGAGGGACAACAGCATGATGACTAAAGCTGCTTTAGAAAACACCGTCAGGTTTCTTCGCTTTTTACTTGTTGAGTTCAGGGGATCACAAACTGAACATCACTGTGACTCATTTTTACTTTTACATACTCATCATCAACCATTTCAACAAGAAATGGTTGATGATGTGTCTACTCAGAGACACAATGTGTGATTCCTCTTCAGTAAGTCAACACAAAGTACAGCTAAACGTATTTTTAAATAATCAACTGTTTTTGGCAGGTATTGTATTCAATTCCAATGTTTTGTTGAAATCCGATCTTTTTCTTACGCGGTCGTGCAGATTTAAGCTACATGTAGCAGATTTAAGCTGCATTAGCTAAGTTAATTTTGCTAGTTCGGCAAATAAGTACTACAATAAATATCACTGATGTTTATCTTAGTATCACTCATAGGTGGGAAGAGTACTCAAACACAAACATCTTTGATCAAATAATAGTTAAAATGTACACATATTGTTTATAAATTAGGAAGGTCGCGAGAGCTAGTTATAAGCCTGCAGCTTGATCACTGTTGTCATAGCAACTGCTGACCAAGGACATTAACGGTGAATGTCCCCAGAAGCGGCCCGCATGCGCAGAAGAAGAACGTTGACGTAACACAGCTGCGCTCCGTTGGATCCGTTTGTGGATCGATTTTTACAAGTTTATTCAGCAAAAAGAGCCGATGCGAGCACAACACTGCTGAGCAAGACAAGAAAAAGAAAGCACAGCTACTAGCTACTAGCGCATCGACTATATTTTATTTAAGGAAGTCTGTTTGGACGCGCATTCAGAACCGGAAATGGTTTTATTGTGGTGCGATTGGGTGCGACAGCCAGTAGATTTGGAAAACTGAGGGAATCTCCGCCTAAATACTCAGACATTTTGCGAACAATCTCAGAAATTATCTTTTAAAAAGCTTGGAAATTGAGCATGAGAAGTTAAAGATGCGCTAGAAAAGGAACTTGAAATTTTGAGATTAATCTCAAAACTTTTTCTTGAAAAAAAAAAAAAAGAACATTTATGAATTTGAAAAGAACATTTTAAACTTTTGGAAATTTTCTGAATTTGAAAAGTCATAAAATTTTGACCTTTGAAGTAACTAAATTAGGCAAAATACAGTTTTTTCAAATCAGTTTCTTTCAATAAAAAACTTACTCCTAAAACTAATTTTTTTCAAAAAAGTTACTGAAGTAAATGTAATTGAGTAAATGTAACTAGTTATAACCCAAGTCTGCTTCTTGCCACTTATAGACGAGGAATAAATTGGATTTTGGGGGGTGAAATCTGGATATAAGTCGCAGTTGGGTGAAAAGAAGCAGATTTAGGAGGCGTCTTCCTGCTGTGTGACTGCAGCCTTTCACTTTGGTCCAGCGGTCCGTTCTGCTGATGCTCGCTCGCTTCTGTTTTCATCAAAGTCAAAACCTCCCACAGACAATAATCTGCATCAGTTTAACCTAAATTCTGCAGGCGGGAGAAAACAGCCGTGCCCCTTCCGGCAGCAGATGAGTAAAGTTTCCATCTAAACATTCAGCCTCCCACAGCGCGTTTCGATTGTGACCGAGCAACATGGCCAATTTAAACTGACGGGACGGCTTGTGGATGTTTGTTTGTGCCTGCCTGCGTAGGCACCTCTGATGTTTTCTGCTGCTTGGAGATATGTCGTCTAGCTTTGAACTGCAACACACACCATGCAGACAGTTGCCAAGCAATTACAGAGAACCTGCTCTCTGGATGCGTCTTCGGAAAGCCAGACAATGTTTACTTCGACTGCATTTGGGTTTTTTCTTTTTTATTTAAAGTCAGAGACTGACATAATGAAACATGAATGGAAAATGCACTGTGTCTGTAAGGTCCAGGTGGTGTGGCGAAGACAATCCATCTCCTGACCGTTTTATCCAGCTGGGAGGGCCAGATGGTCGCCTCACAACAGGTAATCACAGCCAACATGCTGCTGCACTTAAGGCCTCTGAAGCGGTTATCAGAGCGACCTGGGACATTTGGGATGTCATACGTTTCTCATCCTCTCTGGGTTTCTCTACGAAGGCTGTTGCTGCTGGTGACGTGCAGCACAGGTACGGAAGCCTGTTAGTTTTAAAAGTTAAAAAAAAAATTGAAAAAGACTCAAAATTTTTAGTGTTGGTTTGATGTTAAAAAAAAAAGTTTCAAAAGAAAAAGTTTTATATTAATTTCAGAAGTTTTCAAGAAAGAAATTGGAAAAATTTAACTTGAAAAAACAAAATCTTTCAGGTTAATCTCAAAATGTTCCTAGAAACAGTTTTGAAATTTCTGAGCTTGAAAAAGTTGAAAATTTGCACTAAAAACAAATTGAGATTAATTTCAGAAGAAAACCTGGACATTTTTGAGTTTGAAAAGTCAAAACATTTTTAATAGAATTTTGACTCTATTAAAAACACAAAATTGTATTAGTATTTGTGTTTTGCAGTACAACACAAAAACAATTTTAACACTTAATTTTTGTCTAGTTTCTAGTGTAAATATTCCAGTAAACTTCAAAACTATCGTACAAGTAACTTTTCAGCAAGTTATAGGAGCTTGTTTCAGTAAATTAATGTTTTAATATTAATAAAAACCTTCTTGTTCCACATGCAGATCATTTAATTTATAATATTTATGTCATTTTTCTCATAAGTAAAATGACCTGCTAAAGAAACTAGTAATTTTTTAAATCAAAATTAAAGAATTATTTACTTAAATCAAGCTGCCATTTCTTCCCGAAAAGGTACTTGTAATTTAGTTTTGTCTTATTTACTAAGATATTTGCTCTGGAAACAAATTTTAAAATTCTTGGTATGATTTTTGCAGTGTAATATTTACTTTTAAAGCCTGAAAACAAAAACAGCAACGTCACGACTCAAAGGCAGCTGCTTCTGCACGGAGACATTCCTGTCCTACGAAGCCGTTGCACTCTAGTTTATCGTCCTCTGTGGATGTATTAGTTTTATTCTTATTTTTTTTTTTTATCCACGCTGCAGTAACAGCTCATGTTTAGTTGTCGGGTTTTAGAAAAATTCCTTCAGAGAGAAACAAACCTCCTCCTCTCCCGTCCCTCTTACAGCTCACTGAACTGAGTGAAATGTCTTTCCGACTAAATTATTTTATTTTTTTTTGGCACGGCTGGAAAGTTGCCATGGAGACAGAAATTCCCCCTCACCCCACCCTCTCATTTTTCTCTGTTAGTCTTTAAAGCCAACTGGTGGGATGCCACATATATTTAAATATATTCATATGTGTGTGTGTGTGTGTGTGGTCTGTAGCTGCCCATTATGGATGGTTTATAAACAGACCCATCCTCCACAGCTATCTCCAGGTTTCCCCATGCGTTCCTCCTCTCCTCTTCCTCCTCCTCTGCCGCCTCCTCGCCCTCGTCATCCTCCTTTCATTTGTTTAATCCTCTCCTACTCCTCCTTCTCCGTCATTTCCCCGCTCATCGTGATCGCCCCTCTCTGCTGTCTGCTTGCAAATTGCTCCTGCGCGGCTTTTTGCTCCGGCAGCAGCGACACGTCGGATAATAAAAGTGATTAAGAGGAAACAAAACAGGGAGAACAGAAGTTGGAGAGCGCACACTGCAAAAACACAATCTTACAAACTGTTTCTGGTGTTTATCTGCTAATACACTGGAAATAAAACAAAAGTAACTTATAAGCAGTGGCAGTTTTTGATGCAGGCAGTCACCCAGGGCAGCAGAAAATGGAGGGTGTCCAAAAACTAAAATAAACCGCTAATACTTGTAAAAAATATGATAGGACAACCACTGCTCTCAAGTAGCTTTTCAGCAAGATTAATAATAATAATTAATAGTTTCTTAATATCGTTGCAAATACACAAAATGTCACCAAGTATTTTGGCATAAGTATCTAGTCAGTAGTAGGAGCTGAATTAAGTCAGTAATTCTTGAATGTTGATACAAATTTCTAGTTTCACTTTCAGATTATTTCACTTATAAAATGGTCAGAAAATAGTTACCATTTAAGTGAAATAGCCTGAAGTGGAACTAGAAGCATTTTTAAAAAATCACTATCAAGGAATATTTGTTTTTTTGTAAATTATTTTATAAGCTGAATAAAAGACGCTTTTCACCAGATTTATTCTTAGTTTCAACCTGTAATCTCTGAGAGCAAGACTTTAACTTCCCCTGCTCTCATTACTGCCTCCATTCTGTTAAACATACATGTATTTGGTATCCATGGAAACATCAGGTTCTTGGCTGGAAGATGATAAAGCAGCATTTGTACGGAGCTCTGGCAGTGCCAAAAAAAGTGGTGGCTGCATCAATAATTACATAGGTAATGTGGATCTTTGGTTTCAAAAACTTTAAATCTTTTTTTAGTAATATTTCTGAAAGATTTATACCCTGCATAATGCAAAAAAAAAATAAACAGTTCATCTGGTGATGAACAAAAAACAAATCCAAATTATTTTGTTTCATCCTCATTTTTTCTGAAACTGTAGCAGCTGTGATACTTAACTTCTGATGGAGTTTCCCACCTGTTAGCTTTATTTTGATACAAAGATTATTGAAAGAGAAAAACTGATTAGGTATTTCAAACACACATTTCAGAAAACCTTGTAGATTTAACATCAAAAAGCATACATCGATAAAAAATAAGCTTGCTTAAAGTAAGTAACTTGTCCTTTTTTAAGTGCACTAAGATATTTACACTAGAAGCCAGACTTGATAAGATTTTGTTTTTGCAGTGTTCAAACATGACAAGGTCAGAAATGAATAGAAAATAATATGAAATAAGAAAACTAACTTGTAAGAAACTTTTCAGCAAGATATACAGACTTGAACAAATTTCACTGGCAGATTATTTCATTTATTATAAGACATTGTTCCCCATGTAATAAGTTAAATAATCTGGTAATTTTTCACCAATACTAATGAATGATTGACATAAAACAAGCTCCTGTAGTTATTTTTGGCCAGTGAAGTAAGACATTTGCTCTGGACACTGGAGAGAAAACAGTTGGTGAGACTTTGTGTTTTTGCAGTGCAGTGGCAGGAGCGAGTGCTGGCGCTGTATTTCGGGCCTCGATGAAGAATTCATGACAAAGTGGCTGAATAATTACAGGACTTAATGCACAGCGGAGAGTCTGAGAGCTTTTCTGCAGGTGGAGCATGTTAATCCTAATACTCCAGTCAATTACAGGGGGTAAAAAACCTGATATCCCCCCAGCTTTACATTTGATACTCTGCCTGGAGGAGCGCGGCAACAGTTAGAAGAAGAAGCCAGAAACACCAGAGCGGATGATACATATCCTTTATTTCCATTATTGTTGCTTCAGCCACGCCGTTACTTACACATTCACCAACATCCTGTGACCTGCCCAGACTGAAACAATCGCCCTCAATCTCACCAACAACCAATAAAAAAGTAAACTTCTTGAATAAATTATAGATATAAAAAACAACTGTAAACCGACAGAAAGGAAACAGAACACTGATAAACACAGCATAAACGTCATTTTCATCGTTGTTGTAGTTTTTTTGACAACAGAGATTAAACTACTAGGTCTCCATTTAGTCGTCATTAGTAGTATTAGTATCAAGTTCATTGTCAGATTTTGCTTAAAGCATCACTTATAGAATTTTTCATTGCATCAAGTTGACATCATTCGTGTTAATATAAGCATGCAAACATGTTTCCCCATGACCATTCGGGACTGGCACGAACAAGAGAAGACGGCAGGAGAGAGGGGGGAGAGGGCAAACGATAAGGAACATGACGAGATGGAGGGCTGGGAAAAAAACCAATAAAAACAAGCAGGTGGAATGAAAAGGAGAAGAAGAAGAGAGCCGAAGGGAAAGAGAAGGAGGAGAATTATTATGGAGCTCCAATGAATCAATATCACCTTCAACGAGCTGATTGATCATCCCCTGACTGGAGAAACACAAAGAACAGAGAGCGAGTGACCTGATTTCCTTCATCCGGATGTAAAGAGAAAGAAAGTAGATCCCCCCTCTGGAGAACACGGCGTGTGTTTGTGCGGGAGCGGATTAGAGAGTAGTGGCAACAATACGCCGAGCGTTACTGTTCTGCTCAACTCCAGTCGCATTAGTAGTGACAGGCGTGGTTTTATAACTCGGTTGGTTTATAAGTGCTGGTTTTTTCCTCCCTCCACGTCGGCTTTGTTTCAGGGGGTTCCAAACTCGTACGGGAGCCCATAACTGCCACACTGCATTTCTAAAATATTTGTGTCAGCAGTGGGAAATGTGAACTTTGAATGTTTGACAGAGATTAATGAAAATAAATTAATCATTCAGATTTGAAACCCAATTTATTATGGGTTTCACAATGGTTGACTTTTTAACTCACAGTTACTTTGAAACTCAAATTTAAAAAAATAATTTCAGTTTTAAACTAATTTCTTTCATTTTATTTACTTTTTAAAAAAATAATGTGATTTCAGAACCAAAGTATGACTTTACATCTCATGATAATGTCAATATATAATTGTTTTACTCAAAATTATGACACATTTTTGTAACATTACTTTTGAAATCATAATTTTGATATTAAAAAAATATATCTTTGAATCTCATAAACGTTACATTCACAATTTTGATTCAATTTTCCTTGGAAAAAACACCTTTTTAAAAGAAAATGTATTTTTTATGAAAGTAAAATTTTATAGAATTTTAATTTTATCTAATAGTTGACACCTTTTTTATTTTTATGATTTTATAATTGATATTTCTGAATTTTATGAAGCTACTACTTTAAAAACTAGGACTTAATTTATTTTCATAAATATTGAAATTTAAGTTGCACAAAAAATAACTTTTAAACTCTTTTCAATGTAATTATAACCTTCAAACTCACAATTTTGGTATTTTATTTCCTAAATATGCCTTTGATATAAACTAAATGATTCCTTTGAGTGCCATTATTATAACTTTTTAACTCCAGATAATGGCATGCAATGTGCCAGTCTAAAATAGGCAGGAATGGGCTTCCGTACTTTCAGTCATCAGCCTGTAAAGCAGCAGTTTTTTCATATTTTTTTTTTAAGTTGTTGTGTTCCTTTGAATAATTATAAGCAAAATACACCAGCACTTCACCACTTTCGATCCCTTCTGAGTTTTTCACGCCAACATTCAGCACATAAATTAGTGAAAGAAGAACACGATTAACACGGTTACTTACATCAGGCAAAAGGGTTCGCGAGGAGAGGAGGGCTGACTGGTGACTGGCAGCAGTTATCAGAGACAACATAGACAATAAAAACTAACGTCTATCAAAGACGGTGCTTCCCCACCTATAGTGCAATGAGGCACGAGTAGAACACACACACACACGCACACACTCTAGTCTCTCACACGCTTTAGAGACAAAACGAGACAAAGTTTGGCTCTTAAGCAAACTTCTCAGTGCAGACGCCTGAATTTTAGGAGTGGAGACAGAAAAACGATGGAAGGAAGAAGAGGGGACGACGGTGAGCACAGATACGTGTCAAACACACACATACACACAAGTACAAAACAAACACGCCCACAAACACTGAAACACACACTGATAAAAGCAACACAGAAGTGTGTGTCCTTCTAAAGTCCTGTCAGAGACATGATATGGACAACAATTTGATCTGTTGAAGCGTGACAATGACTTTTTCTTTTCTTTTTTCTCTTTTCTTCGACTGAGAAAGCAAAAACTTTAAAGTCCTGGAATGGTAGAAAAACAACCGAGTGGTGATCCAAACCGTCCAACCCCGATCCTGGAAACCCGTAAAAGTCTGGCGAGAAAGTTCCCCTCCTGATGAGACTTTTGGACGATTTAAAAAAAAAAAGACGAAGAGGGACACGTTTCAAGGTTGCGTAACATGCTGAGGCCGACGAGTCGTCCTCATTTTCCCGCTCATCTGACATCAATAGGAGCTCGACGTCTCCCTCAAACCGCCAAATGGATGCACAACGGATGGTTTGAGTTGTTTTCGTTCCTCCTCCTGAAACTTAACTTTCTCTCCACAGTCTGTACAAGTGCATGAAGCTTTGGTCCTGGTTGAAACGACCACTCGATGATGGCTTTCTTTTTCTTATTTTTTTTGTGTCTAGAATGAACTACAACACATCAGTGACGTGCGGTGAGGCTCACGACCGGCGAGGCACGGACTTCACCAGAGTCCACAATCCAATATGGACCCCTCGCATGTCATTGTTTACACCCGGAAATCGCTGGAGGGCAAAAGATGATTCCTTCTGCCGCGGTAGAACGATTAACTAATTAACTAAACCTGGAGATTTAGTTAAACGTTATTAGTTTAGTGCGTCACATCAAAGGGAAAAAAAAAAAACTGATAAAATTCGTTGAAGAACAACTAAAAACTACTTTTTTCTCGCTCTATTCGTCGGCTACACTCAACGCAGCCTCGTTGCCATAGCAACTGACAACAACGCCACTTTGTTTCAGGATTCAGCACCAAAAAAACACCCAAACATTTTCCACACAAAGAACAGAACATCCAGTTCGTCACAGTATTTTGTTGTTAGACTTTTTGTTTGTTTTGCGATTATTAATAAGTGATCGCCGTGGTAGGTTAGCTACCGCAGCTATTAGCTAAGCTAACACTGTGGTGGTAGATTAGTTAATTTAAACACCTGCTCTACTGATAATCTGTCAGAGTTGCTGTTTAGATCGCCTTTTTAATTTTTTTTTTTTTTTTTTAACTGAACTGAAACACAGAATTCTGCAGCACATCCATATGTTACATTTTTCATAGTCAAGCTAGCATATAACATAACTACTTCCTTTTCCCTCAGTATTTTTTTCTTAGTTAAAACTTTTTCCTGACGTTATCTAGTTGTTGTTGTAGTGTTGACAATTAGTAGTAAAGCACTGCATCCTTTTTTCTATTATATACCAGGTGCACATTTAAGATTTAGCGTGTTATATTGACAACAGCTAAAACCAATGCTAGAACCAATGCTAGTCACTGTTAGCGAGCAGCTTTTTGGCCTCCAGCAGGGAGGTGGCATCCTGAAGGGGTCCATGGAAACTGTATTTTAATTATAACTAATTCTAACAATATAATAGCAAGAAAGATAAATCAATATTTAATAAGGTTATTTTTTGATTAATTGAATGTTTCCTTTGGCTGATCTCTCTCTTTTCTGATTAAAATTGAAAATTGTGTGTGACCTTACCTTTATTTTATATGAACCTATCCTTCTCCATAAATACTTATTTTGTTGTTTAAAAAAATTATTAAATCAATTAAATTATTTCTGATTTTCTTTTTATTTAAAAAAATCTGGCAGCCAAAGAAAGTGGCCCTTTGTTCCATCTCTGATTTAATTCCTTTAATTCCTTCTGTCAGTGGGGGACAGAAGAAGAGCTCCAGTTGCTCGTTGCGCCTATCGGGCTCAGCACTGCCCCCTGTCTGTGAGGCACGGTACTTTCTGCCTCACTCGCCCCGTTTCCACTGCACGTTTATGGCCGATCAGAAAGACTAAATGTGTCCCAAACATTCATCAAATAAACCAAACATACGGTGGAAAGCCAGCATGTGCAATTACACAAGTAGACTGGCGATACAGCGCCCCCAGAGGTGAGGTGAGGTACTACACTGCCTCGCGCCGGGCTTCTGTAAAGCATTTCAACAGGCAATGCAGCGGAAATTCAGTGAATTTCACCATGAAAATGTTGAAATGACCAATAAAAAAACAATTTATAGAAAATTAAAATGGATAATTTGATTTTACTTCTTATTTTTACTCATACAGGTGAAGCACTGCCTCACCTGCCTCTCCTGATCGCACGTCACTGCTACACATATCCAAAGAGCACATGAACTACACACATACTACAAACTCTGTGTATCCGCATGTGTGCGTGTGTGTGTGTGTGTGTGTGAAAGAGATCGAGAGAGAGGAAAGTGTGTGCGCTTCTTGCTAGGTCCCAGATTTACACCTGACTTTGTTCCTGTCTGCATGTGTTTGTAGTCTGATGTTCACACTGCAGCTCAGGACGGGTGAAGCTCCGCCCCCTCCCCTCCAGCTCGGCAGACACAGCGCAGAAGTTGGAGTATTCATTAGCAGGAGCAAAACGGCACTAGCAGCTGGACACTGGCAGCGTCTCCGCGTCTCTCTTGTCTTTGATGGAGAGAATTATTCACAGATGAGAGGAGAAGAAACAAGAGAGAGAAAATAAAAAAAAGGAGAATCTGGAGCTGTAGAGATGATAATGACCTGAGGAAGGAGAGAAGAGGCGGATTAAGCACGCGTGAGACATTGGGAGACAGGATAATATATAAACAGCATGGAGTTTCTGCAAGTCAGGCAGGAGGAGGAGGAGGAGAAGCATTACATAACCCATAACATCTAGATTATACAGATGATGCACTCCAGAACAAATACAACCAAGTTTCTTCTGCAAATGTCTTAATAGACCGGAAATAAGACAAAACTAACTTACAAGTTACTTTTCAGCAGAAAATGGGAGATTATTTAAGTAAATAATTCCTTAATATTGAAGAAAAAGTGCTTCTTCCACTGGCAGATAATTTCTGCAACAAAATATTAGGACCGTACTAAAGAAAAATACAATTATAAAGTATATTGCAAATAAATGATAATACTGCAAGATAAATTTGTACAAGAATAAGTTGAAATAATGAGTATAGAATTGTAAGAAAATGAGAAAGTCAATATTCCAGGAATACAGTCAAAATAATGAGATTAACGTCCTAATATTTTGAGACTAAAGTAACATTAGGGCTTTATTCTCATATTATTTAGGATTTATTCTGTATTGTCTTTACTTCTTTGCATTGTCCTCATCCTTTGTTTTATATTTCACTCATACAAATCTCTTGTTATGAGTGAAATAATCTCATACTCAAACAAGCTTCTTTGTCTTCCTGAAATGTTTGTTTTGTCTTATTTCAAATGTACTAAGATTTTTGCACGATAAACCACAGAAAACACGACTTGGTAATATTTTGTGTTTTTGCAGCCTTTGAGCTGCAACATCTGACGGCTTCACAGCCTCTGCCTTATCGCGCCCTCACAGTTCGGTCATGCTTTTTAAGACCCGACTCGATGCCCCCGTGTTAATTGGACCAGAGAGCATCTGCCACACAGCGGTGGACGTGTGCTGGAATTAAAAAGTCAGAGTCCAAGAGAGCTAATGCTATTTGTGGAATGCTCCGAGCCAATAAACACATGAGCGACTCACCGTTTCAATCAGAGTGGGGGCTGTCCACCACAATATGCGGCTTAGGGGAGGGGGTAGTGGCACTTTTTGATACGAATGTACCAATTGCTTTTTCCTGGAAGGGGAAAAAATCTCCTGTTAATGTTTCATCATAAAAAACGTCACAAAAAAATGAAAGTCCTCAATAAAGAAATGACGCCTGTCAGCATCATTTGTACTGACAGGTTTACAGTAGATGTAAAAAAAAAAACCTTCCTGAGGGTCTTCGGGAAGAGGGTCGGCTTTTAATTTAAGTTAAGAAGATTACAGCTATTTATGATCTTCTATTGTTTATTATTTTAACAAATCAACATATTTTTGGGGTTATTATAAATGATGCCACTTAAATGTCCTGAACTTGGTCAGGATATTATTCATCTATGTTTTAACTTGTGTTATATATATATATATACTTATATATAGATAGATATCTCTCTCTCCCTCTTACTCTCTCACTCTCTCTATTAACAAACTACTAATGAAAAATGACGTATCATTTTTCTACCTACAGATTTTCCCAACACTAAATAAATGTTGTCAAATTAAAGGCTGAATTTTTAAACATTTTCCAGTAACAGATGAACTGACCAGGGTGCGTACCTCAACGAGTTGATGCCAGTGCTCTATCGGTTTCCGAGGGTTTGCCAACATGGCCGCCCAGTGTTCCCTCCCGGGACCGTCAGCCTCGCTGCCCACTCGACACATGCCTATAACCTCGTTATGGCCGATGCTGACAGCGAGAGGAGACAAGAAAGGACAAGGAGAGTTTCACAGAAATGAAGGGAAGCTCATAAAGGAGACCTATTATGCAAAACTCCCATTTTGAACATTTTTGTACTTCCACATGAGTATAAAAACAGTCTAAGTACTTAAAAGGACAACCACTGAGCTGTTTCTTGTCGATAAATTTATGTTTACTTAGTATCTGGAAAATCAGCCATTTGAAAAACCTTTGAGGATTTTAAAATGAAACCCGGAACTGGAGGTTTTATTAATTTACTGCAGTGCGCCGCAGCAACAGGAACCATAAGGCAGAAAAACTGTTGAAGAACAACTCTAAACCGCTCATGTTCTTTGTTTTTCTTGCTCTGTGTGTCTGTCATGCTACGTGAAGACACGTTGCCATAGCAACTGAATGACAACAGCTCCACCAGTAAATGAGGACTCAATGGCAAAACACACGAAAACAGCAGATAATTTGGATTTAAAGTGAAAGGACCCTAATTTGAAAAGAGATCAAAATCCTTTCAGTGTGTAGATCGTAAACGTCTCGTAAACTGTTCAAGGAAGCGAAACAGGTCCCCTTTAAGCTTTGGAGAAAAGATTGACAGGTTGGGAAGGAGACCTATACGGAGGCCAAATGCTGCGTCTACACAGCATAACAGGGAGGAGGTGCAATTATACACAAACACTTAAAGCAGCCAAGTGACGCTGCAAGCAACTGTGAGATAAATATTGGCAAGGCCGCACGTCTTCCTTCCCTATTAGCATAAATCATGCTTATTCATGGGGTGCCCATCTATGTAAAAAAGGGATCATTCAGCAGGAGGGGGCGTCTTGCAGGAGGCCCCTCGTCGTGTTCGACAGCGGGCCCCAAAATCAAACATGCCGCATGCACAAAGACGTTTGACAAACAGCTGCTTCCCAGTAACGATCAGCCTGTTGTTGAAGCGCCCGGAGCGCGCGGCGACTGAACAGCACCTCACCAATCATAATCCATCACTGCTATGATGATGGAGACGCTCTCGATGTTTTCATTGGGAATGTCAAACACCAGCGCCTCGTTGTACGTGGGATTCAGCGTGTTCTTCTTAATGGAGGTCTTCCTCTTTTTTAGCCGCCGCCCGTCGCATATCAGGGACGCCTTCACGTACGGGTCTGGAGAGAAAAACTGGAATTAGTAGTAGAAGAAGAAGAAGACATGCAGGCAGGATGGAAGCACGGAGTGCCAGATAAGAGTTCGCGCGTATCTGCATCTGTCACACATGAAAGCTGGTGAGAATCGAGTCGCCGAGGCAAAGCTGGATTAGCAACACAAAGGGAGGGGAGAAGCAGAACAGGTCGGATCCCTTCGCTCAGTGACAGCAGCTGGGAATAATCACACGCATCCGAGTTCCTCTACTGCGTGTCGGTATCTTCTGATGCTCTTAAATCATGCCGAGATCAATGGGGCAATAATAACAGCATGCAGGCGTAATCTGTTGGTGTGTGCAACAAAAAAGAAAAATAGCTTCCATCTCATGCATTATTTAGTTTCTAATCCTTATTACACCATTTGTTACCTTTCTCCAGACATGGTTTCACATTGTACAGCATTAAGCAAAACTGGCAACAACATGAGGGTTTAAGTTTGGTGGCTTGCAAAAGTATTTACACCCCTTGATTTCTTGATTTTCTCTTCTTCCAATGACAACCTTCAATTTGATTTTGATTTTATATTGGATGTAACATTTCTGGAAGTAGATTTGGATTTAGAAGTTGTAGTTTTATCCTAATTTTGTCTTGACATGTGGTCTGGGGACCACAAAAAAAAAAAAAAAAAATCAGTCCGGGGTCTGGAAATGGTCCTCGGGCCACACTTTGAACACCCTTGGTTTAATCACCTTTTAAGAGATTAATGTGGATCTATCCCACATCGACTCAGATTCCCTTTCGGCATCTTAACCTCTTCCACTCTGAAAAGGACCAAGGTAGATAGAAAAACTCTAAAAATTTCTAGAATACAAGGAAATTTCTGAGCTCAAAAGTCAAAAATCATCTCAGAAATTCTCAACAATGAACCAGGAAATTTCAGAGTTTGAAAAGTCAAAAATGTTTGACTTTTTTCCAACAGTCAAAATGTAAAATTTGTTAAACTTAGAAAAATTCCAGCAGTCGAAAATTTTTGACTTTTGAATCTCAAGTTTTTTTCTAGAAAATTTCAGAGATTAATCAAAAAACTGAGTTTTTGGTGGACATTTACTCTTTGATATCATTTACAGTTGCCCTAACAAGACGTTGCACTGCACTCCTTTTATCCAAAGGGATTCTTCATTTCTTCAATAAATCAGCTGTTTTCTGTAAAGGAAATTTTATCCGCATATCTACTCAGTGGGGCTGAACACCAATGCAAGCCACACTTTTAAGATTTCCACTTGTAAAAGAAAATAAATACTTAAAATATTCCTTTCACTTTGTAATCCTGTACAGCTTTCCTTTATGTATCAAATATATTTCCAACCAAACTTAAGAGGAATGGTAGAAAACAGTGGGAGTTTGCTATAGACTTAATGACTGGTGTCTAAATGCAATTGTAACGTGTCATTGAATTAGATTATTAAAATCTGATGAGGCTCCAAATGCTTCTAAATTACCATTTCATGGAGAAAGCTTTGTACAAAAGCAGGAGCTTTAGAGGAAGCCGCTTCCTGTAAATGTGTTGATGATCTCACGATGTGCGATTTGTTCACCTGAGAAACCCGTCAGGTCCATGGCTTTGAGGTTGGTGGCCTTGATGATTGTAGCGGTGAGTCTGCCTGCGGTGGGCAGGTAACACAGCGAGAAATTAAGCTCCCCGAGATCAGCCTTCTCCTGCAGACAGACACACGGACAGGCATCAGAAAGCAGGCGGAGACGCTTTCTGACAGACAGACAGGCCTCACTCTGAACGCAGATCCCTCTGGGATTCGGCTGACATGCAAGTCGATTTGATCTAATTAACTAATTTTTATAAGCAGACATTTTCTGAAAAACCTGAGTTTTTACTTGTATCGCATAAGGCTGGATAACAAATCGATAATAATATATATCCCCATATACACGTGATCAATAAAGGATATATCGGTAGGTACAAATAGATCCATAGCCAATATAACATTTACATACAAAATATGTGCATAATTGTGCTATTGTAACTGATTTAAATATGACTAAATATAAAATAAATACAAACATAAATTAACAAATAAAACAACAAGAAAAATATTAACTGATAAACAAATCTATAAATAAATTAGCAGCATAATACAGCTGAAAAAATACCTAATATTGCCGTATCATTCAGCCCTGGTAATAAGAGGATCGACCGCCTTTCCATCACATAAAGATGCAGAATTAAAAAACCATTTATATTTTACCAGTTTTTTAAGCTGTGTTAAATACTGACTGGATAAACAAATAATTGTGTTTTTCTCACATTATTAAACTTATTTATATTAATAAAATATAATAAAAAGGAACATATTAGGTTGCTAAGTAGAAAATTAGAAGATGAAATTATGTGAAATACTTAATTCCTCATGAACAAAGATGTTCATTCAGAACTACTGTCAGTGATAAAAAACAAAGATTTTATTGTATGACTGAGTATTAGGGCCACATATTAAGAACAGATTAAATAATGAGATTAAAGTTATAAAATCACAGGAATAACATCATAATATTAAGAGAATACATTTGTATGAGGCTAAAATCAAAATGAGAGAAACATAATATTTAGAGAATAATGTCAGTATTTTGAAAATTAAGTCAAAATAATACCAGAAAAAAGTTGTAATACTCTCAGAATAAAGTCGTGATATAAGGTCAATTTCTCTTTCCTGTTCTGAGATATGGCCGCCATCTTTGTTTCTGTATCAACTGGCTTTGCTTAACGATAACCAGGGTTGCCCTCTGCTGGTTGGAGGAAAAACTACAACACTAATTTAAGGCATAAGCAGAAGTTATTAGTTTTTATTATAGTTATTATTAGTCAGACAATTAGAATTCATTTTAATCTAATAACTTATTAATTGACAATCAATTGTAAGGTTTGTCTTTTTTTGTCTTTTTCCTTGAAAATCGCTGCTATTCAGGTCAGACTCATCAACACTTCCCCAAGTGAAGCACTGATATACACTGATGCTTTAAACTTATTTAATAAGTTAGACCCTGGTGCCAACATTTTAAAGCTCTGCTCCGTCTAATTTGCTAATAGCCTTCCATGAATATTTCATATAAATCAAGTTGGACGCAAACCAATATAAAGTTTGGATTCTGCCAGTAATCTATACAGACTCTCTTAAGATGATTTTTCACACCACCAGACTTTGAATCAGTCTATCCTGCAGGGAGACTGTTTTCCATTTGGACCGCTGCAGAAACCCGACTGGATTTACTGTCGAAATCCGAGCATGTCACCGTTCCGACTGGATCCAGATCCGCCCAGCTGAATCAGAGGAACAGGAAGCAGATCGGAGGTCCAGTTAAAGCCTCGGTGTCTTTGTGCTGGGAGAGGAGTGGCGACTTGTTTGCCTTACATAAATATATCGAGGTTTAGTGTGTTGAACTATTGATCTCAGCTGGCTGCGAGCGAATCTAATATTTTGAAAATAACTTTATTTTAGAATAGAAATGCAAATCATGTGGATTTCTAACTCAAAAGAAATCCTATAAAACAAACAGCTGAATCAGCGTCTTTACTGCGGCGGCTGCTGTTTATCATATTTAAATTACATCAAGTTGTCAATAAAGTTTAAATTATTTCAGTGCAGATTCAAAACGTACCTCATCTCCAGGCAACCAACTGTAATGCGACGGTGGATAAAACAGTTTCCACAGTAAGTATTAATACATATTAAGGTATATTTGGTGTCTGAAGGATTAAAATAGACAGTTATTAGGATTTTTAGAGAAGGTTTCAAGTATTTGCTGGTTTAACTATTCGCAGGGAGCTGTAAATAATCTAATATGAGATAATTTATTTTATTTTAGGTTATTGGTCATCTGCTGATTTTACTCCAACAAAAGTCAGACTATTCACTTCAGGAAGCCAGCCGTCACTTCCTGGCAGCGACTCGCTTCAGCGCCTCTAGAGGCACAAAGGAGAATTACAAAAACAAACAGTTGCGCATAAAAGTGTCTCCTTCAGGACTGAAAAATGTTTGATCAAATCAAAAAGTCTTAGAAAATTTAACTGATCAGACTCAATAAAGTCCTACTTTTCCCATTTGCTTGCTTTTGAAGGCTAAATAATTTTTAAAAACAAAATCTTGTAACATAAAAAAGTTTTAGCCTGTTAAAATAAATTTTTGAACAACATATTTTATTTAGCTGCCTTGTAGGTATCCATACATGTTATTTATTAAACATGACTGAGACAAAACAGATACAGCCATACTGCTACAAGAAAACAGACTTTCCAAAAACAAAACTCAGGCTGACGAAAGAAAAGTTCAGTTCAGTCTGAGATTATTTTTTTATCCCAGCTCTGATGCGTTCAGCTGCACCAACATTTCGCCTTCCTGATGAAATGTCCACAACAAATCATTTTGAGCAGCAGGAGGATGTGAGCAGATTATAAAACACAGCAAAGTTTTACAATTTTATGAATTTTTAGTTTTTATTTATTTAGCCACTGTTGGATTATGAGACAAATAAGCAACAGTTTTATTTATAGAAGGTGCAAATCATGGCGATTTTAGCAGATTTTTATCTGTCATACTATTCAGGTTGATTCATTCATTCATCACAAAAAACACAAACATAAAATGTGTTTTTATGTTTGAAGAGGGAATGCTGCATGAACTAGTTTCACCGCTTTACTGTTAAGATTTACACAGTGAGCTAAATCAGGCTTGAGCCTTCAGAGACATATAAAGACAATTACAATTCTATCACCTGAAGAACATTTCCAGGAGTAAAGCACGAATGTTTCAGCAATTTCTAAAGAAACTCATTCATGCAGTTATGTTTAGTTGCATTAATTAATGCAACAGAGTCTTCACAGGTCTGCCTAGAAAATCCATCCTCCAACTGCAGCTAATCCAGAATGCTTCTGCTGTCATTCTGACTAAAACCAGGAAGGCAGAGCAGATCCCCACAGGCCTAAACTCCTTACTCTGCTCTCTGCTAAAATATAGCGACTCTCTGTCAGCAAAGCCTTCTTCTAACTGAACTGAAACACACCGAATTCCACAGCACGTCTACTTGCCAAGTTTTCAAAGTCAAGCTAGCATAGCTACTTTCATCTCCTTTGCTATTTTTTTCTTAATTAAAACATTTCTTGATCTTTTATCTTGTTGTAGCAGCATTCACAATTTACAAGTAGCAAAGTACCGTTTCACTTTTTTTTAACGTACGTTTAAGATTTGGCTTGGTATATTGATAACAGCTAAAACCAATGCTAGCCTTCGTCAGCGCCCACGACATCACCCTGCAGCGTGTTTATGAAAATAAACTGACTAACCAACACAACCTTTGAACCACGCGGACTCTGAGCGTTTCTCGGTTGGTGTCTTACCGCCGTTCCCTCCACGATGTCCCTCCAGATGGGTTTGTCCCCGCTGTCCTCGCTGAAGTCCAGCAGGTTGTCCACCACCACCTGACCTATCAGGTCGTGTCTGGAGAAGCGGTCGAAGTCGTACACGGAGAAATGCAGCTTCCTGGAATGTAGCTCGTTCAGCGGCACGCCGAACTGGAACGTCTCGTTGAACACTGGGTTTAAGGTCTTTCTGTGGACCTGAGAGACACATGGGCAGATTTAGAAAACATCCACTGACATTTAAATATGGTGTAATAGATGAGAGGAGAAAGCTAAGTTTTAAAAGTCTCCTTTAGAGGAATATTATCCGCTACATACAGCACTATTCTGACAGGACGCAAAGCCATAAAACCCACTACTGACCGTTTATTAATCTGAAAAAGACAATTTAAAATCTGTATTTCTCCAGAGAAAATAATTATTCCTCAGTGGAAAAGTTTCCTAGCAGTGGACGCCTCAGCAAAGTCACCCCAAAGATCAGACCGAGCGACATCTACAGGTTAAACAGCATCTTAAATGTTTTTGACTGGACATATAGAAAAAAGCACTGAAGGAGAAAGAGCAAAGCTGCAGCTTTAGGAAATTAAAAAACTTGGAACAGTAAAGATGTCTGATGGCAGCCACGTTGGAAGGAAAACCCCAAACATTTCATACAAACTATATGTTCAGTTGTTTAAATGACCCCTTTTTAATACTTTTTACCTTTCTTCTTTGAAAACTTTCATGTTTTTTGACTCAATTTTGATTTATGTTGTTCTGTTTGCCTTAAAAATCGCATTTGGCCAATTTAAACAGGATTTATTGGTATAATTAGATTGTTGAGAGAAGGGAGCATTTTTATTGAGATCTTTAAAAAATGAGCCACAAAACTAATAGGCTACATATAATAACTATTTAAACGAAACAGTTTAATTGCTTCAATACTTTTAACCACCTGCTAGTAATAATTTTACTGCCCTCAGCAATTATGAAGTGGACACAGAGTAGAAAGAGACATATTCAGACCCTCCCACTCTTATTCGTTAGTAATTGCCTCTGGCCAGGAGTCCAGACGAATGCCGGGTTCATGCTGCATAATTACACATTGTATGGCATCAGCGCTTATTATTAAATAATCATTTTGACATTTGAGTCTTTCCATCGATTACTTTGTTTCAGTTTCAGTAGCTCAAAGACGGTGCATCTGAAACCCTCAAAACAGATTTCAGATAATCCTCACAGATTGTACCTTCAGATAAAACACAGAAAAAAAAAAAAACATTTCCTCGGATTTATGTCTTTGAAAACCCGCCGAGTTTTCACTCCCACTGCTGTGATGTTTGATTTAAATATCCAACAGGTGTTTGCTTTGTCCTTTTCTCTCGCCGTGCCTGTGGCAGAACACAAACCTCTCCTCTCATTTTATCCAAAACATTTTGAAAATGTGAGCAGCATCAGTTTCTGTAAACCTGTTGAGAATTTGACTGAATCAGAAGAGAAACAAAACTCCATCACTGGTGAAAATTAGACATTTCTCTACATTCTGCTGTCTCCGTTTCTCAAAATGTTGCATTAGTTTCAGTTTAGGATTCTTTTGTACCACAATAAATGTAACGTTTGTTACTGGTTTCTGAAACTGGTGACTTTAGGTTGTTTTTATGACCTTTTATCTTGGAGTTTTGATCTGCATTTTTGCTGAAATGTGCCATAAAAATAAATTTGACTGATTGATAATAAAAAAATAGTAATACATAAATAAAAGACACTACACCCTCTCAAAGATCAATAAACTTTAAATTCCAATTAACATTTAACACTGGAAATGGAAGAAATTGTAAATATTCAAAAGAAATAAACAAAACAACAAATTAAATGGATAATGAAGTCAATGTTATTCTTCAAAAAGAGAAGCAAGTTGAGACCAAAGCACCAGACTCTGGTAGAAATAGAGACATGAGAAAAAAAAAAGCAATTATGGAAATTAATTTGTTTATTACTTATTGCGACAAGCCTAGCAAAAAACTACAGTTTGGAGATTTGTATTGTAATATCTTGTTGGAAAATGACTGAAGTGAAATCTTGTTATGAGTCTCAGAATATGATATCTTTAGTATTTGTCATGGATTATTCCATTTAAGTGAATAATAAATTTAGACTCCACATCGACTCATTCGTCAAGTTTAAGGACCTTTTTATGTCAGAATGATTCAGAAATGCAACATAAGTGGCGTAGCAGACAGGAAAAAACAATCATTTGAAAATATACGGGTGAATGCACTGAAAATGAACAAAAGAAGCAGCCAAAGTTCAGAGAAAATATTAAAAGACCCCCAGAGACCCTGAACTATCGATCAAAGATCATAAGAAAGTCTGGCTGCTTGGTTGGAAAGGAGATAAAGAAAAGATGGATGAAAAGTGCATTTAAACCTTAACCCATAGCCTGACCTTATTCCTGTGCCGGAAGGATAAAAATGAATTTCTTTATTCCGTTTCGGAGAAAATGATCCAAAAAAAAAAAAATCCACTGAATTGAAGAAAGTAGTTTAAAAGGGAAGGTTTTCATTTCTCTTTTTATATAACTGTGTTCAAAGCTTCTTCACCTTCTCCAGGTCAACTTAAAGCCCAAATGAGAAATAAGATTGCTGATTTCATTTGTAACATTTTCCTGAACCCCATCTGCCTTCAAACTCCACCACTTCAATCAATCAGTTTATTTTTAAAGTATATTTCAGCAACAAGGCAGTTCTAAGTGCTTTATGTCATAAAAACACAAAAAAACGTAACATTTTTCCAAAATGTTAACGAGTGTTTCATTAATTACTGTACAAATGGAAATCTTTTGAGTCTAGAGTTAAAGAAACTCAGTGTTTCGGGTGTTTTGCAATTTTTCAATCAATCAATTAATCAATCAAATTTTATTTGTGTAGCACATTTCAGCAACAAGGCATTTCAAAGTGCTTTACATCATAAACACAAAACACAAAGTCATGCAACATAGAATTTAAAAAAAGTACATTGTTACATATTACATTTCAGATACAGTTCTAAACAGCTGTGTTTTTAGTTGAGATTTAAAGGAAGTCAGGGTTTCCGCTGTTTTACAGTTTTCTGGAAGTTTGTTCCAAATTTTTGGTCCATAGATGCTGAAAGCTGCTTCTCCTCTTTTGGCTCTGGTTCTGGGGATGCAGAGCAGACCAGAACCAGAAGACCTGAGAAGTCTGGCAGGTTTCAGAAGTTTGTTCCAAATTTGTGGTGCATATAAGCTGCTGCTGTTCCTATAAATCATCAAAATCATCAAGTAAATCCTCACATTGGGATAGATTTGCTAGGTATTGGGCGGAGTTCCGCTGCGGTTGCTAGGTAACGGGCGGAGTTCCGCCGGGGTTGCTAGGTAACAGGCGGAGTTCCACTGGGTTTACTAGGTAGCGGGCGTAGTTCTGCTGGGGTTGCTCGGTAACGGGCGAAGTTCCGCTGGGGTTGCTCGGTAACGGGCAGAGTTCCGCTGGGGTTGCTCGGTAACGGGCGGAGTTCCGCTGGGTTTACTAGGTAACGGGTGGAGTTCCGCTGGGGTTGCTAGGTAACGGGCGGAGTTCCACTGGGTTTACTAGGTAACGGGCGGAGTTCCGCTGGGGTTGCTCGGTAACGGTTCTTTGCTGGGTGAGGCGCAGTGCCTTCACGGTTTGTGACATTACAGTCGGAAGGTTTCTGTCACGGTTTTGCAGACACCAAAATAAATTAAAACGATTATTTTCCGCCAGAGCGCGTCTGTCAATCCGGTTTATCAGCGCCTGATGGTCGCTAAATGTGCGTCTGATGGCGAAGCCGTGGCTTTTAGAAACACAAACCCCTCCGAACATCTTTTTGTGAGTCGGTGTCACAATCAGCCGGCAGGGTGTGCGATAAAAGAGGTCCAAATATGAAAGGTGTAAAATTTCAATGCTAATGAGGGTGTGATTGAAATTAAACAATCAGACACACTTCAAACAAAAAAATGGGAGCCACATTATGTAAATTACTGAAGCATTCATCCTTTTCAAAGGCAGAGGGATCTTTTGTTGCACGCGAGAGACAGCAGAACAAAAGGCGAAACCAAGAGGGAGCTTCTTCTAACGGCTACAGCTTCATCGCCGATGTTAGCTTCTGCTTTTCACTCTGTCCCACTTCTGTGACGGCTCCAGTCCTCTTCTGAAGTACTGCTGGTATTTATGGACGCAACTTCACTACCATATATCACATTTGTAAGTAGTTATGTTGAGTTTCTCCACAGAGGATAGCTTAGACAGGGGGAGGTTGATTTTCTCCCTGTCTAAGAAAAGGAACATTTTCTGATACAGAACATCAAATATTACCTCAAGCCGAGTGGGAATTATATGACAGCTAGTGAAGGTCTGACTTAATGTTTTTCCAAATATAAAAGGTAACCAATTCTTGAACAGGTTAGAAGAGGTATATGGTTAATACAAAACATTTTTGCACAAAATCACTTTCAGAGAATGAGATTTTAGTCTGCTTGGTTCTGCCTCTTGTCACCTTGAATCCAAATAAGCTGCTACTGGCCACGTCCCCAACTCAACATTTACACTCACATCAAAATGGCTGCAAACAGATGCGCACTTATACAGCCATAGTTCTTTGAAAAGCAGAAGTGCAGCCTCCTGCACGACCAACAAGAATGCAGCAAGTGGTTTCTTGATAGTAACAACAAAAGACAAAACCCTTGTCTTTTCCAGCAGCCATTGTAAACCAAATGTCTTGGAGTTACATTAGGGAGGTTTTTGAAACTCATCATTTTCCAGACACCATAAAATATGAACATATTACCAAAAAAAAAAAATCTTATTTTTTTAAGCTCTTAAGAGTTGAAACCCAAAAATGTGCAAAATGTGAATTTTGCAAAATAAGCATATTTTAATGTCTGCCTTCTGTACGGATTACAATGAACCAACTATTCTGGTGCAAGGCAGCAGAAGCTGACTAAAAGCACATTGTACCGACACAGGTCCCCAAATCCTGTCCTCCAGAGATCCTGGAGTTTTAGAAGCATCCCTTCTTCAACACATCTAATCAGGATGTCATTCAGCTCTGCAAAGGCCTGGTAACAAGCTATTCATTTGATCCAGAGGTTCTGGAGAAGGGGTGCTTCAAAACGCTGCAGGATGGCAGCTCTGGAGCACTTTTACTGGAAATGGGTCCCATTCAGCTTCACAGTCCCTTCCTGGTGATTGGCACATAGGAAATGAAAAAGTCAGACGGATTTCCAATCAGTAAACACATTCTAATCTTCAGGTTTGATGTTGGGAGCAAAACTCAAAGTTTGTTACTTTTAGTAACAATGAGGTGCTAAAATTTAAAAGTAAATGAAATTCTGCGGAGCCATATTTATCGTTCATTGGGCCTGAGCCAGGGAGAGATGGACTTCTGTGAGTCTGCAACCTACGAGCAACAGAGTCAGGTTTACCAATTGGTATAACTGACGATGTGGGAGAGACAGTTTTCTGATGCCGTTTATAGCAGAAGAAGAACGGAACAGAAATGTGGCATCAGATCTGTGGCTCAAAGCTGCTGGACGAACGATCCAGACATTCTGAAGTGTCTGGATGTAATAAATACAGACATTTTATTACATCCCTTGAATCAAGGGATGTAATAAAATGACAACGGCGAGTTATGTCTGGTTAGTGGGGACATATTATGTAAAGTTAAATTTTCACACGTTTTGATATTTTGTTGTTTTGTTATTTTGAGTCTCAGTTGCTTCTAAAACCGACCAAAGTGCTTAAAAAGAAAACACCCACCCACCCGTTAATGTTTTTTGGCATCTGGAAAATGAGCAGGTTCAAAAATACCCGAAATGTAACAACACATATCAGCAGCCACTGCCGGTTGCCAAGCAACCCCAGCAGAGCTCTGCCCCGTAACCTAGCAACCCAAGCTGAGTGCCAGTTGGTTTGGTCAGCTGATTTTACTGCTGTGCAATGGCTGCTGGAACAGACAAGTGTTTTGTTGTTCACTTACCATCCAGAAACCACTTGCCGCACTCTTATTGGTTGTGCAGGAGGCTCCACTTATGCCTTTCGAAGATGTACAGTAGTATAATTGCACATCTTTTTGCAGCCATTTCCACACGCCAGTGTAAGTGTTGAGTTGTGGGGCGTGGCTAGCAGCAGCTTATTTGGATTTAGAGTGAGAGGACGCCCAAAAACAGAATGATTATCTGCTAAATATGTAGTGAACATGTTTTGTGCAGACCGTAAGCCGGTCCGAACCTGTTCAAGGAAACTTAATTGGTCAACTGTGACCACACAGTTGTGGCAACCTTTATTAAACCTTGCATCTTTATTAAATGCTGCATTGGAAAGTGTTGTCATTTTTTTATTAATCCGTTGTGTTTATATTATAGTTGCAAAGGAAAAGTGCCTCTGGCCATTTGCTTTAAGCTAAACGTTATGAAGGTTGCCATTCACTCTTTGACTGTTTCCACAATGCAATTAAGTGCCTTTGAAGTGAAAACCTCAAAGTAAATTCATTTAACATTCGTTTTTCTGCACCAGCAACAGAAAGCAGGTTTTAACCAAAGCACGACACAATCTTTATATCAAATATAAACCAAAACCACAATTCAAGGGAACATAACCCCTCCTATACATAATTTTTTATCTCTTTTAGCAGGACGACTCGTCTTAGACTTTCTGTTCCCTCCATCTTTAGGCCTACAGTGGATTTTTTTATCCAAAGACAGATGGGACAGCTGTCATCTTATTTACTTTTTAAAGATATCTCAGAGGCACTGAAACATCACATTTCAGAGGTTTTATTAATCCACTTTTGTTCAGATCTATCGGTTGCTTTTGACACAGTCGGCTCTCAAACTGCTCCAGTTTTACGTCGTCACATGTGGTGTCATTACAATATGGCATCCCGCAGGGCTCATTTCTAGGCCCTGCTTCTTGTTTTTGTGAATGCTGCCTCTTAGGTCAATCTCACTTGCATTGTTTCGCAGATGATCTCAAATTGACTTTATTACCTTGTAAAAACCGACTTACAGACATTAAGTCATGATTGGAAACAATTTATTTTTAGTTTAAATTAAATATAGCAGATTATTATCCTCATTAAAACTGATTTTCTCAAATTTGTTAATACTTTCTTTTGGTCCAATAACTTACTGTTATAAGAAAGGAAAGGGTTACCTTCCCAAAGTACATATTTGGCCAAATGCTGTGAAAAGTTATCCGTAACAACCTCAACAAAAACAGCCCAATCTGGCAACTCTGTTTCTGAAGAGCGAAACATTAAACAGATCAAATCAATCTGATCTTGATCTGCTTTCCCTCACACAGCTCACACCAGACTGAAGAGTCTTCAGACCCCAGGAAAATGTGCCAGTTATCTGTAGTTATCATCTGAAGCACATTATCCAGCATAAATTGTGCCTCAGACTTGATTAGATGGGATTACATTAGTGAAACTGTGTAATTCTCCATGGGTTGTTAGAACAGAATGAAACTGGTGGGAAAGTGTTTTCTTTTCGCCGAATAACATGGAGGCGAGCGGGACGCACCTTTGTCTGGAATTTCTTCTTTCTGTCTGGCAGTAGGTAGATCTTCACGTACGGGTCGGAGAAGCCGTTGGCGTCCTTCGCTGGCAGGTCCAGAGCTTTCAGTATCTTAACCACCAACTGCTCCGTACTGAGACAAGAGAAAAACAGAACCGAATTATCCGTAAAATAAGACACGAAGTCAGGGCTTGCACAACAAACACGCCGAGACTCAGACGGGATTAGCCCACACACAAACACTGAAACACCTGTGCTGAACTCGTGCACACAAATTGGAGTGGGAGTGTTGAGAGTCTCTGGAGAAGAAGAAAAGGAGCCAGAATAGCCGGTGTGTGTTTGTGTGCGCCATCTCCAGAGCTGTATCATGGTTGCACCGTCAGCAGAGCTAAATGTGAGCTCAGTGAGCGCAGATGTACAGAGAGTTGCACAGAACGGAGCTCGTTTATTATCTTTAGCACCCTGGGATCTGTATCGAATGCACCGATCCTCTTCATCCACTGCTGATACCAATTAGTTTTGACTGATGCTGATCCGATTCAGAAAACAATGCTGAACTTCTTATGTAAAAACGCTTCGTTTTTAAATAAAACACAGACATGAATGCACTGAATTCCAAATATATTTGATAACTCTGCAACAAAAGGTCCTTAACAGAAAATCTTTACAGAACCTGAATCAGGTGAAGCTAAGCCACATGAGGAGTTTTGGGTAGAACAGACAGAAGCTTTTTATCTTAAAGGTAAAATATATGTATTTTTTGGACAGTTTTGACTTAATTACTGCTCTAAATATGTTATTCTTTCAGCAAATTCTCTTTTTTATCTGTATGCTCCGGTTAACAATTAATCAATTAATCACGATTAATCATTTCAGCCCTAATCTAAAGTAGACTTTGTTTACGGATGGCTGATAGAATAAGACTCAGAATGTGTTAAGCTGGACTCTGGAATCCCCAGGGAGGAAAACCGATAGCGGAAAAAGCCACTCAGTCCAGAACCCTTCAGGTGGCAGATCACCATGTTATGCCCTGCAGCTTTTCCTACGTTTCCACACAAAAACATGTTGAAAGGTTGCACACATTTGTTAGAAATTGGACAATCAGCAGCCTTTGTATAAAAATAGCTCAACAGCCTCTTTCTGCACAAACGCACAAATAAACCAAGCAGGACTGAAAATATCTTTCTGTCACGCAAACAAACATAAGACATCCGTGCGCGCAGGACGGCTCTGATGTCTACACATACGAACGCTTCGCCGTTTATTATGCATTTAATTACCAGATGAAGATGAGGACAGCTCGGAGGCTTTTAATCAGACCTCGTTAGGCTGCGTCTCCATGTGTTAACGAGGCTGTCAGCACTTCATTTGCTGCCGTATAGGAGGCCGGCGTGAGTTGGAGGCTGAGGGCAGATCAGCGGGGCAAACGGTAGACAGTGACCCCGCAGCAGCTGCAACGTCCACAGGATGCATGTTGACATGAGAGCCGTGGTAAATCTGGACAAGTGTTTACCCCCGACTCTGATCCAGCCGCATAAACATCCCTCCGCTGCAGCCGGGGCAAATCAAGATGAAGCTGCACCATGTTACACTTCAGGATAAATGTTTACGTTTTCTAATTAATTAACCAGATAAATAATAGCTTGAAAGTAAAACAAACTAATGCAATAAAGCGTCTTATTAGTAGGATTTATACACTTCTTCCAGAGGAAAATTCAAGCATATTTAAGGTAAATAATGGGATAAAAAAAAAAAGGCTACTTCAATTAACTTTAATATAATGTAGTTTATTACTGTTTTAACAGTGTTTTATGATCGTATCCTACTAAAACTAAAATATAACAAAACTTTATGTTTTGAAACATCTCTCACACCCGTTACACCTGACTGATCCAAGAACAAAACGCTAAATAAATAAATACATAACGTTTATCATATGAAATATAAATCTAAGTTTACTTTATTTCAAGTACACAAACCAATAAGTAATTTAGCCATTAGGAATTATAAATATTCATTACATCAGTGGTGTTTTTTTTAAAAGGTTTTTCTCCTGAGGCCAAAACTGACTAATTTAATTTACTTGCTGCCACAAAATTCATAAAACTAAAAATGCTGCTTGATAATAAGAAAAATCAATAATGAAATCTCAAAATACTGACAAATTTAAATTATATCTGGGCCACAAAATTCAATAAACTAACAATGATAAAATTAGTTAATTGTGATTTTTTTATTTTTTTTTATTTTAATGCTTGATAAAAAACAACATTTAGATAAAATCTTGACGTCCTTAGAGATCCAAAACATAAAAAGGCTCCAGACTTATTAAAAAAAACAATCAAGTCATTTTCTAATTATGGTGTGATCAGTTGGCCAAATTTTTAGTACTCTTGATTTGTGGTCAGGGGCCAAATAAAATCATTTCATGGGCCAAAAATGGCCCCCGGACCACACTGTGGACACCCCTGAAGTACATTAAAACAATCCAAACAAATCGTGTTAGTGCCGGGCAGTAAATCAATAAATCAATAACAATATCAGTCATGACAGACAAGTGATCAATATAAATAGATATTCTCCAATAGAGTGTTGAATAATTTCACTGAACTCCGATCCAAAACCACACAGCATTCTGGGAGATGTAGGCAGAGGAAAGACCGTAGCTGCTCAGCCTCTCACGGCCAGTTAAGACGAATCAACTCACTCACTCTTTGGTTACCTAGCAACTCACTCACGCTCTGGTTACCTAGCAACAGCCTGTTAGCTTGCACAGCAGCAGTTCCAGGTTTCACCTTATAACTGTTTAAAAATAAAATAGTAACTGTGTGGAGTAAAAGAAGAAAAAGACTATAACAGTTTGAGATATTAAAATAAAAATCCAACCAATAATTATCGACTGATATGAAACATTTGTATCGATTTTTCAATTCTACTAAACAACCTTCATTCTCAAATTAAATACTTAAACAGAATATACAGAATATATTGTCTTTCTGTGTATATTCACTTAATGCACCTGTATTAGATTTGCTTATACCACAATTTTAAAAAAATATCTAAAAATGTTCTTGCTACATTTATTTAGAAACAATTCGTTCATTCTAACACTAAAGCAAGACCTTTTATATTAGGCACATGAAAATATGTTGTTTTAATGATAATGTTTTCCAAATGTAGGCTTTTAATCAACCACTAAATGGCATTTATTACAAAATATCAAGCACTTTCCAAACCCTGGAAACATAAAATTGAAATTAAATAATTCTTAAGCATTTTAAGGACCTGCATTGGAGAATAATTCAGGATTTCCTGATGTTTCCCAGAGCGAATACACCTATCGCAGCTCAAACTGGGCTTCACCACCTTATTCCTGGCAGACAGCACGGAAAGCCTGCCGTTATTCCCACTGTGGAAACGTGTCAGCTTTTAATGGGGCTGTCAATAGAAATGCGTTTCCCAGAGGACCTGAGCAGGTCTGACATTGTTGTTGCCGTCTGTTAGCGGGTCTCACACATTAACGCACCGATCCCACCGCAAGGTGAGTGAATGTTTGCAGCAACGCCAACCTTTGTTTTTTACTCCATAACTACAGAGACATTATCTGCTGACTTAAAAGAGATGCAGGAATGGCTTTTGTGTTGCCTTTTTCTCCATTAGGCTAATTCTTTGCATTTGTCCTTTGACGTTAGCGCCGTCTGCGGTTATGATGCGTCGGCAGGTCTCCTGCTCAAACCGGTTCACATATATAATTCATGAATGAAACGGTCGCACCCTTTCTTTTCTCTGACCATCAGCACTTTCGTGCTTTGCAATGTTTCAACGTGTCAGGGCAGGAAGGGATGCAGAGCTGCCCCCTGCAGACCCAACGTGCCCTTCAGAGCGCACCGGCTCCAGAACTCATCTGATAAATCACCGTTTCTGAGCTTAATCTCAAATTTCTGAGTGACCATCTCCATTGGCAGATTACTTCACTTATGGTAAAAATGTCTCGTTATTCATTAAGTAATCTATCAATGAAACTAATATCTTTTTTCATAATATTAATGAATTTACCTGGAACAAGCTCCTTTTTTCTGCTGAAAAGTTCATCATAAGTTTGTTTTGTTTTATTTCATGTGTACTAAGATGTTGGCACTAAAAACTGACCACAATTACTTTGGAGGGTTGTGTTTTTGCAGTGCAGAACGGCTCCCTGATGATCTTCTCCTTCAGGTGCGTTTTGGGATTCGGTTCTGCTGTTTGGCGCTCACATATCCATCATGGCCGCCGTGTCAGAGACTCCTTTGATCTCTGCTTGGTGTAACATTGGAGGTCAAACTTCTTCTCCCAAACTGCTGCAGTCATTTCACACATGACACCAATGCAAGAGGAAGGAACCTCAGGCCGGAGGAAGAGCCAGTGTCGGTCTGAATACGTCTCAAGACTCTCACTGTGTCTTTTCAGATTATGTTTTCATGGTTTCTCCATTAACATGAGACCCTCTTTAAACCACTTCTGCTCCTTCACACATAACCCAATCAAGCAAGTCGGTGAAAGCTTTCACAGCGCTGCAGGGCATCGCAGAATCAAAGGGAGCGGCTGGTGTTATGCATAAAATGTGGGTCGGATGTTCAGCATTGTCTTAAAAACAGACAAGCCGCGGTTCACACTGTAGAGTCCAAGCCGCTTTCAAGCATTTTCAAGGTAGTTTTTCAAACTTTTCCAGCACCACACTCACTCACTATCACTGAAATTAATAATAATATTCAACATTCTGTAGCAGGTATCACAAACATTTATGCTTTGAAAAGTCTCACCGTCAGCAACGAACTGGTCCGAGAACAAAACACTAATTTACCAAAAAAATCCCCGAATTTTAACCTGAGACGATCAATAAGTTATTGATCCATTAGGAATAATAAGTATCCATTACATTAAAACAAACTAATTATGTTGAAAATTAAATTAAATGCTTAAACATAACAAAGAAAGTTACAAATAAATCTCTAAAACACACGTTCTCTGTAAATTCTGTAGCATTTAAAACTTAGCGATAAAAAAAAAAATTAGTAATTAGTAAATAGAAAATATTTAAGTAATTCTAAATATCCATAATCAAGAAAAATTTAGTTTGGTTTAACAACATCACACATGGAGGAAGTCACTGTATTTTCTGTATGAAGTCAGAAATCAGATTTTATACATGAGTCTCACTTTAATCTTAAAGTGTCTAAAGTCACTTTAAGAAAAAAAATCAAAATTCTGAGGAAAAAAAAATTCTGAGAAAAAAACTTCAGTTCTGGGGAAAAAATAAAAAATAAAATTCTAAGGTGAAAATATATCAAGGTTTTGAGAAAAAAATAAAATAAAATTAAAAAAAAAATCAAAACTCTGATTTCTGATCTCAGAAAATTAAAGATAGTTTTGAATTCTGAAAATGTCTTTATCCAGAGTTTGAAAATATCTGATTATAAGCCTAAATCTGGAAAACGTTATTTAAAGTTGAAACCAAAACTCAGATCGCACGTTATTACAAAACTATACAGATTAAATATCAAACACTTTCAATGACTTTACAGAGAAATGAAGAACTTTCCAAACCTTAAAAACAACATGAGCAAAAGCTGGTCAAGTTGTTCCGATTAAAGCTAAATTGACCAGTGCTTCCCGTTCTGCATTTTCCCAGTTAAGTTTATTAAATTAGAGTTATTCTTCCTGTCAGAGTGTGCAGCCGGCCGTGGTTTGCTTACTTGAAGGCATAGCGCAGCAGGAAGCAGATCTTGCCGCAGGTGTCGCCCTGCTTGCCTTCGCCCTGATCGCCTTTGGGCCTGTAAAGCTCCGGCTTGATCTGCCCGATGCAGGTGACCTGCTCCTTCTCCTCGCCATGGAAATCAGGGCTGGAGAGCTGGTGAGTCATGGGCTTGGGTCTGAAATCACACGAGGAGTCAGAAATATGAGGAAAACGCATGAAAAATAGAAACTAGAAGCTGTGCAGCCTGGTGAGTCTGCAGGTTATTTTCTCCTTTACCTTCGAAGCATAAATGAAGAACCAGTTATGGGCTTAAATAATTTCTCCTCTGTTGTTGAATTTCTTCATGTTCATTTGATGTTGTTGTCAATTTTATGTTGTCAAATCTGTTATATTTAAGGGATTTATTGATTTTTGAAGAATAGTTATGTATACTTTATATTTTTTATATGTTTGCATTGGCTTTGTTCTCAGAAATCATTTTTGTCAGTTTTTGATTTCTCAGAATTATGTCTTTTTCCAGGAATGTATAAGTTTTTCTTTGAATTCCTATTTTTTTTAAAAGTCAATATTTTTACTTTTTTGCATGAAACTAACTTTTTTTCTCCTCCACATTCTGACTTTCATCTCAGAATTCTGATTTTTTTTTCTCAGAATTCGGATTTTTTTTCTCAGAATTCTGATTTTTTTTCTCAGAATTCTGATTTTTTTTCTCAGAATTCTGACTTTTAATCTTGTGAGATTAAAAATCAGAATTGATTTTTTCCAGTGATCCCCATTTTCTTCTGTACCAGGGGGCCACATAAAAAGAACTTAAATATTTTCTCATCAATCAAATCAAAGTTTTAAATCACATACTGTCAAATTACATAATTATTTAATTTTAGAAAATAGTCACCAAACATAGAGACAGCTATTTATTAATCCTTGAAAAGTTTTTAACGAGCTTTATCAATACATTTGGGGACAACCAGTCCTTTGAGGACAGACAGTATAATATTTATTTCTCTTTATCAGTGCTCTTCTAATCATCTCTGTTTGACCTTCTGCCCGGATTTCACCAAACTTTTTTCTGCGCATAAATGCCCCAAAAAGCTCCAATAATCAATAATACCAGGTTGTTTCTGGATGCCACTTTGCAAACTCAAGCAGATTCTTTCAGCGTTGCAGAATCTGACCTGAGGCTGAACTTTGTGAGACGACTGGCGGTTTGTGTTCAGACACGTTTTTTGCACTCGTTGACATTCAGTGACATCGATTTTAAACAATTAGCATGCATTAAGTTCAGAGGCGAGGAATCCGACTGCTGACTGACCGCGGGGTGACCTGCTGCTGGGAATGGGCGTTGGGCAGCTCTTTGTTGGGATGGGCCCCGCCCTCCGAGTTGGGGACATCCGGCGACGTCTGACTCAGCTTCAGAGTCCCTAGAGAAGCCAAAACAAACCCGTCTGTCTTAGTGAACGCTGCCGACAGTCCGAGGTGGACAGAGCACCAGGAATTACACTAAAGTAAGAGCAGCTTTGCTTTCACACATATTTACTCAAGTAAAAGTAACAAAGGAGCCGTCCAATAAATTTCTCACCAGCATTGTTGGGGTAGGAGTCCATGTCCAGGTACGAATGCTCCTGGGTCTCGTTTGGGCCCCCAGCCACACCTCCGCCCTCCCCTCTCTCCAGCCCCACCAGGTCAGAGAAGTGGGGGTGTCCCTGCTGTCCCAGCGAGGGGTAGAGTGAGGAAGAGGAGTGGCCCTCCTTCCTCTGCAGCAGCGGGGGTAAAAGCGACGGCCCCGCGGCCCCTCCCAACCCGGCGGTCCCGGGCAGCAGCCCCGACGTCAGGCTCAGCCCGCCGCCCTCCTTGTCGCGCCATGGCAGCCAGCAGAGCTTCCAGGAGACGAAGAGAGACACGGAGAGGAGGACGATGCCGCAGAACGTCACGATGACCGACAGCAGGCTGACGGAGATTTCTGCAGAGAGAGGAATGAAGAAACTGAGAGGATGCACCGATCCACTTCCAATACAGATACCAATATCTGATCGGTATCTCCTGATGCCGACCAGATACGGAAAAACATACGCGTCTCTTTTTTCACACAGAAAGTAACTTTTCAGCAAGATTAGCTTGATTTCTTTCAATAATTCCTTAACAATAATGAAAAACATCCACTGGCAGATTATTTCACTTACAGCAGGGATGTTCAAACATTTTGTTTTACTTATTAGTAGAAATGCTCCGTTCCACGATCTTCACTTCTATTATCAATACCGATATCTGAAGTGTAGGATCGATCGATACCGATACAGAAATCAGTGTTGGACAGATCCAACATGTTTATTGGGTTTTTTTTAAACTCAGACATAAATGTACGAATTCACAAATTCATTTCATGACTCTGCACCAACGGCTTCACAAATTTGGTCAAACCTGTAAAAAAGACAACTTTAATTTGTTCAGTCAGTTCAGTTAGGAAGATAAAAGTTAATAACTGACGATATAAATCCTCGATTTGACAATCAAAAACAAACCTGCTTAATGGAAACACAGCAATTTAAAAAAAAAATGACTGAGTTGAGGTAAGTTTTTTTTTACTGTATTGAAATTGGTTTATTTTGCAAAACTGCCATGGAAAACATTTTTTTAGTAAACCAAGTCACATAATCAACAACCGGATGTTACTGCTGGTGAAAACCACAAAGAAGATGACGACAGGAAGTAGTTCCATAGTGACAATGATGCATGTTTTTTTACCAACTTATCAGATAAAAAACGTGATTTTGATCATTTTTCTTATTATTGGAAACACAAGAATTGTGAAATTGTGTTGGGGTTTTTACAAACATTCACACACTTGCAATGGAAACCCATAAACTGACAAAAAAAACAATAGTTGGCTACTTTGGTCAAACTTTTAAAAAATAAACTGTAACAAACCTTCTTTCAAATGAATCAGAAAGTGCAATTAGGAAATCAAAAAAACTAATAAAGCATAGAAATAAACTGAATAGATCTGCTGTTATGAATCATTTACCGATTTTTCGCAATATTGGGATCAATACAGATATTAGTATCAGATCGGAAGAACATATTGTTTCAAGTTGGCACCCAGAAGTTCAACATCTTTGGTTTTTATTTTAATCCCAGTACAACAAATACCCCAAATGACTATGTGGGGGTTTGCAACAGTCATGATTCACCTTAAGAGGCGAATAAACAAGCACTTAATGTTGCAAAGCCCAAATGATGAGGCAGGATTTGTCATGTGACGTTGTAAAAAGCTTTATCCATCTCGCTGGTGCCACAACAACGTCAAGATGAATGTCGCCAACATGAATAAAAACAACAACCTTGTCTCCAAACGCATGCTATTAACACATCATGCATATGCCAAACTAAAGCACTATTAACACAATATCTACAAATCACACATCAACGCCAGCGGCCGCAAGCAGAAAGTGTAATTTGCAGCCATTCGCTGAAGCTTTTATCCGAGCTGGAAATGGGGGCAAACGCTGGCAGGAAGGAAAAAAAACGACATGAGACGGGAGGAGGCGATGATGACGATGGCAATTAATAATCATAAAAAAAAAAACACACCCACAGTGATGTCATCCTGTATTTCTTCACAGTTATGAGCCTTTTAATCTCTGACAGGTTAGTGGGGGAGCGCGTGGGGCCAGACGGTGGGGGAGAGAATGACTCATTCGAGCAAAAACGCTGGACTGAATAAAGTCCAGAACAGTTCCATCAAACAGAGCAGTCAGAAGTTTACATACACTCAGTCGCCCTGATTTAATGTGATAGATTTGATTTGTTCTCCTAGCATGTTGCCCCTGCCAGTGCCAGGTTCATGCTGCCTGGAGATTTCTTTTTCCTTTTCAGAATAAGTAGATTTCTTTGATTTCATCCCCACATTTTCAATAAGATTTGAAGTCAAGCCTGGTCCAGAACCTGTTTGAGTTCCATTAATCGGCTAACATGCTAATAGCAGAGCTAATTTTTTATTTAGCACTTTAGCTAACTTTGAAAATATCTAGCACTTAGCTTCCCCTAAATTATTTTTTCAAGCTAAAGTAGACACACTAATTTTCTAGGCTGGATATCTGACAACTCTAATTTTCAGAACTGGTAGAGGTCAAAGGTCATCCACAAATTTTCAGCCAGACTGAAGTCAAGAATAGTCCAGAAGTTTAAAGTTAGCCTGCTGAAGTCACGCCGAAATCAAACTGGCTGTGTATTTCTTTCTGTTTCCCCCAGGAACACTCAGCTGTTGATTTAAACAGCGCTTGGTACATTTCCACTAATCCACTGACACGCTAATAGCAGAGCTAAATTTTCATTTAGCACTTGAGTTTTTCTAACAATAAAAATTTTCAGCACACTTAGCTTCCCCTAAATGTATTTTCAAGAGTAAATTCTGAAGTGTTATTATACTTGGCTGTTTTGTAAACTTTCATCATTGGTTTTAGCATTAGCTTTCACTAAATAACATGTTGATTTAGGACTTTACTATTAGTTTCCATAAAAAGTAATGCATTAGTTTCCATGCATTAGTTAGCACTGCTAACAGTGCCATGTTAGCATACCACTGTGTTAGGAGAACTAACTTTGCCCACTACTAGATCTGAGCTTGTGTAAATCACCTGTTACAGGGAAAAGTGGAATGGCACCACAGCATAATTCTGCCACTGCCATGCTTGACAGTTGATTCATTGTTGTTTGCTTTGAAAGGTTTAAATGGTTTTCATTTCAGCGTCAGCTCCATTCATCTGTATGTTCCTAAACTTACAGTCAAAGACAGCATTACATGGAACAAGGTAACTCTGGAGGAGCTGCAGAGTTACCTTGCAGCTCCTCCAAGGTAACTCTGCAACCTGGGGAATATTTTAGTAGAAGCATAACTGTTCACCCCAAAATCTTCCATCACATTGAAACTTTTGTTGAAGACAGAGATAAGAAGTCCTATTTACAGTTTGCCACAAACTATGTAGGTGACACAGCAAAAGTGGAAGAAGGTGTTCTGGTCAGAAAAGACCAAAATAGAGTCTTTGGCCTACATGCAACCCTCCACGTTCAGCAGGGAAAAGGAAGCCGGTCAGAGTTGATGGAAGATGGATGGAGCAAGAAATCTGTTAGAGGCTGCGAAAGACTTGAGACCGATTCACCTTCCAGCAGGACAAACACTCTGAAAAGGTTAGAATACTCTACTTAAAGTTATTAGAAAGTACTGACTAAGGAGTTGTAAATATATATGGGTGTCATGTTTTTCAGACTCTTACTTTTAAAAGATTTTGAAAACCAGTTCATCCATTCAGTGGGGCGCACCACTCATTTAAAAGCTAGTTGCACTAAACCCTAAACCACCAATTATAAACTTTATAATTTGCTAAATCTCAACTGCTACACCAGCATTTGGCTGAAGCTACTGCTAAAGCGCTAACTTTACTTCACATTATATCTGCTCTTGAAAACACTACAGTACAAGACATAATCGCCAATTTAATTTTGACTTCTTCAATTATGCCCTTATTATGTGTATTTATGTTTATATTTAGTTCTCTACTGTCTGTGTTTTATCTTGTACCTTTATGTTTTCTGTTTGAAATAAAGGAAAAAAAAGAGAAAACATAAAAACAGGAAATGAAACTATTGCATAAACAGTCTGTGCCAACTTCAAAATAAGAGCATGAATAAAAATAATTGCTAACTATTTCAACGCAACTGAAAATTTACTGTTGTGCCAAGTAAATCAGTGCTTCAGAAATGATCAGGGAAAATTTGTTTAAGGGAAGCTAAGTGCACAAAAGTTTTCAGAGTTAGGTAAAGAGCTAATGGAAAAATTAGCGGGTTAGCGTGTCAGCGGGAGCATGTTAACCACCGCTACCACTTTGCAGTTATGCACAGCTTCGTGTTCATCTATCACACAAAATATCCAACAGCAGAAGCTGAAGTTTTGGTTGTAATGTGAATAAATGTGAAAATGTTCATGAACGGTTTTCTGAGGCTTCATGAGTTTCTGACCACAACTGCAATAGCAAACACGTGCTTTCTAACTTCTGCACATGCTGGGGCCCTGGTTGCATTAATATTTATAGATAAATAGACTAAATATACAATGAATATTTATTCTTATCCTGGAACCATTTGAAGTCTTTTTATAAATAGAACTTTCGGGTCTGATGACTGTCTTGACAAAAACGGACCAATCGGCGCTCACACTGAGCCGAGTCCCAGAGCTCTGAACATGAATATGGATGGTCTGTGTGTAGACCAAGCAGACTCATTACAGATCTGCAGACTGTCCACCGGAGGCTTCGCAGTAAAAATGGCATCTTTTGCCCTCTTGGGTTGCTTCCAGACCACAGATTAGGATCAGAAAATCCTTCCTAAAGGTTCCTTTGGAGGCGTTACAAGACAATAACTTTAGACGTGATTAGGACTGCAACTAAGAAATATTTCAGTTCTCGATTAATCACTTCTTCTAACGATTAATCGGAAAAATAAAGTTTGGCACATTTTGCTAATTTTTTATTTAAGCCTTTTTATAGAATATTAGAAATACATTGAAACAAATTATGTCCTTTTTAAAATAAGAAAAGAATTTTATTGCCTAAATGAAATTGCAAAAGTAAAGTCATAAAATTGATATAATGAAGACAAAATATTCTGAGAACAAACTTGCTTGAGTTTATTTTGTCTGTATTCGTAATATTACAACTTTATTTCTGAAATTTATGTTTCTTATTTTTATAGTTTTGCCCTAATAGTCTGTTGTAGGAAAGCAAAAACACATTTGTTTTTCTAGCCTTTAAACCATAAAGTTTTGCCACTTGAAGAGTTTTAGGTTGAACATAACAGGAAATATTTTTCTTTATGTAAATGAAAATCTGTATATTTTGGTTTAATTACTGTTTAATTACTGCTTTGACTGTGAGGTTCTTTCAGGAAAAAAACTTTTATTTGAGTCTATATACTGCAGTTAACAATTAACTGCAGTATACAAATTAGTTGACAATTATTTCAATCAATCATTTCAGCTCAATGTGTGATAACGTCAAATAAAGATGAAAAAAGCCTATATTAATCGCGATTAATCACAATTAATCTGATTAATCATTTCAGCCTGATGTGATATAATGTCATAGATGCAACAAGCTTATTTTAGTCGCGATTAATCTGATTGATTGTTTCAGCCTTGGCTGTAATAACATCACAAAGGCGAAACAAGCTAATCGTTTATTTAACGGTTACATTTCAACCCGCCATTCCTTGCCGTCGTTTCCTCTCCACACTTTCCTTCAGCGTCTAACTCTTCCGTTCGTCTTTCCTCCTCTACTCTGCTTTCTCGCTCTCTTGTTGCTGAATTATTCATCAGTCTGTGTATGTCATTAATCAGCACTTGTTCAAAAGATATGATTGGAGTGCCGAGAGGATGGGGTGGCGGTGGAAACCGACTCGGTGGAGAGAAAGATGAGGGAAAGAAAAGAAAGAAGGGGAGAGAAGAAGAGCAGGATTGGTCCAGGTGGAGGAGGAGTGGAGAAAAGACGAACCTGAAACACGTGTTGGAGCCGACATGAAAGCTCCACAGAGGAGGCAAGAGAGGAGGAAATTGACACAACAGGGGCGGAGCCACAGAGGGTAGTGGGGCGGGGCACCGGCTGAAATCTGATTGGCTGCACTGCCTGGCCACTCCCACCAGAGCTGATATTGAATATACATTGCCAAACTCTTCTTGTTGCTTTATGACTTCCATTAATAGTTTTTCTGCTGTTTTCAATTTTGTTTTTTTCTGACATATTAAAGCTGAAGTATGTAACTTTTATTTTTAAAAAAAAGAAAGTTTTTTACATATTTGTTGAAATTGTTGCAATGTAACAGTATTGGAGAAAATAGATGTGTGAAAAATAGTGAGCTTCTCTCTCATCTCCCAGTGGTAGCGAGAAACAACCAATCAGAGCCAGGAGGCAGAGCTTAGCGCTGTCAATCACAATCTCCTGTGGCACTGCTCATGCCCCTTTGAAAAGGCTAACTGGTTGTCATGCTCAATCATGTTAGCTAGTGCTTATGCTAACTGAGAACCATTTAAAATGAGCTAAATTAGCGCTAGTGAGTTTGTATTGTACAGAGATTAGTGTTTTACATCACGATTAATCTGTTTAATCATTTCATTAGCACTAATCAGCAAAATCTGGCAACCCTGCTGCTTGGGCCCCTAACAAGAAAAATCTAGACATGCCCCTGCATACCAGGTGTGAAAGAGCAACGCATAAACGGAAATAATAAGAAGAGGAAGAGCCGTGGAAACTCAGATGAAGGAGCTTGACAGTGATTTAGAGGAAAACACCTGAAGAGCTTCAGACGTGGAAGGTTAATGCATTGATCTGCAGCAGCAAAACAGAAGGAGAGCAGCAGGTTGTGTCAGGCTGGGAGATCAGCGCTACACTGAAGTCACGGATCTGATCAAACGTGTGCAGCTGCAGTCGGTGGGGTAAAAACGGCTCCCCTCCATTTGTCGCTGTAGCATCTTGAGCACTGATCCTGCCAGAGATCCGTCACTAATCCACCGAGCATAAAGAGCGAATCAGCAGGGGGCCGGGCTGCAGGGCTGCAGGGCGGGCTGCCGGCCTCTGAAGCTCGCCGTGAGGAGCGGCTGAGGCTCCCCGTCACTCAGCGACTGACTCAACCCCCGCTGGGAGCCGTACGATCCTCTACATCAAACGCATCTCCGCTGCTTACACAAGCCATTCGCTGACAGCTTTCGGCGTTCTGCGGACCTCTGGGGGAACGGACGTTTCCATCAGCGGCTCCACGCCTAAAGCTGTGGCCCGGCATGTCTGCAGAGAATCGGACAAACCTCAGGAGGAACACCAGCCAATAGAGCCAAATCTACACTGAGCCACAGATCCATGCTAATCGGTGTAGCACACCCAAACGTCCCCATGGAGCCCACACACAATACCAACTCAGCAGTTTACCAGGAACAACTCAGACTGGGTTTATATAGTGCTGCCTCTGCATAAGAACAGAATAATCTGATAATGCAGATGTTAGGCTGGAACTAGCCTTGTTTCATTGACGTTGTTCTCCCTGTGCATGTGCGGGTTCTCTCTGGATACACCCACTTCCTCCCAAAGTCCAAAAACATGATGGTGAAGTAAACTGGCCTCTCCAAGAACCCTGCCAGGATTTACTTGGTAGTGAAAATGGAAGAAGTTGTGGCACCAGAAGCAACTGGGAAAACATGAAGGTGGGAACAGTGGGATCTGCCGATTACTTAAAGGGGATTAACGTTGTGCACGTCTTTGTATTTCCATTGGATCTCAATGAACCAAAGCTTTTAACACAAAAGCTTTGTTTTAAAAGCTTTTGTTTTAAAAGCTTTTAAAACAAAATGGCTGGATTCCCAAAAAATCCAGCCATTTTTTGGGAATAACTTTTTTTTTTTTGTCTCTGGAAAATGAACCATTTCAAAAACCCTCTAACTGAGTCACATTCAACTGGCACTGCGCCATTACCCAGCAACCCCAGCAAGTCACCTCACAACTGAAGCAGAACTCCAGCACATTTGGTCAACTGTGTTCCAGCAACCAGTATAATGGTTGCTGGAACAGAAAAGTGATTTGTTGTTGCAGAAACCATTTGGTGCAATCTTGTTGCTTGTGCAGGAAGCTCCACTTCTGCTTTTCAAAAATGTAAAGTTGTAAAATTGCGCTTCGATTTATAGCCATTTTCACGTCTGAGTGTAGACGTTGAGTTAGTGGGTGTGGCTGGCCAACAGAAGCTTATTTAAAGTGACAGTACGCCCTAAAACATTCTGAAATGCGTAAACTAAATTCTCATCATCTAAGAATGATTTTGTACAAAAAAAATGTAATCTAGTAAATTGGGAGAAAACTTTCAAAATTGTAGTTACACTGGCTTCACTTCGAACATGAGAAAAATGTTTTGTTGTAAGTGGAATGATCTACCAGTGGAACCACTAATTTTCAATCAATATTTAGGAATTAAAATAAGCTTAGGACTACATTTTGATAAAAAAAATTGCATGAATGTTTATTTTATATTATTTCAAGTATACTTAGATAACAGCACTACAAATTAGACCAATAACCTTGGTAAGATTTAGTGTTTTTGCAGTGAAGTCTTAAATCTGACTGAGTCGCGTTGAAACATCAATATTTCATCAGTTACCAGGTGAAATTTAATTACTTCAAACTTAAATCTACCTGCAATATGAATAATTCTGAGCTTAGCTGTACATATAAATAACAGTCGCTTGTTTCCTTTGGGCATCTTAAAAGAAATGCAATGACTCCAACCATCAACATTTCAATATGCAACATGAATATTTCATGATTTGTTTTTCCGAGTCGTCTCAGCGTCGAACTATTCTTAAACAGGAACGCCTGTCAGATCATCTTCCTCATCATAATTGCCACTCACTCTTTACTCAGTGATGTGTTTAGTGCTGATCATATATTTTTGATCCTGTTCTCTGTTCTTTGATTACAGGAATAAAATAAGTACAGAGATTCTGGTTTCTTAAATTCTATCCCCGGAGACTTTAAAGGTTTCTTAAGATCCGTTATTTCGCCTCAGGGGAAACAAACATCTGTGGTCTTCCTGAATACACTGACCTGGAAATGAAAGCTGTCTTTAGGAGGAAAATGTGTTTGAATGTATTCAAAGCAGGCGTCTCTAAATGCACTTTGGAGGATCTTGAGCAAACTGTATGCCCAGAAGGGGAAGCTGTTTATTCTAAAAAATGTTTCAGATGTGTTGATGCTTCCTCCCCCATCTTGACCGTGAAATCGTGTTTTCACGGTCAAACATTTATCCAAAGCATCATCCGTAACTAACCAGGAAGCAGCAGCCAACTCTGACATCTTTAAAGCATGAAGAAGAGTGTTTGGCTTCGTTTTCTTCTTTTTACAGTTAAAAATGTGTCACTTTTACTGACACTTCTTTTCTTTTACATAATCCAGCATTTATTTATAGCCACTTCTTTAATTTAGTGAGATAATTTAGCAACTAAATAGCATGCTTCATGTCTTTTCAGGGTCAAACTTCCTGGTTAAACCAGAATATTAATCATTTCAAGGCCAGTGAAGCACAACTATTTTGGGTTTACACATATTATCGAAAGTTCGCTGATCATAAAACCCAATCCTAAATCAAAACAAAGCATTTCACAGTTACAAAACACAATATGATTTCTTTTTCACATAATAACATTATTGGCAAAACAATGAATCAGATTAATCAGTTATTAAAACGACTGTCATACAATATTGTAATTGATTCATTATTAACTGGAGGATTCAAAAAAGGCCATTTTCTGAAAGAGCAACAAGAAATTTAGGTCTAGTTTGTAGTTCAAATACCTTGAAATAAGACAAAAAAAAAGAACCTAAAAGTAACTTTCCAGCAATATTTAGGAGCTTGTTATAAGTATATAATTCCTTAATATTGATGAAAAAAATCCAGTTCCACTGGTTACCTAGCAACACCAGGCAAGCCAGCTCGTCGCCTAGCAACCCGGTTCTAGTTCCACTGGCAGATTATTTCAGTTACAATGTAGGAAAAATGTCTTGAGTGAAATAATTTGTACTGTTTTGTTAATATTAAGAAATTATTTACTTTAAACAAACCTACATTTCTTCCTAAAACATTTGCTTTTAAGTTTGTTTTGCTTTATTTCAAGTGTAATAAGACATTTGCACTAAAACCTGGTCCAAAAATACTTGGTGAGATTTAGTGTTTTTGCAGTGTTTTTGATCAGTCTACCTCTTTAGCATTAGCTTTGGCTAAATAGCATGAGCGTGTTGTGCTTTAACGCTAGCGGTGCTAATGTTTGAGAATTGGTGCTTTTGGGATTCTTTCTATGCAAAAACAAAAGAAAACAAATTATCCAAATACATTTATATATTGCACTTTATTTGTAGTGAGCTAAAATATTTGCAGTAGAAACTAAACCAAAAATACTTGATGAGATTTAGTGTTTTTACAGTGAAACTCAGGAGATGGGTGTTAAAAGGTTTGATGGGGGTTACCTGTGTCCAGCTGCCTGTTGTGGCCCCTCACCAGGTAGCTGAACTCCTGGCACTGTTTGCTCTGGCTGTAAACCCTCTGGGAGTTGAAGCACAGCTCCTCCAAAAGCGTCAGCGCCTTCTTACACAGGTCTTCGTCCCAGTCCCCCGACATGCTCCAATCCGCATCGCACTCCCACCGCAGCAGTCAGCCGATGACAGCGCCGCCCTCGCCGCCCTCACCGATCGGACGGCCTCCTGCAGAAGCACAGTGCCGGCCGGTCCACCTCTTTTCACAAGGAGTCAACTGGAAAAGACGATGCAGGAAGAACAGCAGCGACTCTGCGGGGGGTCCTGGCCCTGAAAGACACGGAAAATCAAACTTCTGGCTCATTTATCACCTTAAAATGCAAATCTTACAAACTATTTTTGATCTAGTTTCCAGTGCAAATATGTAGGTATAACATAAAAGTAACTTTTCAGTCAAATATAGAAGCTTCTTTTAAGTCAGTAACTGATTAATTTTGATGGAAAGCTTCTGGTTAAACTTGTAAAATGGGAAAAATATAATTGATATAAATCATCAAAATTAAGGAATCATTGACATAAACCAAACTGCTAAGATATTCACAGTAGAAACTAGACCAGAGTATGGATATTTTATACCTTAACTATACAGTGAAGGGATATATCACTGCCAAAACTCTAAATCTTAAGTATTTTTTGTCTAGTTTCTAGTGCAAATATTTTAATACATTAGAAAGACACAGAAAATCATTTATTGCTTTAAAAGCCAAAAACATTAAATATTACCAATCATTTTTGGTCAAATTTATTCTTTAATTTGCACTATACGTTCTTACAAAAATAGTATTTTCTTTGTTTAATCAAAATATGTCATGCTTAGTTTATTGCTGTGCAGGAAAACAAAATTCTCAATTGAATCCTTTTATGATTTTTTTTCAATGAGTTGATGATTTTTGGCCTTTTCTGGTTATAAAAAGTTTTGACATAAAATAATCTGCTATTGGAAGTTTTTAAATCAAAATTAAGAAGTTATTTACTTCAAACAAGCTTTTATATCTTTCTGAAAAGTTACTTGCAAGACAGTTTTGTGTAGTTTTAAGTATACTAAGATGATGCCAGAACAAGGCCTTCGATTCTTAACTAAACACTAATGTATTTTCTGTCTCCACCAGAACAATAACAGCTGCTAATTTCTGCAAATGCTGGTAGAAAAGTAACATTTGCTTCTCCACAGACGTGGGGAAAATAAAATACAACCTCTTCAAATTCTAATGTTTTACATCTGAGGACAAAATAAAAAGGATGTGGTATTTACCAAGATGTTAAATTAATTAAATCCTACCTCAAGCGAGCAAAACAGAACACAGCAGATTTCATTATTTATTAAAGATGAAGCCAAAATGAGAAAACTATTTATGATTTAACAGCTTTTAGGCCCACCTGTAGCAGTGATTGTTCCCGGTAGTTCTGACTTTATTAGCCTCTCACATCATTATGGAGGGATTTAAATAGTTTGTCGCATTCTGGACAGATTTGAGTCTAAAATACTGAAAGACTTAAACCTTTTAAATTTAGAGTGAAGAAGCTTTTAGAAAAGTCTGATTCACTTCCTGAAGAGCAACAGCACAGGTATGTGTGCAACAACAAATTTGGCCCCATCAAACATGTTACTGACACACACACTGCAAAAACACAAAATCGTTAGAAGAAATAAAATCAAGGATAAAAGAAACATGGAGAATTTTCTTTACTTTTAAAGAAGCAGTTTTGGGCTCCGCTAACTTATTAGCTAGTTGTGCAATTCCTAAAACACTAATCGTAACCATTAGCTTTGCTAACGCTAAAGTGCTAAACCTACATGGTACTTAGCAGAAGCCAAAGCGCTAAACTGATCTATGCTGATACTCATGACACTGCAAAAAACACAAAATCTTACCAAGTATTTTTGGTTTAATTTCTAGTTTAAATATCTAGAATTAAAATAAGACAAAACTAACAAAAAAGTGACTTTTTAGCAACATATAAGAACTGGTTATTTTCGAGATTAATGAAAATAACCAGCCAGTGAAACAAGACATCTTTAACTTACAGTATGGCAAAATGGCTTATTCCACTGGCAGGTTATGTCACTTCTAAGTAGAACTTTTTAATCAATACTGAGGAATTATTGATTTAAAACAAGCTCCAATATCATGCACAAAAGTTACTCTTATGTTACTTTTGTCTTATGTTCAGTGTACAAAGATATTTAATTTAAAGATGCTCTAAAAACCAGAGCAAAAATAGTTGGTAGGATTGTGTTTTTGCAGTGCTGTGGGTATCAACACAGATGAATGTAGCATTTTAGCATTCGCTTCTGCTAAATACCACATTAGTATAGTATTAGAATAGTATACCATTAGCTCTGCATCAGCAGAGCTAATGGTTAAGATTAGTGCTTTGGGAATAGTGCAATCTCAAATCTCCAGATACATTTACATTTCCTCTAATGGGTATATATTTATACCTTACACATGTATGCTTAGTATGCTAGAAGTCAAAGTCAAATTCCCCGTCTGTTCACCCAATCTTGTTCACTGAAGCTGATTCTGAAATCCAGTGGAAGGAGCAAGGGTGTACTTACTTTTTCCACACAAACCTGTTCAGTTATTTTCTCTTCTTTATCAATTACAATTGATTTGAATCTGCAGTGTGTCCCAGTACATTCACAGTTGATTAAAAGAACCACAGACCAAGAGGTGGATTCGAAATAGGGGTGTACTTTCTTTTTTATCACTGACTGTACAAAATGCTTTCAGAAAATTTGATTTTCTATTTTTGCTTCCTACATATCATTATTAACTATTTAGCTTTTTACCTTATTTGAAGCCAGATTATTGAATCAACAGTTTGCACGCCTAATTTCACAGAATCATGTTGGCAATTACCTCCTGTGGTTTCAGTGAAAGTGTTGGTGTCTAAAACTGACCAGAAGCTTTCTGTAATTACACAGCAATTTACACAATTATAGGTTCTCTTGAACTGTGTCTCTGAAACACGTGGTGGAGGCAAACAGAGTTAAATAAGTAATTTGTATTTTTTTTTTCTTGTTTAAAGGGGACCTATTTTGCAGAATCCACATTTTGCATGCTTTTGTACATACTGTACATTTGGGTCTGAACTGCTCCAAGGAACAGTCTGAACACTTAAAAAAAAAACACTGAGTAGTTTTATGATAATAAGTCAATTATTTCTGATGTCTGAAAAACGAGCCATTTCAAAAACCTCCCAACTTTTAAGTCAAATTCCACGGTCATTGGGTTGTTATCTAGTAACCCCAGCTGCGTTGAGGTCCGTTACCTGGCAACCTAAGTTCCAGAATATTTGGTCAGCCGGTTTTACCGCTGTACAATGGTTGCTGGAAAAGAAAAGTGTTTTCCTTTTGACTTGCTATTCAGAAACCACTTGTTACATTCTTATTGGTTGCACAGGAGGCTGCACTTCTGCTTTTCAACGATGTGCAGTTGTGTAACTGTTTGCAGCCATTTCCACTATGAGTTCAAACATTGATTTGGAGGGTGTATTGGATTTAGAATGACAGGACACCCTAAAACAGTTAATTCTAAACTGACTAAACTAAAATCTCTAAAAATGATTTTGTGCAAAAAAATTTAATGATCATGTTTTGTATAGGCCACATATCGATGCTAACCTGCTCAATGGGGCATTTCAGATAAACCTTTAAAACAACTGGATGAATTTGCTCATTTGATAAATTTAAAAGAATAAATTTTAGATTAAATTTGAAAAAAAAAAACACAAATAAAACCTTACCTTCTTCTGGACTCAACTCTTGTTGTTGGTCATGCTGAATTTGGAAGGCAGGTTTGAGTAAAAGTTTCTTGGATAGAGGAAATGGATTTATCTGTGGTGTGAATTCAAAACCATCGTTCTTCACCGAGAGGTGTGAACAGAGCAGGCGTGTTTAGCTCCAGCAGGACCGCGTAGCATGCATCGGTGAAGTCCGTCTCCTCCACCAATCCACCTGGACAGGAGGCCGACTTCTCAACGTCTGCGTGAAAACCCCCCAACTGCACCTGCAAAGTAAAGCAAACCAACCAATCAGCAAGAAGTAAAAAATAAAAACATACTCATGAAGTCTGGCTCTTTCCTGTCCTTTCATCCAACAGACGCTGGCTTTTAGTTCACGGTCTTCATTTTTTGGTCTCATTCTGTCAAAATAAAAACAGGTCAACACTAAAATGTTTCTCTTTCCCAGAGTTTGCGCCTCTGGGGGCCCTGGCCAAACATAATGCATGTAAAGATTTATCTAATTATTCAAAATTGAAAAAATAAAAACAACCTTAGTTCTCTGCAATAGTCCTTTGTCATTCCTCTTTTCTTTCTACTTTGCCTCCAAGCTGCAAAGTTATCATGTTTTAAAGTCATCTTAATCACTATAGGTTTTCCTTTTAAACTGGTCCGCCTTTTACTCATTTCTTGTTCTTCCTTAATTGAGGAATGTGGCCCAGATGAGAAAAATTAACTTCTTCACTGCAAAAACAGAGAATTTTATAAAGTATTTATGGTCTAGTACACTTCAAATAAGACAAAACCAACTTACAAGTAACTTTTCATCAAGCTGTAGGAGCTTAATTTAAGGAAACAATTTCTAAATATGGATGAAAAAATACCAGTTCCACTGGCGGATTAGAAAAAGACATTTTTCCCGCATTATAGTGAAACAATCTGTCAATGGAACTAGTATTTTTTCATCAATATTCAGGAATTATTGACTTAAAATAAACTTCTAAATCTTCTAACATTTAAAATCTCAACAAATGAAATTTTACCATGTACCTTTGATGTAATTTTTAGTACAAATCTCTTAGTATGCTTGAAGACAAAACTGTTTAATTTTTCAGCAAGATATAGGAGCATTTTGTGAGTCAATAATGTATTAATATTGACGGAAAAGTTGTAGTTCCTCTGATTATCTCACTTATAATAGGACTTTTCCCCATGTAATAGAGGAACTAGTTCTAATCAATATTAATAAATTATTAGGTTAAAACAAACTCCTACATCCTGCTGAAAAGATATTTTTTCTAATTCAAGTGTGATAAGATATTTGCACTAGAAACCAGACCAAATACACTTGGTAAGATTTTGTGTTTTTGCAGTGTGTAAATATTCTGAGAGGCAGAATCTTGAGTTTTTATGAAAATTATGAAGCAGAGCAGAAATAAATGCCGGAAATATTGCACTCTGTGTGTAATGAATCTATATAATATATGTATTTCAAAAATGAGGGTTGCTTTGAGACGTTAGCAGCGTCCTGTAAGCCCAGTGGCGGTGAGCGGAAACGTGAACAAGCGGTGCGGCTGAAGAATAAATCAGTGGTAAAACACGGCATTCATGATGAGAAGTCAACTCAGTTCCCCACTCAGCTGTTTCGTCCTTGTAAAGACCAATTTCTCAAGCGAGGTGACGTGTCAAACAGGAGCAGGACTATCGATCATCTGATGTATGTTGTTCTGTGAGATGTCAGCGTCAGCCGAGTGGCACCTCCCTTGCAAAGTGGTCCTCCAGTGTCCATCTGTCTCCCGTCTATCAATCAATCACCACATTACGCAAAGACATATTTCACTCACTGAACATCGTCTGAAACAAGAAGTGCTTCCACTCAATCTCTACTTTCCTGTTTGGTCAAGTCTAGTCAATTTCAGCTGTCCATCTGGTGCAAAAATATTACAAACGAAGGAATCACACACAGAAAAAACAAATATTCTAGAATGAAATAGAGGGGAAAAAATAGTATGTAAATATATATGCAGATTTCTTTCATTTTTGGTCTAGATTTTAGTGCAAATGTCTTAGTACACTTGAAATGAGACAAAACTTGAAAGTTATGTTTCAGCAAGAGATAGAGGCTTGCTTAAAGGAAATATTTCCCCAATACTGATTTTTTAAAAAAGTACAGATTAATTTATAATAAGACATTTTCCCCATATTGTGAAATAATCTGCCAGTGGAACTAGAACTGGGTTGCTAGGCGACGGGCTGGACTTGGCTGGGGTTGCTAGGTAACGGCGGCAGTGGAATTCTTACAAGTAACTTGTTTTAAGCCAGTAATTCTTGATATGGAGGGGAAAGAACAATTTTTTAAAAAATCATGCAGTAGGACAAAATATTTTAACTTATAATATGGGGGAAACAAATGTTGATCTTCTGGCTGATTATTTTGCTTATAACCAGAACTTTTTCATCAATATTAAGAAATTATTTACTTTAAACAAGCTCATATTTCTTGTTGAAAAGTTAGTTTTGTCTTATTTCAAGTGAACTAAGATATTTCTTAGAAAGTATACCAAAAATACTTGGTGAGATTTTGTTGTTTTTGCAGTGCAGCATCCATGCCAGAACAACAAGTCTTCCTTTTCCATTAGGAAAGCAAATTTGTTTGAGTGACGTAAAGCTGAAGATATCTCAATCCGAAGAACAGGCGTCTGGCAGAGAATCTGGCTGCTTTCAATGCCAGCTGGAGCATCAAGACGGAGAAGCAGGAAGAAAAAGACAGAAAGATGAGAAAATCTGACTGAAAAGCTGGTGGCGAAGAAATCTACAAATCATTCCGGTTTGGAGACCACCAATACCAGAAACACATGTTCCTCCAGTGGATATCAGAGCAACAGTAAAGCTGCCACAGCCTCTCCATTGACTGCCGGGATCAATACTCCCGGGGAATAAATACGCCACATCATGGAGCAGCCAGAGCAGCAAGGTCACCGTCCGGCTGAGCGGCGGAGACAGGACGGCATGCAAGGTCACCGCCTCGTCGGGCTGCGAAGGCAGTCGAATCAACCACATCCAGTCGCACAGCGGCGAACAAGATGAGATCAGTGTCCAATCAGATCAAGAGCTAAATCTGGATAGATAAAAAGTAAAAAGAAAAAAAAAAGGGAGCACTCAGACCGGATAAAAGCAGCAGACAGAAAGCTGCTTGTGGGGAGATACATAACCGAGCCTCCTTTTCCTTCTCAAAAGTATTGCATTCCCTCGCAATCAAATTGCAAATACACCCTGGACTATTGCGTATACATTCACATTTATAACAAATGTCAAATTAAAGGGGAACCATTATGCAAAATTCAAACTTTGCATGTTTTTGTACTTCCATTTGAGTTTTTACTGCTTCTATAATCAACCCAAGCGTTTTTTTTGGCAATAGGTTAATGTTTTTTGGTGTCTGAAAAATTAACCGTTTAAAAACCTTCTGAAAGTAGCATCACAAATTAGCAGTTCCTCTCCTAGCAACTCCAGAGAAGTGCAGACCGTTACCTAGCAATGTTATTGCATTTTAGGCAATAAAAAGTGTATTTTTTTAATTAAATCGGAATTAAATTGTTTATTTGCATCTTTTAGAAAAACTAATGTTGCAACTAATTCTGCAGATTTTTCACGTAAAGCTTCTTCCAATCAATCAATTAATCACCAGATTATTCGGTTAATTGCCAGATTAACTAAAATAATTGTTAGTTGTAGCCTTATCCGTAATAAATAAATTCAAGGATGCATCAGGAAGAAGGAGGCTGCAAGTTCAAACCTCCACAGATGTCCTTGAGCGAGACGCTGCCCCCCCCGCTGCTCCAGTTAAATCTCCCAGGATGGGAGCTTCAGTTCAATGACTCATTTTTAAAGCTGAGTGCAGCCATTACATCCAACCTTCCTGGTGATGAAGCAGATGAAACATTTGTGTCTGCATCTCCTTCTGATGAGGGGATCGTTCCGGCACTCGCAAAGAAGGGGCAATGATTCTCCAGAGTCTTATTGCTGAGGCTCTCGCTAATGAATATATATCCTGTATTGAACTCGCTCCTTCAATTTGCTTTTCACACAGTAGATCCAGACAGTTTTCTTCCTCTTCGACCTGCAAATTTGATATGTCAGAAGGCAGGTTTATTAAGACACAAGGATCCACATTGAACTCAGAGAGGAAGAGTTATTTTGAATTTGAGTGATTGCCATCTTTGACATCAAGAGGTTCAGCGAACATTTTATCGGTTTCTGGGCTTCAAGGCGTCATGAAGTGACAGATTCGCCTTCAGGTTTTCGTTTTATCCAACGACTCAGAGCAACATCTCATTGAACGGACATGGAAAGACAACGTTCTCTGCTTGAAGGCTATAAAACTTTCCCTATAAATATGCATCGATATGGCTGAAAAGCGGAAAACAACCAAACAGCCCTAAAAAGGTCAAATTTTTACGGGTTTCGAGGCGAACAATTATTAATAGACGCAAAATAAACATCAAGCCTAAAAATATAACACTGGACTCAATGTGTGGGATAAACTCAAACTCTGCTACGTTGGCGAGCGGAGCTGTTCTCAGCCGATTGTCATAGCAACAAGTGTGCACATGCAGTGAAACTGACAGAGAGAACGAATGAAAAGGGAATAATTTGAGTGGTTTTGAGTTATTCTTCACCTGTTTCTCGGCGTTATTTTCCCTTTGTTGTGGCGCAGCGAAGGCGATAAAACTTCTAAAAGTTCAATCAACGGTAGGACAAAATATTTCAGTTCAATTAAGTGTACAATAAAATTCGGCGCCTATGGTTTCAGGTCTTGTCAAAGTGAAACATCCATAAAAAGATGTCCAAACTATTGAGAAAAGGGCTCAATTTGGATCTTTTCACACACAAAAAAAATATGATTTGATCCATTTCCATATGTGGAATTAAACTGTATCCAATTGTTTTCAAACCATTTGCAGTTTGGGCGCTCATGTTACATGTAATCCGAATTTTACAACATCGTTGTGAGACATGCATCATATTTCTGCACCAGAAGACGAGCTAGACGTAAACAACGGCTGAGAAAAATGATAATTATGGAATTTGATCGTCATCAAAGAGAAGAGCATCACTTCCCATCCAACAGACTTCTCTATGGACGCTGCTATTAGTGGTGCTTTGTTTTTTATCAGTTTCCTTCGTGTTGTTATGATTTTGTGACAGTACCGTCAGCTGTTTTGGTGAATGAACTTTAAAATCGATCCATTAACAGCTCCATCCATTATTACTTCCAGAAACAATGCGCTGCTGTGTGACGTCACTTTAGGATGTAAACATGCAGAAATCTGATTGAGGTTGCATTGAATATGAATGAATAATCGTTCAAAAAATATAGGATTTCAGTAAATAAATCAGAATGGATTTAGCAGCAGCAGTTGTGCTGCTATCTTCTCTTTAAATTCACAAAAAAAAAAACATCCAGTCATATTTTGCAATAAGCTCTTCTAGAGTTTGTGAAATGAGCCGTTTCTAAAGTGTTGGCGTCCGTCATTACTCCAGCAAACAGTGCGCTGCTGTGTGACGTTAACGTTCCTCTTTGTGTTGCTTTGGGGACGTAAACGTTCACACACAAATCTCATTGTGGTTTTTAGTAATGTCATATTTAGCCAGTTAGATAGCAGATGCTCTGACCTGATATCTTTATTGAAAAATTTATTCATCTCAATTTTGAACATGAAGTTTTCTAAGTTTTATGGTCACATTGTGAGACATGTAGCTGAAAATTAAAAAATAAAAATCTGTATTTTTTTTAAGTTGGATTTGCTCACCTGTTCGTATTCACTGATAGTTTTGTTTTTTATACAACATTTTGTGATCTTATTTTCTTCATACTGAAAGTACTCTGGTCTTAATTCTGGGTCAAAGAACAGTTATCAATTAATTTTTAATTCCACTCGTGTGGTTTAATATTTTTATTTGCTGCATATTCAAATCGTCATCTTATTAACCTGCTCTCTTGTTATTAAACCCAGACCAATGGGAATGACTGTTTATTGCTAAAACGTCAAACTATTTTTACAGGGGAGAAAAAAAACACCTACATAATTATGAAAGTGAAACAGGCAGATGCTTTTCTGTGTCAGAGCATAATGCTTTCTGTCGACAAAAGGAAGCTAATCCGTTGGTTTTGCTTAATAGGATGTTTCATGCAGATCTCAGTGTGCGTGCTCTGAGGTCTCCCCATCAGCTGCTGCGTTCCTTCCTTTGTTTTCATCTCTACCTGGAAGTCATCTTTAATTGAAGCTCTTGTTTTCATTGCCGCTCTTTGTTTTCTTTTTTAAATCTGTTCAATTTCACACGCCCCCATGTTTGCACCTTAATGACAGCTTAGGCGTTAACTGTATTTCCTGTAAAAACGTGTCATTTCCAGTCTGCTGCACTGTACCGACTGGCAGCGGCCCAGTGGCCTCTTCCTCTCTGGTCGTGACTTTCATGCCGTCTGCCTTTTGCTGCCACCCTGCTGGGCTCGTATCATGAGGCGAACCACCTCCAGTCGATGTACTCACGAACCCTCGGATCACCCGCCATTCCTCAGACGTATCTTGGACTCACAGGGGTCGTGACCCTTCCCTGCCAGAGCTGACGTATTCTCGTTTTTCGCCTCGCATCACTTCCTTTCCGAGGCCACGGCGATGCCTGGCTGAGACAATGCGATCATCGCTCCTCTGGCCGCTCAGCCGTGACAGATTGATGCGCTGGGGTAAACAGATAGGGCTGCTACAACACAGCTTTTTGGTTACTCCAGTGGAGCGGTGCCGCGTTTCGCAGGGACAAGAGACGGCGCCACACGAGGGCTGAGACTGAGCGTGGGGATATTAATGCCTATTGACTCGAAGGTAATAGCTTTGCCGAGCCTCAGCCTCGAGGTTGCTCCAATTTAGTCTGCCCTATAATAAGACCTGGACACCTTCGCAGCATCAGAAACTATCTCCTCATGATCATATATCACAATAAACATGCAATCGAACAACCCGGCTCATCCAAAGGAGACTGTCGCCTTTTATGTCCAACTATTTCTGTCCCTCATTTCTAAATGTTGCTGCTGAGGCTTTCACAGCTTCGCACTCTAAGCTTGTTGGAGCTGCAAGTGTCTAAATTATCCATAACATGAGGCGGGAAGGAGAGAACAAGTGGCCAGGCAGGAACCCTGGGATACTGCCGATGCTCTTTCCTCACAGCAAGCAAAGCTGCAGAGCAGACAGGAAGTGTGATGTGTCTGAGTTCAGATTTTTGGGTGTTTTTACACCTGGTGTTCTGGTAGACTTGGTTTTATTGGGGACCAAAACTACAACATTTGTTACATTTTCAGCTGGTGTTGTTCACTTTAACATTGCACTGTGTCAAAAGAGCCAAACCTTATGGAAAACATGTTTCCTCTTGCCCTGTGGGGGCGCTGCACCAACAACCACTGAAGTAAACAACACAAAAACCTCTGAAGAAGACATGAATGCAACTTTCTTACAAGAGCCATTTCACCTGCAAATGAAAGATTTGCACCTTTGTTTTAAATTAACCCAGAAAACCCTGCGGTATAGTCTGCTTCCTGCAGCTTGAATGGTCTCAGGTCTGCTAGGCGTTAACAAACTGGACTAGAGTTCACTTCAACTGAACTGAGACTTGCTTTTTGTAAATTGGCCAAAAACAACCAGACTCTCGGCAAACAAACAATTGGAATAAAGTGGACTGAACAGGGTTAATGTGAATACACCCTCGTACAAACCTTATTTTTACCAGAGTTCACTACAACCAAACCAAGACCTAGGCGAACTAGAGTTCGTTTTTCGTCCAGACTTTCAAAGGCAAACAAACTACACTTTGTTTGAATTCGACTAAACAGGGCTGGTGTGAACACACTGTTGAGCCTCCCAGACCAAAAAACTGTCAAAAAGTGACAAAGTCGATGCTTGAAAACCGAAGAATCGAAATCAGCTCTCACTGACGTCGTTGAGCGATGAAACTTACGTCAACTTGTTCGCAGTGACTGCCTTTTTGACACCAGGCCCGGGTCGAACTATTTCTGACAGAGCTCTGTGCGATGTGATTGGTCTGACATTTGTAGATGTGTTTTATATGGATTGCAACATTTTGCTTCAACTAATATGCTTCCACTATAATTTTTTTGTTTTGATACAAATCTATCAAAACAAAAACGACACACCGTCTGGGCTTTCTCCCATTCACTTGGATTCCTCAATTAAAAATTTAACTTGGCCAATCAGCAAACAGAAGAAGTAGTTGTGATGTTGATTTTGTTTTACAATTGTAGTCTGTCTGTAGTTTTATCATTGCCAGCAAGGGAAGTGAACAACGCCACCAAGTTTGTGTTCTCACACTTCCAAATATTGAACTAGCATTAACGGCCATCTTGTTCAAAGCCGCACTTCTTTCTTTGCAGTACAGTACCAATTTCTAAATGCATTTCAAACTTTATCGACTGGGTAAAATTTAAAACCTCAACAGAGTCCCTGCCTCCAGAAAGCAATTGGTTATCATTACAATGTTCAAACAAATCTGAACCAGAAGTAGACAAGCTGAGCGCAAAGCACAGATATACCATGGCTTCGAGGCCAAGAGAAAGAAAATATGTTCCTTTCGCTTGACCAATGTGCAAGAGAAAGATATCAACTAAATGGCTGCTGTCAGGATCGATACGTATTATATAGTTAACGTGTCAGAGTAGTGTGGTCAAACTGCCCCCATGTCCTACAATGTCGTCGTTCACTACTGAACGAACAGAAAGAGTGCGTTTACCATGGAGGAGCTAATCAGTGTTTCAACAACTTAGTAAAATTATTGTTACTAATAAAATTAAAATTAATTAATTCAATTACAACTATTGTGTGAATAACAATGTTCTGGTGACAAGCAGAGAAAGTATATGTGGAAACAAACACGCAGGCTACAAGTCCGTCTTAGCTAGCAGATAGAAGCTACATTAGCTAAGATAATCCTGCTAGTTCGGCAGCAAGCGCGACGGTAAATATCACTGATATTTATCTTAGTATTACCCAGAGGTGGGTAAAGTACTGAAAAATTGTAGTCGAGAAATACTTTTAATGTACTTAAAATTGTTTAAAAGACCAGAATGAGACGAGAGCTAGCACTAATGTGTGGCTCGTTTGTAGTTGTCATAGCAACCGTCACGACCGTTAGTAACGTACCTTCCAAGATGGCCGTCAGCTCCAGCGCGAAACCCGTTCAGCAGGCTAGCAAAGCTTGTCAAAAAGCTAAACACTCCCGGATGGAAACTGCTGAGTTGGAAGAGGCTGTCTGCGGAAAGGTGTGGCGTTTTTATTTCATGTTTTTAAAGCAAAACGGAAGATGTTGGAAGGGAAGCTGCGTCCCCAGGTGGGATGTACACCGTGTGTGTGAAAGGTGTGCGCAAACACGAGCGTCTCGAAACCACGTGACCGCGCGTCATCGCTTCGGGAGGAAGTACGTTGGAGCCCTGAGGGTCGAACCTTATGATATGTGGGAGAAGTAAAGCATTGGTTTAATCTAAAAACACGCGGGACTCCACTGACTGGTTTGGCACCTGGTAGGGGAAAAAAAAGATCATAAAGCAACACGGAGCGCCTCCACACACACACACACACACACGCACACACACACACACACACACACACACACTTGATTTTTCACCTGCAGCTTTAAGAGTCTGTGGGACGGTTATTTTTTAAATATGATCCTCCTCGGTGGAGGAACTCCAGCTTTGAAGGTGATGGAGGGGGAGTCGGGTGGAGGCCGTGGGGGTGTGGGATTACGCACGTCTTACGCACGTCAACCTGTCTTCAGTGTGTGTGTTTTCTGCGCACCCCGCCGTCTGTACATCCTATATATCCCGTAGAAAAAAAATTTATAATAATAATAATAAGTGAAATCACTGTAAGAAGCGAGGATATTAGAGAAAAAGAATTAGGAGAAAAAACACTGCAGGCTGCAGGCGGATAGTAGATACCTGGGGTGTAAATGTAGAGGCAGAATGCAACATGGATGCACAAATAATAGGCTAAACATTAAATATTGATGGAAAACAGCCACATGCGGCTGGATCTCCCATTGAGCAGTGCGGGGATGCAGGAATCAAAGGAGCGTCGCTGAAAGCAGAGCCGCGGATGTTTTACAGGAGCGACCGAAAAGCCAACATCTTCCCCTTCCTTACCTTTCTGCGTCGCAGGAACCGCTGGGCTCCTCCTGCTGCTCGTCCTCCGCTCTCTCTCCTCCGCTGTTTTCACTCAGATGCGTCGCTCGTAAAGGGGCATTCCGCACCTATCCATCTGTCCGAGCAGGAACCGGCGAAGGCAGACTGAGAGGGAAGAAATGAACAATATGATCCCTGTCTCCCCTCCCCTCTTTTACCTCTCGGTTTCCCCTCTTCTTCTCTTATATTTCCATCCCCTCCTTGTGTTTTTTTTTCCTACTGTCCCCTCCCTCTCACTCTCCCTCGTTTGCTCCTCGCTGCCTCTCCTCCTTTTCCTCCCTGTGCTCTGAATACTAATATTCTGTCTCTCCTCTTTCTGCCTGTACTAAAGACATACTGATGTATGTGGGGCGTGTATAGGAGGAGAGAGAGGCGGTTTGTGAGTGCTGCTGTGTGTGTTTTTTAGTGGGAAATGGTCTCTGGATCTCGTCCTGGATCTTGTTTGGTCCTATTAGAGCTGTGATTAGATAATAATCCTCCTGCAGATGCCCCTGGAGGGGTGATGGTGGGTGTGTTGCAGGTAAAAAATGTTGTGTGGGATGAGAAGAGCAGGATGAGGAGGGGATGGTGGGTCATTGTTTGTTCGGCTGGCAGCCAGAAAAAGACACGGATCTGTGCTTGTTTGTGTCAGTGCTGGTGCGAAACCTCAACGAGACGAGAGGCTGAGGTCTAGTTAAAGAAGACATAGGCTTATTGGAGTCATGATTTGATCATGTTCTCCTGGAGGCCATGAGGAAGCAGAGAGGGAACATAAAGACGCTCCTGTGTTTTATGGAAACTGACTGCTCTGGTGAAGTAAAGCAGATCGGAGAAATGCATCCATCTTTGGTCAAAAAGCCTTCAAAAGTTAAGTATTTCTTGACTTTTGACCTGCCTGAATGAATACAAAATGCAGTTTGGATATGATGATTTATTTATTAGTAGAAAAAATGTGATCCAAAGCAGCACAATCCAGTTCAATCATAAATTACCTCTGATTGCCAAACATTGGAAAGTTGAAGTCTGTAGAAGACCAGGTTGAATTTCTCCCACTGTTTTGTGTTGGAATCCAGAGACTCTAGTTTATTAGTCATTCTTTAACTTATATTTTAGAAACTGTAGAATACTCACTATTTAGGTCAACTTTAGATTCTTATGCAGAGCCTCCTATTATTGCAACCCAGAAAAGGAATTAGAACAAACTTAGAAAAAAATCTTCCAGAACAGAAACATTTAGTTTTATTACTTAGAAACTGTGGAGTACTCATTACTTTTACAAATTTAGACCACACTTCGAAAGTCCAGAGAATATTTATACTTATCTAGCAACCATGAAAAGGAGTATCTAGTTTATTTACTTTGGATCAACATTATTGACTTTTTCTTCTTTTGCTTGTATTTCCTTTTAATTCCTGTAAAGCCTTATTGCTGAAAATGTGCAATATAAATAAAATTACTTTTACCTTTTGTATTTACCCAGAATGCCCTGGTTTGTAGTTCACTTCCTGCTTTTGGAGCATTTGAACAGTGGCAGAGTTCATTTAAACTGAACCAGAACTGAGATTTTTAAGGAAACCAGTGTTTGATTTTTTGGTCAGTTATGTATTCAAATCTCCCCAGACGAACCAGACATTCCAGACAAACAAAGAGTTCAGCTTAACAAAGTCCATCAAAGTGAACTCTGATGCGGTTCAGATGCAAATGTGAACGCAAAGCAAACCGGACACCGCTCCAAAAGCAGGAAGCGAACTACGGTGCAGGGCATTCTGCGTAAATAAAACCAAAATAAACGCACTAGCTTAGCGCTAGCAGGTGAAACAGCTCGTGGTCTTTTACTAAAGACAAAATAGAAATCCTTCAACTCCTAAAAGCTGATGCCACTCCTGTTTTGTTTACATTTTCTGAATGAGGAAGTTGTGCTCAGTGTCTTCTTTAGAGGCTTTTGGGTCGTTTCCTTTAGGGGGTCTCTGTGCAGCGCCCCCACAGGCGAGGAGGGAAACAGGTTTTTCAAAGGGTCTGAATTCTTCGAAAGACAAATGCAGAAGCTGAAAATGTAACATATTGCAATTTTTTTTCCCACTAACAGGTGTGAAAACACCCAAAGTCAGGGTTAAAAATTTATTCTGCTGACAGATTTTGGCAGCGAAAATTAAAAAATCTCCATCTATTATGAGATATTTGATAACTTATTAAAAGATGAAGCAAATAGTAGTAGTGATCTGAGAAAACTCAATGACAAAGAGACTAATAGATGCACATTGCTCACCATGTTGACATAATGGAGCAGCAGGGCGACACGCAGTGAACATCTTGAGGGACAGAGGGTTGAGTTTCCTTACATAACTAAACGTTCACTTTGTTTCTGCAGAAAGTACAGTTTAAACTCCTTCCTGGTTGATTAAATATACACATTTCAACTTCTACTTTTCTGATATTTTTTCTTCCACAGATGCCAGACTCATGTATTTTTAAAGTGGTCTGGATCAATAGTTCTTCAGGCTTTCTTGAGGTTGTTTTTTTCTGGAATTTGGCTGCTTTTAATCTTATTACCCAACCAATTGTTGTGGCTGATCGTGACGGCATATTGTGTTTTCAGCAGGGAAAAAAGTGAACAAATTGAGCAACGTGCAGGAAGTACAGAGAATTTACGACAATGAAAAGATAAATTACTGACTAATTAAAGAAAAACCAAGGAAAGTGTCAGGTTCAACGCTGTTTGGAAGGTGAAATGAAGAAAACATTGGAAAACATTGATAGATGCCTGTGGTCGTGCTTCCAATGGTTTTTGTGCTGATTTTGAAGTACTGAATTTGAAAAGGTTGATGGAAATGCAAAATGTCAAAATAATTGTTTGTTTTGCAAAAAACGCGAATGCAAGGTGGATTTTGACTTTTCCAAAAAGGAGTCAGAACACTAAAAGGGAAATCATTTGTAATGAAGGAGCAAACTTTGTGCTGGTTCTGTGCCTTACCAGAGGCAGGAAATGTTGAAAGAGAAGAACTCGATATTTTTCTGGGATGTGTGAGTTATGCTAGTTTGCAACTTCCTACTTCTTGTTTATTGCAGTCAAGCAGTGGGTGGAAACACGCATAACTTGCATTTTCTTTTTTCTTCTTTTGCAACGTTTTTTAAAGCTCAAAATTCGCACGACAATTGGATGGGACCACAGCTAATGTTATCGCAATAAACGACAATATTGTTGTTTTGAGATTTCAGGTGATATATTGATAATGGCATAACAATGCAAGTTCGCCCACTCAGAGACCAATAAACTTTAATTTTGTGAAGAACAGTAAACACTGGAAATGGAATGTATTTTAAAAACTAATTAAGAAAGGCTGGAGAGTTTTAGTCCGCTTTAACTTACTCTCTTCAACATCCAGAAGAGGATAAAAGTGCATATATTGTGAGTTATGTTCAAACTTTTCTTTTCTCAATGGAAAATAAGAAAATGTAAGAGTCCATTTCCATTAAGCTCGGTAACAACGGTGTTCTGTTTTTCCCACGACCAGAGAAATAAAACCATGACTGTCATCTCGTGTTAGGAGGGAAAAAAGGCTAGAATGGATTTGGCATTTCCAGGGGGGAGCACAAATCTGAGTTTATTCTGTGTGGTTAATTATAATTATGTGGCTCCATCACTGGGCTGGTTGCACTGATGGTAAATCAGGCCTCAGGAGAAACTAGCTGCCTATGCAGCCCGCAGCGAAGGATGATGACTGATAAACGAGAGTAAACAGTGACCTCTGCTAGTTGTCACAGCGGAGAGGAGAGGAGAGGAGAGGAGAGGAGATAAACAAATAGGATTGTTGAGGGGGAGAAACTAAAAGCTCTGCCGGCGGCTGCAGCCACCGTCAAACCAGAAATCAACAAAATTGTTGTAAATCAATTCTTTATGTGGGACAATCCTTTTTTATGCACACAAGACAGATTGAGGTCTTCATTTCACACATACACACCCTTAAGTACTTAAGACATGAACGTTTAAAGTAGACCAAGAGACGCTGGAGGACAGAAGAGCCACAGAGAGATTACAAGACTAAAACTATTGGTGTCAACTCAATAGGCTATAATCAGTCCAAATTCAAACATGGCTGCAGTTTAAATAAAGTCCCAAACAGGAAGTTAATGGAAACAAGAGGAATGCTGCCACAGGGAGCACTTTGTGCCAGCGTGGCCGAATGCTTAATGCACTGACCGAAAAATATCGCAAAGCTCAGAGTTTCTGTTTCTTTATGACGACAGCAGCAGGGATTTTTAACTGGCCTTTCAAAATCGCTTTTTTAAATAATCTTCAACTAGTTCAGTAATTAGTTACTAAACTACTTAATTACAACGGCTTTATCAAAGAACATAAAATAATTACTCAGATTAATCGTCAGTTTAAATAATCAGCTAATTTAGTAAACGATTAATCGCTAACTGGAGTTCAAATTCACTAACAATGCTATGTTATTGTTTTTTAGACAATAAAATCTTTATTATGTAAAAAATGTATTGTTAATTTGCATCTTTTAATGTATTTTAATATTGTTAAAAAAGGTTTAAGTTGTTAAATTGAAAATGTGGCAGTTTTTATCCGATTAATCGTTAGAATAAAATATTAAAATATTAATATCAAACATTAAAATAGTTGTTAGTTGCAGTCCAAATCAGAAATTTAACCTTTTGGTAATAATAACCTGCTTTATCTGTAGGATTCAACTTCAACAACACTGCAAAAAACAGAATTGCTTGAAAAAAAACAACAATTTGTTCCATGCAAGTTCATCAAACTTGATTTACTTACATTTGTTAAACATGGCAATAAACTTAATATATTTACTTGAATAAATGTGATTTATTTGTAACAAAATAAATTTTTTAAGTTGTTTTCTTTTTCCGGTGTACATGTCAAACAAAAACCTTAAATTTTTGGTTGGATAAAGTTAATATGATAACGTTAATGTCATGATAAGAATTATGATTCATGTTTTCTCACAATAATTTACAAATAAATTTGTTTAAAACCTCTTAAAACTATTATTAGTTTTACAGCTTTCTCCACTATTTTCAATAAAAGTGTCAATAAATTTGAAAATGATTGAATTGAGTCACGGTGATCAGTTTAGTGATATAAATAATACTTTTTTATGCGCCTGGTGTTCATTGCAAATGGTTTTCAAGAACAGTATTTGTGCTTGTGTGGCTGTGATTTCCAGCTATTCCTTATCCTCACTTTTACCTTTATCACAATATTACCACAAAATATCATGATAAAACTTACAGTCCAGTTGTTATTTTAGAGAATTACTCCTGATTTTCTAAAAACGTGTGCTTCACAGATATATTATTTTAGATATTAAAAGGGAACAGAGTTAGTTGTGTGGATTTCCAGCAGAGCGCTGCAGCTTTTTCCAACAGCATGAAATGACTTCGGCTGTTGTCCGAGTCGGTTTTCTGCTGATTTAGACGTCATGGTGAGCCAACCATCCAAATCCGAGGAGGTCCGAATCATCTGTCTCATTTCATGTTTCATGAGTGGCTCTGACACAGAACCTCGAGGTCATTGTGGGCCGACTCTGCTGCCTTTCAAAGTCTATTCAGATCTCCTCTTTTCCATCAATCCTTTTATCTATCTCACATTTCTGGCCTGTGACGGCACAAAGACCAATCATTCAGATATTTCTTCTGCATAGAAATCCAAGTACATCTATCGGAGCTGACTGCAGGCAAAAATGAATAAATTTTTCAAAAGATTTTTATAACCTGAGGCCTTGCAGGTAGAGCTCCCCCAGGTTAAACCTCCAAGATTCCCTCATTAAGAGTCAGAGTCTGCATTTTTAAAGCTGTCTGTTGAATATATTTACACATCTTGCTATCTTGCTACAAGAGCTGATTCGATTCATTTGTGCAAAAATTCACTTGTTCCATTGGCACATTTATGGCAATAACTTCATGAGTTTTGGTGTCCCAGATGTAATGTCACAGATCAGCAGGCACTGTGCCGTTACCTAGCAACCCCAGCAGAGTTCCGTCTGTAACCTAGCAACCCGAGGTGAGTTACAGCACGTTTGGTCAGGTGGTTTTACAGCTGTATGTGTTGTACAATGGCTGCTGGAAAAGACAAGAGTTTTGTTGTTGACTCACCATCCAGGAACCGCTTGCTGCATTGTTGTTGGTTGTGCAGGAGGCTCCACTTCTGCTTTTCTACAAGACTACAAGAAAGAATAGAGCAGATTGTACATTTTGTAGATGTTTGGATTCCTCAATGTTCGCAGCATCAGTCCGTCTCTCCTGCTGTCATCTGTTGGGGCGGCAGCATCAGAACCAGAGACCTAAAAAGGTCCAAGCGCCTGATAAAGAAGGCTGGTTCTGCTCAGGTTCTGAAAGATTTTTCATGAAATCAAGAAAATTATGGACAACCCTGACCATCTTCTTCATGAGCCTTGCTTTAGTCAGAAGCTTCTTCAAATTTGCTGTAATACAGACTGCTACAAGAGATCTGAAGTACAACAAAATGTAATTTCCCTTTGGGATTCATAAATATTTGTGAATTTAATTGAATTTGAATTTTCAAAGTTGTGCGGTTGTATAATTGCGTATCTGTTTGCGATTTTAACGCGTGAACGTTGAGTTGGGGGGCGTGGCCAGCAGCAGCTCATTTGGATTTATAGTGACAGAATCCTAAAACTGCTCATTGTCAAATAGTTCAAAATAAACACAACTAACCAGACTAAAGTCTTACCACCCAAGGATGATTTTATGTGGACCATAAATCCTAATCTGTTCAAGGAAGCATCGTACGCTACCTTTAAATTTTATGTAATTTTAACAGGTTTAGAAACAACCGAGGTTCAACATGTGTGGCAGTCTGACTCTGCCTGCCGACTGCAAAACCTTCAACCCGCGGCTATGAATCAGCCATGTTGTTATGGTGAGAACAGCATCAGCCTGTATCTCTCTGCTGTAGTTGGAGGCAAAAAGAAAGACTCCGTTCTCTTCGTCGTGTCTTTGCTGAAAGGAACAGGCAGTTAGCCACAGGTCGCTAAGTTTATGTTCTCACCGGCACGAGCAGGAGAGAGCAGATTTACAGGGCGGTGGCAAACTCTGTGTCACAGCACCTTCTATTCCTGTTTTTCTGTCACTCTCCATGTTGCACTGCTGCATGCATGTTGAGACGTGTGCATCGGAGAAAAAGACATTTTCAGGCTTCAACACGAAATGTTTGAGGAAATCTAAATCGAGTCCTGCAGCTGATATTAAAACCTTCACTAATTTAGAGGCTTTTCAGGACTTCCTGACAACCAGAATTTTTAATTTTCAGCATGGAAAAAGCAAATATGGAGCATTACACTGCAAAAACAGAAAATCCAACCATTTATTTTTGGTCTAGTTTCTATAGCAAAAATCTTAGTACATTTGAAGTCATACAAAACAAACTTGCAAGCAACTTATCAGCATTAAATATGAGATTATTTTTCTCCATTGGCAGATTATTTCACTTTAAACATTTTTCCTATGATGTAAGAGAAATAATGGAACTAGAACGTTTTACAAATATTAAGAAATTATTCACTTAATGCAAGCTCATATTTCCTGCTGAAAAGTGACTTATTAGTTTTGTATTATTTCAAGTGTACAAAGATATTTGCACTGCACAAAAACACTTGGCAGGACTTTGTGGTTTTGTAGTGTTTTCTCCGTCTTTGTGAGACAGGAAGTAAAGCTGAAAGGTCATCTTCCTGCAGCCCAGTGGTATTTTATCTGAGGTGTTTACAGGCGTCACGTTTAAGCTGCTGCTCCGGCTCCCGAGCAACAATCTTTGTTTCACATCTGGCGTTTGGCTCCATTCTTCAGAAAATAAATGCACGACTTCTTTTGTGGAGACGAAAACAGCAGAATGAGATGCGCTGCTTATGTTTGCAGCCGGTGATTCTATCGGAGACTAAATATTTTCGCTAATATAATTAGAGCTTATTGCGAAAGTAGCTGTGGCGTTCAGCAGTAAACAGCAGCTCAGAGAGGCCATTTCTTTATGAAACTGCCTTTAATTATTTATTATCACAGAGTTTCTCCTCCTCCTCCTGCCTGGGAGTGGAACTGCTGCCCGTTTCAGGGTAAATTAAGCTTCACACATAACGTCGTGAGTTGACTTCTTCATGCGTTTCCCTCCAAAAGTCTCCTCTGATCATCATCAGACTCATCATGAATGTTTGTTTCCATAACAACTCTCTCATAGGATTGATCGCCCACTTCTCCTCGTCTTCCTCTTTATGACTACATCTCTCTCTCTCTCTCTCTCTCTCTCTCTCTCTCTGTTTCTTCTGTTGCTTTTCATTTTCTTTGTCGTGACGCCCACGCGACTATCAGCGGATGGCTTCACACACTTTAACTTCCCGGCAGAGGATCCCAACCGAATCTCTCTCCGCTTTTCTCGTCTTTTCCTTTTGTTGTGATCGCCACGGTAACAGGGCCTCCGGCCGAGGATCCCTCCAGCTAAAGATCAGTAAGGTCAATTCAGTCAAGCGCACTGGATTTTTTTTCCAATCATGTTGCCCTTTGCTTGGAGCAGTTTGCACTGGTGAACATAGAAAGTCTCCAAAGGTCAAGCTCTGGGGTCACAGGGAGTGAATGAGTGAAAGATCATCAGAGTCCAGCTGCTTTGTCAGCAATAGGGATAAATTCAGATTAAAGGGCTTTTATTTTTTTGTGGTTGGTAAAAGACTGCAGATCGTTTCTCCCACTAGCGTTAGACTCACACGTTTGTTTTGGTTGTATTTACCCAGAATGCCCGGCGCTGTAGTTTACTTCCTGCTTTTAGAGGTCTTCAGTTCACAAGGCATTCTCACACATACATTCAAACCACACCAGAGTTCACTTTAACTAAACTGACACAGTAGGTGAACCACAGTTCACATTTTTGGTCCACACAAGAGTCTGATTAGCCTCACAAATGAACCGGACTTTCTCAGTAAACAAACTAGAGTTTGATTAAAGCAAATCAAACATGGCTGGTGTGAATGCAACCTAAATTACAGATAGTCCGGAGGGAACAAAGCCAATAGGTTTCCCTCCCAAAACTGCAGTCAGTAGCTGAGTTTCCATTGCAAATGTGTGCAAAACTTTGTCAATATTCAGCAACTGTAAGAATTTTCCACTAAGTAAGGAATATGATTAAAATCACACATGAACAAGTTTGTTCACCCATTAAGTAATTAAAAACATGCCGTCCCAACGTCTTCCAACTACTTCCTGACATCATCTTCTTTGTGGTTTCTGCCAGCAGCAACATCCTGTGTGATGCAAAAAAAGTTTTTCCATCATAGTTTTGTGAAATAAACCAATTTCAATTTCGCAATTTGGCATGTTTCTATTAAGTGAATTTATTTTCAAAATGTCAAATTGTGCAGTTATACGGCCAATGGAAACGCAGATACTCTGTTTTTATAGGAGTGCTGTATTAACTAGCACAACCCCATATTTGGCATGATTATATTTAAATATATCTATTATTATATTCATTTAAAGACAGAATCCCTCCTTGCTCGGGGAAGCAACTCATCTGGGGAATGTCGATTTATGCCCAGGGTTTAAAGGTCATAAACCCAGAACACAGAAATGGACTCATAATGAACTAATACCAGACCGACTGAAGCAGAATGCAATAATGAGAATTATTGCATTCAGCCATTATTTCTAATAGGATTAACTCATTGAAGATTGTTTGTTGATGCTTACATCAACCTTTGGACACAACTCTGATTTCCAAAGATGCTGTCATCAGGTGTTTGTTTATTTTACATTTTCAACTTTATTTAGAGTCCATCAACAAGATCTCCAATCCCATAAATCCCTGCTGCAGTAACGAGGCTCCATGCTTCTGCTGGGGAAGAAGCAGCGTTCATCCTTGACAGGCTGCCAGTCCATCACACTAACACACAGAGACAGACAGTGGGTCGGAACCAGGAGTCGTCTCGCTGCAAGGTGACAGGGCTAACCAGTTCACCAGCGCCGCTCCTTTACCCTGATGAACAAGATTCCTTTACAGAAACTGACTGAACGCAACAGCTGAGGGATTTATCACTTTCCTCCGAACTTGATGGGATGTTATGAGGATTATTTTTCAATCTGCGGATCTGCATTTTCATTTTCTATGTTCTGCTGTAGCAGAAAGGTCCCCTGCTTAGTCCAAAACAGAAAAGTCAACTCTGGGAAAATGATGGATGAAAGCCACTGCCAGGTGTCATATTTCTAAAAGCTTAAAGTTTATAGCATCTCTACGTTTTCTACAGGCACGTATTTCAATTCTGACGACATACTAGGGACATTGTAAATAAGTATACATTTCTGCCAAAAAAATCCCTCAAATTTTGAGATTAATCTTGGAAATTTTGTAGAAAAAATCTTGAAAGTTTCCAGAGCTGCAAAAGTCGAAAATTTGTCCTTGAAAAATTGTTGTTTGGGATTTATCTCATAAACTTGAGAAAAAATTCGAGCTTCCTCTCAGAAATGTTCTAGAAAATATTGACATTTTCAGAGCTTGAAAAGTCAAACATTTCCTAAAACAAATCAGAAATTCTGATATCTGAAATTAAAAATTTTTTTTGGAAATTTCTGACATTGAAAAGTTTAAAATTTTCAAATAAAAGCTCAAATTCTAAGCTTATTTTCACAAATTATCAAAAAAAAACCCACAACCCTCAAATCTTTGACTTTTGAAGCAACGCTGACGTGATGCAGATTCCTGCCAAGGATGAAATATTAACGTCTACTGTGATTGTTTACATGATTTTTCATGACTTTCACATTCTTTTGTGACTTTTATTCCATTTCTTATTTAATTCACACACACCTCATTGTGGGGTTTTGCTCACATCCATAATGGAAACGCAGCAAAAAATGATCCAGAAAGTTGAATTACATATGAATTCACAAACATCTTTAAACTTTCGGCGTTTCTGGTTGGTCTGACAACTTGTTACCGTGGCAATGGACCGAAACTATTGCACAGGATTGTATCATAGCTCCCTTCAAACGTGTGCGTTGAACCCACTTTCTGTGGATTTACGTTGACTGTCAAGCTTTCATGCACCTTTAAATCACCTGAACTGTACAACACTTTCCTCCAGTTCATTTAATTAATGATTGGAGTGGCAGAAACCCTGGAAGGAGCCGAACGCTGCATGAATCTCTCCTGGCTGGACGTTCTCCGTCTCGGTTACAGATATGCGAGTTTGTGCGTTTGGGAGCAAAAAGGTCTGACTCACTGAATGTTGTTGCAGCTGATAGTCGCAGTATTCAGAGAGACACACGGGTTTTTTATTATGGTTTTATAACCGACTCTGTCGTGTCTCATCCCATCCTGTCCCTCGGCGTTGCAGGAACCAGGAAGTCGGCTAATTAATCTAATAATTTAGAGACTCGCTCTTGATTGAAAAATAATTTCTTAGAATTACTACAATAATTACTTGGCAGTATCACACTGTTTGTGTGTCGGTGTGAGTTTTTCCGTCTCGCTCTTTCCAATCTTGAGTCTGCGTCCCCAGAGGGCAGCAGCCGGCCTAGACTAATTTTTTTTGTTCAGCAGTGACACGCTTTGGTCTATATTTCATGTCACTTTGACTAAACTGCCCCACCGTTGAGATGTCCACATTAAAGCTTGATGCACTCCTCTTGTATGGATTCGGCTGCCATGCCAGCAGAGCACTTTGCCTTGAGAGAAATTAAACCCCCGAGGTTGTTCTAAGATAGATTAAATGGGGGATGAGAGAGAGAAAGCTCGACTCATGGGAGGGGCGCTACCCAAATATAGAGAAACCTGCCAAATGCCAACAGGGCGTGGGCGAAGAGGCTGGCCTTTGCTGATGTGCATGTCTGTACACGTGGGTGTGAGTTTGAATGCGTTATGAGGGGTTTCTTTTCTAGAGGAAAAAATTCACACGCCTGCGTCTCTCTGCGAGTCTTTCTGCACGGGTTGATCACATGCAAAAACGATGCAAAACATTTAAAAAATAAACGCACCCTTCTTCTGTTCCAATAACAGTTAATAACAAAGGCAAAATCACATTTTCAATGCTTTCCCGTCATTTCTTCCTTATTGTGCTGAGTTTCTGTGCCGTGTTAGCTAGCTAATCATAGGATCCTGACTGACAGATTGGAAAATGGCCAGGATTGTCCACGACTGTATTAAACTGGATCAGATCTTCTTTGACAGAACTGGATGACTTTTTGTCATTTGGAAGATAAAGATCTGAATCGAGAATCATATTCGGGGTTCCTCAAGGCACCGTACCCGGGCCATTTTTATTCAACATTTGTAGAACATAATTGGCTTAGATTACGGAGCACTACAACACATTTATCGTATTGCTTATCATGTATCGTGATAAACTTCTTAAGAATTTTGATTTACCGTTGTCACAATAAATTCCAATCAATGACACTAAAAACTCTTTGAAACTGTCCTTACAGTCAGGATTAGTAGTTCTTAGTATCGCCAGTTTCGCCACTTTTATTCAGATTGCGATGCACTACAGTATACACCCAAAGAACAGCTTTATATTTCTGACATTTATCGTATCATTTATTAGTTATTGTGATAAATTTCTCATAAGAAAACAAACCACAACAGCTGGAAATGTAGCAAATGTTGCAATTTTGGTCCCCAGTCAAAGTCAGGTGTGAAAACATCCTTAAAGTCTGATGTGTTTTAAGTTTTACATTTATTATTAATAATCTGTTGAGTTTTTCTGTTCATCTGAGTCTAGAATAAAATAAATAACCTGTTATGGATTTTTTCACTTCTTTGTGTCGGATGTTTCATGTTGCAACTTCAAGAAAGCAACAGAAGGGAAAATGAAGCAGTAAACAAAAACTTTACACGGAAGAGCGGATGAAAGGAACTAGAAATGGGAATTGTTTCAAAAATCAGAGCAGAGAGAAAAGGTTTGTTTGTTGCATCTCATGTTTGGTTACTCAAGCTAATGAGCGGCAATTAGACGGCTGCCAATTAACTCTGCCCATCAGACTGAGACGGAGGTAAACGAAAGCAGAGACGTGAGGGAAGAAGTTGGAGGTTGTGAGGAACGAGGGAATAGTTAAACGACCCGGGAATCACAGGCGGCGTTTTCTTCAAGGGATGTTCATGCGTGCATTTGCATGCAAATGAGGCGGGTGTGCATACAGATGGGGCCGTGTGCGTGTATCCGTGTTCCAGCAGAGGGAGCTGTGTAGACCCATGTCGCCGTTCGTGCTCTACATGACCATCTGGCTCTCACCGTCAGGCTGAACCTAAAGTTAACCCCCTCACTGCCAGAGTCTGCTCCACCTATGTGGGACAAAAATAGACCAGAATGTCTGAGGAAGCATTCGGATTGATGTTTACTTGCTTTTCAAATGTTTTATGCGAGCTCCTGATCAGTTATTGACCAATAATCGCGGATGTGAACGGCTGCTGAGTGGCTCTGAATCTTTCTGGCAGAATGTTTGCTGACCAGATTGTGTGTGCGCTTCAGGCAGCGGAGGCAAGAAAGCAAATGGTTAATTTCTCATTCTGACTGCTGATGCAGTGTTCCAGCTGAACCCCTCAGAGAGCCTTTCTCTCTTTCTCTCTCTCTCTCTCTGTCTCTCTCTCTCTCTCTATCTCTCTCTCTCTCTATCTCTCTCTTTCTCTCTCTCTCTCTCCCTCTCTCTCTCTCTCTCTCTCTCACCTACAAGTACACACTGTGGCGTAGAGCGCTCGTCATTCTTCCGAGTAGCCCGCTGACCCCGCTTTAATTAGGCTAATTGAAATGGGAGAATAACCATTTTCTTGATTGCTGTTTCTTTTCTTTTTTTTTTTTTTTTTTGGACAGTTTAAAATGAAAAGCGTGCTTACACAACCAGAAGCCCCTGAGAGTTGGATGACACGATGACCCTGTTGCTTGGTGCGGAAGACTTTTGGCTGCTCCGCTCTGGATCTTGAGGCGTAATTCATGTCCGTCTGGCAGTCGTTTTGACCGCCATGCATTTGTCTTCTGACAGATTCTGGCTTTGTCCACCGCAGCCCATCTTAGTAATACACAGTTAGCAAGACGCTAAGAAACGTGTGTTGAGAGTAAATGCTTTCAGATCAACACTTTCATTATTTTCTTATTATTTCAATCAATACTTCCATCTTTTTGTCAAGGTAGAGGATCCAGAAACTGAACTCAAGAGTAGCACAACTTCAACATATTTTTACTCAAGTAAAAATTAGCTGTCAAAGAAATCACTGAAGAGGAAGAAAGTATTTGGTAAAAAGGCTAACCAAGTACTGAGTGACTGTTCAGAACATCAATCATGTAGTATTTAAAAATTACATCATTAAATGGACCAAAATATAAAGTTATGTGGACATTTTGGATTTAGTTGTTTTGCTGTAAAAGTTTTGTGGCTACTAAAAGTTTTCAACCATTAAGAATAGTTTGAAATACTTATTAATACCAAATATTAAGCATTTTGATCGAACAGTTTAATTGATTCAGGTAGAGCTTATTTTAAATTAGATTAGCTTAACTTATCTTAGCGGATCTTAGCTTAGCTTACTTTATCTGATTTTAAGTTGCTTTGTTACAGTTTGTCTTGTTAGTCTTGACTTGTAGCTTTGTGCGCTGTGTGCCGGGTTGATTTATCTTAGTTTAGCTGATATGCTGATTCTTGGTTGTATTAGCTGATTTTATAGCCTAGCTTACTTCATCTGATCTTATTTTACCTGTCAAATCCATAGAGAACCTTCATTTATCTTAATGTCTAACAAACCTATTTTACTCAAGTAAATAATTACATTTTTTTTAAAAATTAAAAAGAACTTCCTGCCTTCTTTTCTCAGTGAACAAACCAGTGAAATATTGCCACCTGTTGGACTGGAGTAAAACTGCAGACCTAAACATGATCGTGACCCTAAAACTCCATCAGTTAAACTGACTTCACTGCAGCCGCGTTGCTGTCATGAAACCTTATTGTTGAAGACTTATTGGTGATCGGTGGATTGGATGCTAAATAAATCTCTGCTCTGTGCTTCAGACTCCCTTCACCATTTCAGTTATTGCCTCTGCATTTCCAGGGAGACTTTCTCTCTCCAGAAGGTTCAGTCGTAAACAACTATCAGAATTTTCCAGAGATCCTGATGACAAACTGGTGGCTGGTTTGCTTTTTCCTATCTGGAAATCAATGAGTCTGCCGCTACTGGACTGCAGCTCTGACTGGGTCCAGAACCAAATGTGAAAGAAACAAGTTTGCTTTGATAAAAAAAGATCCACAGCTGAAACAATTAATTGAATTAATCATGATTAATCGAATTAATCACGATTAATCAATTAATCACAATTAATTGATTATTGAAATAATCGTCAACTGATTTAGTAATTGACTAATTCTGAACTGAAATATACAAACTCAAAAACAAGTAATTAAACCAAAATTGTACAAAAACATATAATTTTTTTATTTAAGATATAAAAAACCTTCTTTGTAAACATATTCTGCTCAAGTGGCATCGTCTCAGCTTCACCTTTTGCAATCAGTTACTAATCAGTTAATCCAAGAAATAGTGAACAGAGCAGAATGGACTGAACTTTCCACACTAAAGCAAAGCTATGTTAAAAATTTGTTCAAATGTTTATTTGATTTCTTTTATGCATTTCTAATTTTGCATAAAATGAGCTTACGCAGTTAAAAAGTCAGCAGAATGTGTCACATTTTTTTATTTGATTAATCAATTAATCATCAAGATAAATAATTAGTGAAATAATTGTTATCTACTCATTAGGCAACATTCTGCAATTTTAGATATGATTTTTTTAACTGCAGATGCATCCTTTGATGTATTTTAGGCAAGAATTTTTTTAAATTTATTGAAATAAATTCAGATAAGAATTTATTTGAATAAATATAATTATTTGTTGATCTGCATCTTTTAAATAATTTCTAATATTGTATGAAAAGGGCTTAAGTGGTTAAAATATGGAATTTCTTAAAAATCTGATTAATCAATTGTCAGAAAAAACAGTTGCTAAAATAATTAACAGATTAATTGATAATTAAACTAATTGTTATTTGCAGCGCTAAAAGATTTAAATATTCCTGTGCAGAGTGAGGGGACTTGCCTAAGAAAAGGTTTGCTTGTTGCGTGACTCGTCAGGTTTCGTCTTTCCTTCAGCACAAACACAGGCAGCTGCTGCAACCGCAGACAGAGCTAATCACCTCCTACTATAATTTTAAACATTTATTAAATGTCCACATTATCCACATATGAAGTCATTTGCCCCTGGGGATCTGTGTGATTTCCTCATTAACTTCTCGAAATGTAATGAGTCACGGAACCGAGTTCTGTGGCTCTATTAATTATGACCCGTCGCACAAGCTGCTCACCATGGCAACCCCAAGTTCTGCCTGTCACCACGCAAAAGACGAGGGTATGAAGAGGTTTTTTTTACATCATGCAGCCGGTGGAAACGTCTCTCCCTTCAGTCAGGCCTGCTGGAGTCTGTGGCGCTGATGTTTTAGCGCCCTCTGCTGAGGATTACCGGTAGATCCTCCTTCAGGAGCAGAGAAATGTGGACCAGCATTGCAAAAACACGAAGCCTTACTGAGGATGCTTGTCTAGTTTCTTGTGCAAATAGCTTATTATACTTGCAATAAGACAAAACTAACATACAACTGACTTTTCAGAAAGCTATAGCAGCTTGTTTTAAGTCAATTTCACTTATAACAAGACATTCTTACTATATTTTAAGTTAAACAATCTTCCAGTGGAACGAGTTCTTTTTAAAATCAACATTAAAGAATTAGCGACTCTAATATCGCTATATCTTGCTGAAAAGTTATGTACTAAAAGACTAGCATTGGAAACTAGACAAAAATACTTCATAAAATGTTGTGTTTTTGCAGTGCATTGCAGAAATACTGAATACTTACTCAGCTTTTTCATATGTACTTCAAATACAAACGCAAAGTTATGATAGTCATGCAAAAGACAGTGTGTTTGAAATAATAAACTGCAATAAACTTAATTTAGGTAAATTTTTAGAAACACATTTTACCGCATTCTTTACAATTCCTTAATTAGATTTAGTTTTGGACTTTGACTGGACCACTGGGGCACATGGATATGCTCCAATCTAAGCTAATTAAGTTTATTTGTATGGAACATTTCAGCAACAAGGCAGTTCAAAGAGTTTCACATTATAAAAACACAAAAACAAAAGTCCTAAACAACATGAATTACAGTCAACAATCAAATCCAAGTTCAGATTAACTCTAAACATTCAGCTACACTGCAAAAACACAAAGTCTATTTTTGGTCTAGTTTTTAGTGCAAATACTTTAGCAAACTTAAAATAAGAGAAAAGTCACAAGTAAAGCTGTGGGAGATTGTTTTAAATCAATAGTTCCTTAATATTGATTTACAGAAGTAGTAGTTCCAGAGGGAGATTATTTCACTTACAGTAAGTAATTTCCCCCATGCTTTAAGTGAAATAATCTGGTCTATATTCAATATTATTAACTTAAAACAAGCTCCTATGTTACTGGAAAGGTAGTTGGTAAGATGTTTGTGTTTTTGCAGTGGGATGCAAACCAGACACCTGCATGTTTGATACTTTAAGGCTCTATGAGAAGCATAGCAGCTGTAAGCTAATGTAACATTTGGCACCAAAATAAAGCTTACATACAGAATAACATGTATAAACAAACATTGTGCGCCTTCTTCCCAAACACTGAGGAGATGTTATTGTCCGTTTCATCCGTTTTTAAAGCTTAAATCCAAGCTAACATGTCTGCAGCTAGCATCCATGTTTGCTAATCAACACATTTCCACCAACATGTCAGAAATACAACAAGGAAGTTATAGTTGTAGTATTTACAAAGAAAATGGCATTAACTATAAACAAACACGTTTTTTTCTCTCTGCGACAACCACCAGGAAGTGGCGATAGTTTCCTTCAGTGGTTCCTCATGCAGCGCCCCCACAGGCAAGGAGGGGAGCAGCTTTTTCTATGGGTTTGGTTTGTTTGACAATGCGGTGTGAAAGCGAACTGAAAATGTAACAAATGTTGCACTTTTGGCCCCCAATTAAACCAACAACCTCGGTGAAAACACTTTAAAACCAGCTGTGCTGATTGCTAAATCATTTAGCATGCTAGTTCTAAAGCGCTAAAAGTTGGACACCAGAGGTTTAGGGTTTTAGCATCTCTACATTTTTGCATTAATTCAACTTTATTCTCTTAATTTTAGAAATGATTCTCGAAATTTTATTATTATTATTATTATTATTAATACTCCATCGTACAAGTTTGGAGAACATTTTCCTGAATAGCTTTAAAAGCTTGTGCAAAGTTGTGCGTCACAAATGGGGTTCCGGTCAGAGAGTGGGCGTCCACATGTTGACCTCGATGAAACCAGCTATGAAAAATCTGCAGCAAAGTGGCAACTAATTGAATATAACGCGGCTATTAGCATGCAAAGTCTCTCTCTCATTATGTCCAGTGACAAACACGAGCCCGGTAATGGCGCGTTCACATTCTGCCTCCACAATAGAGTGAGGAAGAGTTAATGAGCAGAGAGGTTTGCTTTGAAAAGTGGTTTATTTACAGCAAATGTCATGATTTTAACTGCAGACGTGTGCTCCTATCGGGGATGCACTTGGCATTTTTCTCGTTTCCTTGTTAACCAGCCGAAGCAGAAAGCTCGCCTGCAGCTCTCAGTAATGCGCTGGATGCAGACCAACTTTCTGCATCACCAATTACAGGCTTTGTGTCTAAGTGGCCGAGCGCGGAGGCTGCCAAATAAAACCTCATGACTTCTTCATCTCTTCTCATCTTGGCCTGTTTTTACTTTGATATGAATCAAAGCATCAGGAGCAATCGCTTCCCAAAAGAACAAAAAGAGACGGAGCAGATGATCACTATGGAAATAACCTGATCCGTGGACAAACGCCAAAATAAAACCCAGACGTCTTCATAAAGGAGCTGGCAGAGGCTTCCCTGCAGAGGGACAAAATTTGATTCGTCATCCCTCAGAAATGTTCTTCTGCTTGCTGGAAGTAAGATAAATGGTGATCTCCTTAAAAGGAACATTATTTATTACACTCTAGATATATGCTTCCATAAGCAAAATAAACATTTTTACAAAAATTTTCATACTTAAAAACCACCCAGCTGTTTCCTGCTGTCTGGAAAATGAGCAGTTTCAAAAACTGCTCACAATTTGTTACCTAGCAACCCAAGCATTGGTCCAAAGTTTGGTCAGCTGGTTTAAGACAAGTGCTTTGTTGTTGACAACCAGTTCCTGCATTCTTGTTGGTTGTGCAGGAGGCCCCATTTCTGCTTTTCCAGTTGTTCGCAGCCATTTTCAGGTGCCAGTGTAAAGGTTGAGTTGAGAGCATGTGGCCCTTTATTTATAACCCAAGGAAAATGTCTTGGTATAAAATAATCTGCCATTAGTAGTGGCACGTTTTTTTGTACCAACATTGAGGAATTAATGACGAGTTCCAGGATCTTGCAGAAAAGTAACTTGTACTTTAGGGATTTTTTTTTTACAAATATAAATAAGGCTTTCATAGTAAAATAAACATCCGTTCTGTGTCTTTTAATGAAAAGTAATTTTGTTGCACTGAAATCTTTATTAGTTTACGAGACTTGGCTCAACAACAAGGGTTTTCAAAGAAAGATTTGTTCTAATTCTGATTCATACCTGTAAGCTTTTATAGAAAACTCATCCTGTTTAACTTAAATATTGCGTCCTCACATCATTTGTCACAATCTAAATCTCTGTGGCTCCAATTTTTAAAACATATTTTTTGCTCTCGAGAACTTTTGACTTAATTTTAGCCAAAGATTAAAAAAAAATAAACTTAAATTCTGGATTTTCCTACAAAAGCTCTTTACCAATTTTTGTTGTAAGGTTTATTCCACCTTATAACAATTAAGTGCAACACTGGACAATAAATCAATAGCAATATATAATGATACAACTGATCAATATCAATTTTTATAGAATGTGAGATAATTTCAATGAACTTCAAGCCAGAAACAAAGCATTCTGGGGGATGTAGGCAGAGGAAAGACTAGCTGATTCTAAGCTAGCCTGGTGGAATCAACCAACTCACTTGCTGTCTTTTGGTTACCTAGCAACTTAGTCACTCTGTGGTTACCTAGCAACAACTTGTGGAGTAACTTATAGCAGTTTATCCAGTGTGGAGTGAAAATATGACAAATAGGGAAAAGTCACGCAGTTTGGCTGCATTTCAGATATTTAAAACAAAAAAGTTAATAATTATTGATATGAAACACTTGCAATGTGGTACAATAACATTATCCAGCCCTAATTATTAAAAGTTTCTATGTTCATTTCTCTGTTACCTGAAACAGAGAAAAGCAACAAAATGTCTTGAAGTGTGAAAATCCCTTCCAGGGGGGAATCATCATCTCCATTTCTCCAAACCAAAACAACGAGCTCTCCTCTCCTGCGCTTCTTTCTTTTGCTGCAATTGATGTGAAGGCAGCGTCACTTCGGCTCACCTGAACGCCGGCGCAGGATCCTGAGGGGACCGACGCCATGATGCTGTCACACACATAAAATGAACACACCTGCTGCTGTTTTTAGCTTCGGAGTTTATTTCCAAAAGACATGAAGAGTTTACGAATGTATAATTCTCACATGACAAAGATAAAAGTACAAACATGTATATATAGAGAGGAGTAGCTCAGCAAGGCAAAGGAAGCTTTTAATGAAAGGCGTTTCCTTACTTTGGTAAAGATTGTCTCTGTTTTACAGAAAGTCTGTTAGCTCAATCTTGAACACTGTAAAAAAAGAAAAACTAATCTTAAAGTATTTTGCTAGTGAAAATCTCTCAAACGAGAAATAAGAAACTCAAGTAACTTGAGCAATAAATGAGCTTCTTTTAATAAAGTGTTGATGAAAAAGCACTAGTTCAATTGGCAGATTATTTCATTTATAACATGAGAAAAATGTCTTGTTATAAGTGAAAATATCTGCCAACTTATTGATATTACGGAATTATTGATTTAAAATAAGCTCTTATATCTTGCTGAAACTTGTGAGTTTATCGTCTTCTTTCAAGCATCCTAAGAGATTTGGATGAAAAGCTAGAAGAAAAATACTTGGTAAGATTTTGTGTTGTGCAGAGTGCATGACCAAATCTACTACTGATGAAAGTCCTGTCTCCAATTTTTACCAATTAAAAACTAAGTTAAAAATGCTTTCAATTTTTGGCCTGTATTATATTGTATTATATTACTTGGTAATATTTTGTGGTTTTGCAGTGAAGAAAAAGCCAGAAATACGGCCGTTAATCTGATGTCATGGCAACGATTACTCTTTGCAAACAGCAGGCGATGCATTCAGCTTCTTTTCCAGGAGCAATTTGAAGACTGAACGTCAAACTAACGGCTGAAAATAACCCAGAGAGCGAGAGCTTTAGATTCCATCTCAACTTTCAACGCGGCACCAAAAATCAAAATGTTTAACTCACTGTTGCCTTTTCACTCGACTTGCATTGCAGTTGAGGCAACGCAGAAATGTTGAGCTCCGCTAATTTAATTTCATTAAGGTCACAGCAGCAGCAGGCAACACAGGTCGCCATCAGCACTCAGCCCGATGTGTTCGTTTGCAGTTTGGCCTGTAAATAAATCGATTATTCTGACGATTCTTCGGGTTTTAAAAATGGCACTTTCTACAGATTTTATTAAACAACTAAAATCTTTTTTATCTAATAATATAAATGCATAAACAATTCAACTCACTGATTAAATAAGAAAGAGATTTTATTGCCTAAAATGCAATAATGCAGCAATTTCTTAGTGAATTTGAACCAAGTGAAGCTAAAACTGTGAGAAGTTTGGGTAAAACGCATTTACAGACAAAATTGTTTTCAATCTTAAATGCAAAATGTTTATATGTTTTGTACAGTTTCGGGTTAATTACTGCTCTGAGTGTTTGTTTTTTCAGTAAATGGCCTTTTTTTGAATGTTGATTAATCGGCATTAAAGACAAACATGAAGAAAGTTCCTTCTGGAAAAGATTCTCAGATTTTAAAACTTTCATGCTGAAATGTTTCGCTGCACTGAAGGAGATTTTTATCAGAAACCTAAGAAAATGTAATCCAAAGAAACCAACATATTCTGCAGGACGAAATGCACAAGATGTTTAAATTTCTGATTTATGGCAAGAAAGATCTGAACTCCCTTTGGAACCTGCGATCAACTCCAAGTGCAGAAAACCAGAACGTGTCGCCATTAATTAGGATTTAAATGTTTCATTTACTTAAGACAGAATATCACCAGGTATGAAGAAGAAGGCTCAACATTTATGCATCTTTGCATAAATTGTGTTTATTTTCTCCTAAAAGTCTTTGGAAACATGAAAATGTTTGTAGTTATTCTTCAGATTACTGTAGAAATCTGCCGCTTATTTGGAGACGTGATGGAGAAATAAAGCGATCAGAGTTCATCTAAAGCTCCATAAAGAAGAGAGAAGCTGCAATAATCGACTGGTTTATGTGATTGTTCCCTTTCAAGCAGCGAAGTGGGAAAGTGGAGGTGAAACGCACAGCAAGTACTAAAACCCACAAATTAAGACGTTTTTAGTGTCTCGTCATTAGAGAGTTTTGTGTTTTGGAAGCTGCAAACATTTGTAACGATTCTCACCTTCACTTCTGCAGCTGCTTGAGTTTTAAAAGCAACATGAAAAATTTTATTAGAATAAAGTCTCAGTCTTGTTTTGTAGCTTCAATGCCAAACATTAGCGTGACTTAATACTCCAGCATATAGTTGTCATGGTTACATAAAGGGATCGCTTGCTTGTATTTTTGTCTTAAAACATTCATTAAAATCCTTCAGGAGGCTAAAAAAAACTTACAAATCTGTTTGTCAAAATAGGTCAAAAAGGTTTTTGTGTTTGGAAAACATCTCGGTTATAATTTTTGAAACGTTTCTGATCAGAACCAGACGCAGCACCGGGTTGTTTTGCCCACATCCATCCTGTTTGTGGAAACTATACGACCTCCACGTAGTTCGCCGGGTAAAGCCCCTCCCAGCCTTTGTCCTTCTTTCCCCGACACCAACCCTGGTCGTCCTCATCCTCGATCTTCAGAAACTCCTCACCTGCAGAGACAGAAACTTTTTACCCTCACATATTCTGGACCTCATGGACTAAACAGACACTGGAAGTTGTGTTTTTGTGTCAACCTCTTTATTGTAACGTCTTCTGAAGGAGAAACAGAATAAACTGACATAATGTTGCTTTAAACTTCTACAAGAAGAATCTTAAAATCTCTAATTTTTAAAATCTACTTACATTTTTTCTTTAAATCTATAAAATAATAATCTTTTTTATTTTTGTGGCCCTCCCAGGGCCTCATGTAAAAAGCTTGGAGGTTTTCCATTGAATAATGTATAAACCCGTAACATTTGCTGTTTGTGTGGAAACGTGGAGAATGATGCTGCTTGTTGCTGCTGTGATGCTGCTGTGATGCTGCTGTGATGCTGCTTGTTTACCTGCTTTAAAGGAGAGTTCATCCATCTCCTGACCAACATAGTCGTACAGAGCTCTCACTCTCACGCCGCCAATCATCACACTGAGCAGGAAGAAACACAAAGTTTGATCACAACAACAACACAGAGAAAAACGCAGGCAAAAATGTACTCATACACACAACAATACCCCAATCTATCTGTCTGTCCATCCATCCATCCATCCATCCATCCATCCATCCATCCATCCATCCATCTTTCCCCCAAAGTGAATAAAATGAGAGCTGTCTTTAAATTCCACTTTTTCATTTTATTCAGCAGTTTAGCTGCTGAATAAAACTGGTTTTGGTATAAATAAAGTAAGCCAACATTACGGTTGACCCGATCCGAACAGGATTAGAGGAATGTCTGGATTAAATTTAAACACCAGGAAACCAACCAGTTTGACTGAACTCTGACCCCCTTACAGATCCACTAACCTCTTCTCTATTGTTCCTTTCTTTTCCACCTCTTTCTTCCCCTTTTTGCTTTTCTTCTCAGGTGAATAATCCTTTGAAAGATTTGAATAAAGTTTCATTTAAAGCCACAGAACTGAACTTTGCTCTAAAACAAACGGAGTGGATGAAACACCTGGAAGTGAGGCCAGTCGGTCGGCATGCCGGGTCCGTGAGTGTTTTTCCACCAGCGCAGATCCTCTTGATCGTCGATGGCCATCAGGGTGTTGTGCAGCTCGCTGTACACGGCGATCACACTGAGCGACAAGTGGATCGTCAGTGAAACAGAAATTAAAAAGCATTAAGTCGATGCAGTATCTCCCCTATTCCCGCCTGCAGCTGTGATAAACTTTTGAAAACTAATTAAATGGCTGTTTTATTTGTGATTCTCCATTAAGAGACGTGGAGTCACTGAGAAACACTTGGGCAATAACATGAAGTGGAACAATTTTTTAATCAGCGTTGAGGTTAAGTTTGATCTAAAGTCACCACCAGCATGAACAAACCGGGGAGAAACAAAAACAAATAAATCACAACGACATGTTTGACACATCAGAGAACCAGACGCAACACAGTGACCACAATAAAGTCAAAATAACGACAATAAAGTCAAAATTTCCAATATAAAGTTGTACAAGTATAAAGTCATGAGAATAAAATTATAATATTTAGAGAATAAAGTCAGTTTTCTAATAATAAGAATAAAGTTATGAGAATATCATATTTCCAGAAATCATATCTTAATTCTCAAGTTTTTTTAGTTTTATTTTGAAAATCAGGAAACCGGAAGTCACTGAGTTAGCACTTCCTGTTTAGCAGTGCACCACTATGGGTCGTTTTCAGCTTTTCTTTGAACGCAGCACAGCCTTTGAGATAATAAAAATGTTTATTTTACATAAGTAAGTTTATATTTACAACGTACAACAAATTTTATTTTAATAAGTAAAATCATGTGATTATTTAAATGTTGCGTCTGTTAGCACATGTTAGCGTGTCGTTTCAGCATCTTGATGTGCTTTATTGTTTTATTCTGACCAGTGAGTGCTGAATGAAGCTCCGTAATGAAAACCATTCGGGCCTCACCACCGGGTCGGGCCGGGTCGGGCCGGGTCGGGGCAGCTCACCTCTCGTTGGTGGTGATGTCCAGGTGTTTGTGGATGGACAGGAAGGCTTCTTTGAGGAAGACGATCCTCCTTCGCTCCTCGTCCTGGGATTGGTCGAAAACGGACTCCATCTCCTCCATGTAGCGGGGAACGTAGCGGTTCACCTCCTCCAGGACTTTCTCATAGCGAGCGCGGACCTAAGATTCAGCCAAAGCAGCAACAACGACAAGTAACTGAAACGATTAATCGCGATTAATCGATTGCTGAAATAATTGTAATTGATTAATCAATAACTGGAGTATGAAGACTCAAAAAAAAAACGTCATTTGCTAAAAGAATAACATTTTCAGAGCAGCTAAAATTATACAAAGACTATAAATTTTATAAATTATAAATTTAGCAATTTATTAAATAAAAATGCAAAACTGGTTAAAGAAAAAATTTACAATTGTTTTTTTTAATCAAATGAATCATCAGAATAATAAATTACTCTAATAATCCTTAGTTGCAGTCTTAAATTAGAGGCTAAAAAATGTTTATTTTGACATTTGTTTTTGTATTTTTTGTGCTTTTAAGTGTTTTAAACACTCAAATGTCTTTTCAGGCAAACCTTAAATGTTTTAACTGTAAATATGATGAATTAAGAACGAATAAAGATAAAATACAGGCACAACATTCATACTAGTGCACCTTTAAAAGTAGTGAGTCAACAGTACTATAACAGAAAGACAAACATTTTAATCTCAGATTAAAGTTTTATGGTTTGGAAAAGGGTGAAAAAAAAACTTTAAACACCAACTAATTAGAAAGAAGAGACTCGACTTTTACTGCTGTTACAGACAAAAGCTGTTTACATGTTGTTGCCCCCCCATTCAGCCATTAGCCCTTGTTGGTTTTGGAGCACTTGATTTGCTGTTATGAGCCATTTTTATTGCCGAGTGGGAGCTCCGGTTGAACCCCCATCTGTGAAATTAATGGACAACCTGCTGTCCTTCCGCAGCTTTAATCGCGTCAGTCTTCAAAGCAAATTACAGTGTGTATTTAACGCCACACAAGGACTCTGAATTTTGAAGTTAGGAGGCAAATGAGTGGAAAAGATGGCGATGAATCACATTTTAAATTAAATTTAAAGTAAAAAGAAGGGGTGATTATTCACCTTCTCGGCCTCCTGCTGGGCCAGTTCTCGCTCCTCTTGGATCTTTTTCTGCTTGTCGATAGAAACGTCTGGGTTTCCCTGAGCGTGAAAGTCTCTCTCCTTGGCGGCGTGCTCCTTACGGCTCACCTTATGGTACGCCCTCCTAGCTTTGTCCAGCTGTGGACAAAAAACAAATAAAAACGGATCATTTGGTCACATAATTGTTACATAAGGTACGAAAGCATAAGTTTGATTAGAAGAGAAGCCAATGTAGCCAAGAAAACCTGTAAAATTAAAATATAGTACTAAATAATGAAGTTATTTTACAACAACAGTTGAAAGAGATCAATTTCTGCAATCATACGTTGTTTGTATTGTACAACCAGATTCTTTGAGGATTTATGACCAAGAATGACGGTTATTTTGCAACAGGAATTGAAAGCGTCTACCTAAGTAGCAGGAGTATATTAGTGGCAGCATTGAGCCAAAAAACATCATGAGGACGTCTGGATGCAAATCAAATGTTTATAAGCTACATTGAATATCTGAGACCAAGTTGTCCTGCTGCGACAAAATTCAAGAGCTGAAATGAATATGTTTAAGGCCAACTTAAGATTTTTGTAATCAATTCAAGATACTTAAGGCCTTAACTTTAGACAAATTTCAGATTTTTTAAGGATGCCACTTGTGTTTACCTTATTCTAGATCAATATAAACATATTTAAAACGTATAGGGATGCCACTTTTAGCCCAAAGTTACCCAAAGTCACACTTTTAACAGAAATAACTGTGGAATAACTATGTTAACAATAGACAATCTTATCTAGGACTCGTTTCTCGGAGGATTTCTTATTCATACGGGTCCTATATGTGAATGCTCTGGACTTAAAGTCTAAAGAAACAACTTAATCACAAATGTAAAGACTCTTCTTTTCAGCAGAGATCTATAGACGCTTACATTCATCGGAGAGAAAATAAATAGCAAAGAGAGATCGCTTCAGAAAGGACACATTCAATGTTCTCATGTCCACTGAAAGAGAAAACTACATGATTTGAGAGGCAATTAATACATAAACATAATCCGTTAACAAGAAATGTCATTTGCATCAGCTGGGAGGTTTTAATGATACATTAAAAGGTCAACTTTTTTAAAAGGCCAAGCTCATGGTGACACAGCTCAAGAATGATTACAGTCATTTTCAGAGCAAATATAAAAGATTAAATTCATCATATGCTTAACAACATGAGCTGCAAACTAAAGCAATTAATAAATGTCGCTTTCAACCTCATGGATCAAACCTAAATGCAATAACTCAAGCAGGAAGAAAATAATTATTATTACATGTAAAACAACACTATTAGCAGAGTTGGTAGTAACTAGTTACATTTACTTGAGTGAAGTTTTTGATAAAATTTGCTTTTAGGGGTATTTTTACTACTCTGTAATTTTACTTTAGTAATAATAGGTTTGATAGAAGCTAATTTATGGTTGTTACTGGTAAATTAATGTCAGATAAATTAAGAGTAGCTAAAAACTCAGCTAAAATCAGCTAAGCTAAAATCAGCTAAGCTAAAATCAGCTAAGCCAATCTACAACAAGATCAAATCAGCTTAAATAAGATAAATCAATCCAGTGAACACAAAGCTAGAACAGATCAACTACGACAAACTGCAATAAAATGACTTGAGGCCAGTTAAAATAAGTTAAAATGCGCTAAACTAAATTAAGCTAACCTAAAATAAGCTAAACCTGCACAGATAACAACGTACCTCAATAATCCTTTTGGAAACAAACTTTGTTTGACGTAAATCCTTAATATTTTCTATTACTTCTATTTAAATGGCCATCTTCATTTACAGACATTTTTGACTACTCTATCCATCCCAACTATTACAAAATGGGCCCAGTTTAAATTTGAGTTTTACCTTCTTAAGCCGTTTCGCCCAGGGCTTCTGAGCGCGTGCAAACCCGGTCTCAATGTCCTGGGACTCCTTGAAGCCTCCAAATAACTTCTTGTGAAAGGTGTCCTTCTGCCAGGTTCTGACCCGGTCTGCGTCTTCCGACACCAGGGAGCGACAGATGGAGGCGTGTAACGAGGCCAGCCGGTCGGCGGACGACAGGAAGCACTGCCAAGCTTTCAGTAGTGACCCATACAGAGGACCTAACGGAGGAGCAGAGGGTTTAGCTTTCACTTCATGAGTTCATTATTTGCTTTGCAGAGGCAACACTAACTGGAGTCCACTACTGGTTTCCACTTGTTGCTCCATTCGTCGAGCTGCTGGGCGTACTGCCTCTCCACGCGGGCTCTCTCCTGGAAACACGCCACGATGTCGTTGCAGGCCTGGAAGGAATCTTCTGTGCGCTTCACGGTGGGATGATAGTTCCCAGGCTGTCACGACGCAGAAAGAGGAGGAAGAGGAAAGGATGAATGGACGTCAAATCAAACTGCAGCGGCGAATTTCATCTACCAAATCCATTAGAGTAAAATTCAGCACTTAATTTTTAGGAAATTTGTATATCAACCAAGATCCAAAACATAAAAGAGTTTCAGGTTGTTACTTAAATTAGCCTCTATAAAAATTCGCTCAGCATATTTTTTTATTTTATCTGAACATTGGCTTGGATTATTGTAGATTATTATTATATTATTTTAGCTGGAAATATATATATATATAATTTTTTTTTTGTCTCATCTTTGAAAACAATTGATGACTCAAAGAAATATAAGTTGTTTTTATTTACAGGGAAAATAAGATCAGATAAATTAAGTTAAATTAGCAAAGCTAAAATCATCTGCCATAATCCAGATTAAGATCAAATCAGCTGCTAAAGAAAGAAAGTGACCACCCTATGTCACCGAAAGTTAAATAAGCCATCTGTTAACCTAAGCTAAATTAAGATAGCATTGAATAAGATGAAATCAGCTAAATTAAATTCAGCCAAACTAATCAACCCTACTCACAGCACACAAAAATAAAATAAGCTAAGATCAACAAAAACATGCTGTAAAATATTACTTAAGGTCAGATCAAATGAAATAAGCTAAATCTGCTAAACCAAATTAAGCTAAGCTAAAATCAGCTACACTAAAGAACCCAGAATAAGATTAAATCATTTAAATTGATGACTCAAAAAAAATAAAATAACTGAAGATCAGATGAATAAACTCGGGGAAAATCCGCTAAACCAACATAAGCTAAGCTAAAATCAGCTTAGTTTATTTTGCTAAGCTAAAATTAGCTTAGCTTATTTTGCTAAGCTAAAATCAGCTTAGCTAAAAATAATAATTGTTTATCAAACAAAGGTTTGATCAGATAAAGCATACAGCAACCAAATAAAAGACAAGCTAAGATCAAATAAGATAAATAAATTAAGCTACGCTAAATTTGTCTGATTTAAACCAAATTAAGCTAAGCTAACCTAAAATTAGCTCAATCTGCCCAGATAAGTAAAGCTCACCTGAACGACCTTTCAGGAAACAGTAACTTTGTTTAATACTTTCTATTAACAAAAATTACAAACCATTTTAGTCATGTGACCTCCAACTAGCGCCATTTGACCCCATTTCCTGTGGTGAACTGACCATAATAGGACCACAGCGAGTGGGCCAGCCCTAAGCGCAATAACATATCCGCAGCACTTCTGTTTGTAGATGTGGAATTTGGAAATATCTGCTATTTTCCTGGCAGCCGCCGTCAGCTCCAGCTCCGCTGCGCTCTTCACTTCCTGTCAGACTCTTTCAGCCACTGACACGAGTCGACAGCTGGTTAAAAGGACACTGTTTGTTAAATCATCGCGCTGCCTGTAAATACCGACCTGTGAGCCGGTTCGTCTGACTGCCGCGCCGGTTCAACAGATGTTCCTAATCACAACGTTGACGCAGCGCCTCTCGGTGGAGCTGCACACGTTGGCACTCACACTGGCCTACAGCTAATAATAGCCGCCATATTGAATTCCAGGCATGTAAATAATCCTCAATGTGTCTGCAAAGATATGGAGTTAATCAAAGACATTCGACTCTCTTTACTACACTAATCCTTCCTTATTGTATTCGATAGTGAACACTCAAATCTCTTATTTAGCAAGTTGTGTTATATCCTCGATTTTAATTGAAACCACTTGGGGTCTTTTGCATCCATGCCCTCTCCTTCCCTCTTTTTCTCCTCATTTATCCCTTCTTTTTCTTTGCCTCTGTTGTGGTTTCCAGCAACTCTCCTTTTCTTTTTCGTCCGCATTAAGCAGAAACAGCTGAGGAATCCGGTTCGAGGCCAACAGCAGCGCTGCAGAGACCCAGTTGGCAGATCTGAGGCAGATCTAATTCTACTACAGCCAACAAAAAGACGTGTCCAACAAAGACAACCATAAGTGTCGAATTACAAAAAATATACAACACAGCATTTAAACTTACAGTACTGCAGGTTCTTGTGGTAATTATTGGGATTATTGATTTTCCTCAAAATATTGTTAGAAAAATTTAGTCAAAAAATGTACTAACTAGCATGTGAAGAACTGTAGGATCACAAAATGTTGCATCGTGTGAACAAGTGACAGCAACCAGTGGGAAATAAAAATGTCATTTTATGGCTCGAAATATTTTATTTCTATACTTATTACATTTTTGTATTCTTGGTGCCTAAAGTCCAAACTGAACTTGGAACAAAATCTTTTCAGCTTTCAGTTGCAGAATTACATGAACTTAAAGGTGTTGTTGTCCAACTGTTTTAAAGTTTTTTCTTACTGATTTTGAGAAGTAATAATCTGTCTGTAAATGTTTTACCTGACGAATATTTTAATTTATTTTAATGGTTTTAATTTGTTTTAGTTAGGCTGTGATTATTCTGTAAATTAGGATTTTCTTAAGAGATTTTTAATCTCAATGGGATATTCCTGGTGAAATAAAGATTATTCTTCAACACAGCAATCAGGGATGATTTTAGTTTGTCTGACTCAAACTAAACGTTTTGCAAACTTGGTCGACTCTGTTTCACATTTGCATCGTACTGACAGGCGGCCGTAAAGCGTGGCAGCAGGATGACAGACAGGAAGTGGTCTGGAAACACAAAAACCCAACGGGAGCCTTCCTAAATTACAGGAGGAGAGAGATCAAAGTGGGGCAGCCCCAGTGATCCCAGTAAATGGCAGCAGAAACCAGTCCAAACACTCAATATTCACCAACGCTCAGTTACAACCTGGTTTAAAAATATGACATGGTTTAGATTTCCTTTGTTTTCTTAAATGTTTCAAATCATGTCAAAAAGTAATTACCCCCAAAATCTGACAAACTTTTGTATGAGTTTTGTGTTTTACACCAATGTGGAGAAAATTTGTCTCTTTTTTTGGCCAAAATTGTTTAAATTCAGCCATAATAGAAGATTTGCAAGCATAACTGGGCGATTTAAAGGAGAACTATTAAGGAAAGTTTACTTTCTTTCTTTTTTTTGGGTCTCAAATGCCTACAAAATTAACATAGGCACTTAATAAAAAACTTTTTTTAAAAACCAAAAAACGTCATAAGTTCACGTTTTTTAGTGTCTGAAAAACAAGCCGTTTCAGAAACCTCCAGACTGTTCAAGCACATTCGCTGCTCCATTACCTAGCAACCACATGAGAGTTCCATACGTCACCTAGCAACCCAAGCGGAGCTCCAGCATGTTTGGTCAGCTGGTTTTACTGTTGTGCAATGGCTGCTGGAAAAGACAACAGTTTTGTTGTTGACATACCATCCAGAAATTACTTGCTGCTTTCTTGTTGGTTGCACAGGAGCCGCTACTAATGCTTTTCAAAGATGTACGGTTGTATAATTTTGCATCTGTTTGCAGCCATTTTCATGCGAGTATAAACGTTGAGTTGGGGGCGTGGCCAGAAGTTGCTTATTTTGATTTAAAGTGACTAGACACCCTAAAACAGCTGAACTGAGCAGATAGAAATATCACTATCTAAGAATGATTTTATACAAAAAAAAACAAAAAACGTAATGAACATGATTTGTTTCAACCTTTGACCTAATCTAACCTGTGACTACAGAAGGAAATGATAAAGCTGGGAAAAGATGATAACTTTGTGTTGCATCCAACATTTTTTGCAAGCAGATTTTAAATTAAAAGCAATTTTGTCTTAATTTATTTCAATCTTGAATTGTGGTCAAGGGGACCGTGTAAAATCAGTACAGGGGCCGCAAATGGCCCCCACACCCATTTTGAACACCCACAGTTTAGATCATTTATAAAGCAAAGAAAAGTTGTCGTAATATAAAAATTCTATTAACTACAGTTATTTTTGTTGGATATTAAAAATCATTTTATGATGACGTTTTATTAAAATGCACAGTAATGAACTAATTCAAGCGTGTAACTTTCACCTTTTTGTGTAGAAAATGGTGAAAATTAAATCCTGTTTAAATATGGAGCACTGCTGCAAGTAAGCACAAGATTTGCCAAAATTAATCATAAAAAAACCTTCTAATTAAGGCAGTTCTGAAAACCTAGAGGTTACTGTTGACATTTAAAAGTGGAGATAAAGCCTGATTTCTGAAGGTCTGCTCCTTGAGCAACAAAACTATTTGTTCTGTTTTGACTGGAAGCAACACAGCCTTCAGACTGAGAAAGGGAAACTATATCTCCCAGTCCCTTCTCACTGCGCGCGCACACACACACACACACACACACACACACACACACACACACACACACACACACACACACACACACACACACTGCACATACCATCCAGAAGCTGCGATGGTTGACATCCTCGGAATTATTTTCTGATGAGGACGTCGACATCGTGGTTTCTGGGAAAGTAAAAAAGCATCTCTGATTAGTTCTGTGTTGTCATTCTGCATTTTTATCTGAAAACGACTAAATAAAACAGGGAGTACATTTAAATCATTTTAATTGTCTTTATTTTTATAATATTAACATTTAAGATGTAGCTTTATAACCGTATTTATTTAATATTCCTGACATCAACCATAATTTCTGCCTGCTGGATCAGGACTTTGCATCATAAGTTGGAAAATTACATAACTAGTTAAATATTTTGCTGAACTAGTTAAAAAAGACAAATGAGTAACACATTGTCCAACTAGTAAGAAAAATGCCATTATGCTCTAATTTGCAAAGTTAGGTAAAAAGTAGCCTTGAGATACTTAGCTTGTCATAACAGAGAAAAAATGTTTTATTTTTCAGTCACCATTTTAATTTATAATTTATAAACGTCACATAAGTAATTTAATACTTAATTTCTGAGCTAAATATTTAATTTACAAACTACATGTTTAACTCCGATAACGATTTAGCTCAGAGCTAAATAGTTAGCTAATGCTAATTCAGTTGCCGATAACCGGAAGTGAGCTACAACTATCAAAATAATCAGCCACTTCTGCTGGCGTGGCTGATTCGCTTCTAATGTTGCTCATGTAGTCGTTGTTTCTTTTCCTCTCGTCATACACAATATTTCAGCTTAAAACGCAACATGACCCGTTTTATTGGCATTACTGACGTCTACAGCAACACTTACATGCGGCCGCTCGGCACCACCCCTCTTATTTTGACAGTCCACTTCCTTCCAGGTTAACGGCAAGTGATTTGTCCTATTAGCTAAATATTTGGCTAGCGAGCTAAATGTTTAGCTTCAAACGAAATATTTATTACACTTACTAATTAAACATTTAGTTTGAAACTATGACATTAATAAGTGAATAAATAACATTGTTGAAAATAAGTCTTTAAAAATATTCACCGCTTTCCTCTCTTATGACTAAATAACCCAAATTATTGCTGTTAATTTTTTAACTAGCTTTACAAACCCTCACCATAGTCCACACGTGTCAGACTGTCACACTGGGTTAAATCATTGACTAATGAGTCATGAAACCTACTGGTTTCCCTACCAGTAAAACTTTATTGGCCACTACTCATTTTTCTACCATCACAGCAGAAATTCTGAAGTTAAACTACAAGATAAGAGCTACTGCCAGTATAGAGTATATTTGCCATGCAGCTGTGTTTATCCAACATTTTCTAAATGCAACTCTAAAACTTTAAACAGCTATTCAAAGCAAACAGCTGACAGAACGCCATTTCTCACTTCACCAGGCAATCAGAAATCCAGCTTACAGACCATTGCTCTCCGTTAGGGCCGGTATGAGGAAACGCAGCTGCTGCAACACATGTCAGTTCCTGGATCATATAGTGGAGGTTCTGTGTGCAAGATAAAGAGCTGGAGCTCTGTTGAAAGATGATTTGCGTTGTAAATTTGAACCTCGGGGCGAGCTTTACAGTAAACGGGAGGCTGCTAATAATGAGCTCTGACGACAACACTGAGAAGGAGCCTCGCAGCATTCCCAGCTTTGCAACATGAGCCATCCGAAAATAAATTGGGGCTATGACCGAACTCATCCCATCTTTCACAGCCGCTTGTTTACAGTTGTGCACATGCATCTTTTTCTACAAACACAAATAAACAGTTTTTGCTCCTATATGGTGCATTTGCAGCCTGAAGATACAGAAATGAGGTTAAACATTTAAAAACGTAGATAGTGCCAGGACACCTTAACTACTTGGAATAGAGACATGCAACAAGTGGCAACAACACAGGTGTTGCTCTGTAAAGTGGAAGTAATTCACACTCACTAAACACGTTTTCCATCAAGGTTCTCCAAGTTTCTTGTAGATCACATTAAAAAAGCCCTTTCATTTTCTTTCTTGCGGTTATTGCACAACAACTTTGGCAAACAATAAGAAAGAATTTTGATTTCTCCAACACAGACATACCCTTAAGATGGTAGAAGGTTTTATCACGCAACTACAACCTTTATGACTCTGGTTTAAACGTCCTTTATCTTCATCTTCTTAAAGGTGTATAGAAAGACCTGAATGGAACCCATTGGTGCTTTTGCGATATTTTCTTAACTTTTGTTGTTCTTTAGTGGGTAAAGAAGTAAAATATAACATCTTTCAGTATGATCTACCTCAACACGGAAGTCGTGGGTCATATTCAATTCTCCGCCTCTCGCCCGGAACGCAGCTGGAGATAGGCACCAGCAACTCCCGACCCCGTTAGGGAGAAGGGTGGCGGAAAATGGATGGATGGATGGTTTGATGGCCAAGTTTTTACATTATCTTTGTATTTGTATTGTAAAGATCTGAAGCAAAAATGTCAAACATGATCGTATTTTTACAAAGGCAAATTGTTATTTTTTTTCTTTAAATCTGAGCTGCATGGTGGCGTCATTTTGCAAGAAGACCCTCGTCTGGGATCTTTTTGCTTGGAGTTTGTATGCTGTCTCTGTGGTTGTGTGGATTCTCTCCAGGTACTCTTCTCACAATCCAAAAACATGACACTAAATGTGTTTTCACACATGACAGTCCAGAAGACTTGGTTCCATTGGGGCCCAAACTTTCAACATTTGTTATATTTACAGCTGTTGTGGTTTTCTTTCGCATTGAGTCAAACAAATCAAAGCTTTTCAAGTTGATGAATACATTTCAACTGAACAGAGACCGAGGGCCATAGGTAAATTAGAGTTCACTATTTTGGTCTGCATCAGAGTTTGATTGCAGTATGACTGAAGCTGACTTCATTTTTGATTTTCAGCCAACGTTTACGTCTGGACTTACTGCGTCCAACTTGTTTTGGAGCAGAATTATGACGAATCTCTCACAACAATAATGTAAAAGTCAGCTAAAATGTCACAATTGTTCAGGATGCTAACGCTTTGAAAACAATCGAACACGTATCCAATTTAGTTCCACGTATGGAAGTGGGACAGATTGAATATTTTGGAGGTGAAAAGACCAGATTTGTGTCGTTCAAACTCGGATAAAAAAATTGGGTTTGGGTCGCATTTGCCTGCTGTGTGAACGTAACCCAACTTCCATCAACTGAAAGATTATGTCTGCTGTCCTGTGACCTTACTGACAGCAAGTCACCATAGTAGTTGAGTTTTTTTTTTTTACCAACATTAATGTATAAATAATAAAGTAAGTTTATATTATGCATATTATAGTTCGTGTTTGGTCACATAATCTTGATACAGAAGGTAGTTTTGAAGAACAGGCCCGTCTTGTGTTGTGGTGTGTAGGGTGTGACTTTGTCCTCATATGAAAACAGAACCTTTTCTCAGTTTAATATTAGAGCAAGCAGTCGTTATGCCTTCTGGTGTTTCTAACCCACAGCTGCTGGTGAAGCTGAACTCCACCCAGACAGAGAAGTCAGTTTTTTCCTCCCTGCAACCATCTCTTCTCTTCAGGCGCACAATTAGATCCAATGATTTCCCTCCACGTCTCGCTTGTTCACGGGACATCACATGCTCCGCTGTTGAGGCTCAATCTTCTCCGCCGCCGGGGTGGGGGGTTTACACAACGCAGAAAGCTGCAGGAGATCACAGAAATAACGAGCGGGCTGCCTTTTAACCCCTGACCTTCACTTCCTGAATGCTTTCCCAACGTTGGCCGTCTCTCAAAGGGATATAGCAGGGTTCCCAGGAGAACCCAAAGGTCGTGGAGTTCTGCTCCTTTGTCTTCCTCTACCAATTACGTCCAACTATTCTGCAAAGTTTGACGCAGCTTTTCAGAAGCAATAAAGAAGAATTTTCTCCTTAAATTGACGTCTTAGTCAAACAGAGCTTCATCGCTTCTTTTGGGAGGTTAAAGACCCTGCAGGAGGAGGGAACTGACCCAGATTCCATGATCCCGATAACTTTTGAGCATAAACATAACCATGTTTGGAGTTTTCATCCTTTCATTGCAGAAACCTCAATAAATCTTCATGCTGCTTCAGTACAATGACGGCTTATGACTTACCCCTGACTTTTTTATCCTCACTTTTTGCATTCCCAGAAAAGGAATTTGCTTCCCTACTACTTATTTTCTTCAAATGCCCATTATGGATCCAGACATTTAAATTTCTTGAGATCTTTGGAGTTGTCAAAGTTCATATGAAGCTCCAAGTAGAGCAAAGTCTTCCCTCCTTTTGAATCCTGGCTCACACTTTCGTTCCCTCCCTCTGTCCTCGTTTCATCTGTCACGCATAACTCACGACACACACGCACACACACACACACACACACACGTTGCATGCAGGAAATATATAGCAACAAATGGACGGGCAGCAGGAGCCTCGTCACTCCAGGAGATCCCTTCTAAATGAAAACCATCAGAGCTCTTTACCTCTTTCAGCAAAGCAGACGTTCCCGATTCACTTTTTTTCCGCCTTCTTCTTCTCCAGTTCGTCTCTGAAATCTTCTTCACGCTGTCTTGTCTTCGTCCAACTCCTCCTCTTAACCGTCTCCAGCGTTGATTTTCCACCCGTCCAGAACCCTGCTGCTGCTCTTCCCCTTTCTTTGCCCCACTGTTAATGTCAATGTTCTTTCCCTCCTCCTTCCTTCACTTCTTCCCTCCCCCATTTTACTAAATCTATCTCCTCCTTTTCTCACCAACACAGCTGTAGAAAGGTTTTTCTCGTGTTCATTGGACATCACCACTTGTTGGGGGTTGATTTTGTGAACTTTGGGTGTCTGAAATAAGCTGATTCACCAAACTAGATTCAGTTTTTGGATGTGCACCAGCAAAAATACACATCTGTGCTTTAGTTTATCCCCTTCCTCCCTCTTTCATCCACATTCCTCTGGGGACTTTTAGGAAGGCCAGCGATCACAGCTGGATGTCACTTCTGGTTTTTGTATATAAATATATACTTCTGAGAAGCTTTGAAGTGAAACAACTGCACACACTCACATATTTCTAACTTTGTGGCAATTAGTCATGACATTTCCACCTGCCAGGGCATGCAGGTAAATATGTAGACAGGTGTGTGTTGCAGAGCTCGCACGCAGCTGCTCAACCTGCTCTCCCTATAATCAACTCTGGAGGGACAGTAGAAGGAAATGACAACATGAGGCAGGATAAAAAAGGTCAAAATGTGAAATTTACTCTTTCCTCCACAATCACTAAACCCATGTGCTTCTTTTCTGTCATTCCAGTAACTAAATATTGTTTAAAAAAGTAAAGCTTTCGATCAACGAGTTACACTAGTTTTCTAACCAACGTAGAAGATGCATTAAAATAGAAGTACAAGATTATATTTAAACATTTTGTGTTAAATACTGACTAAATAAACAGGAAAATGTGGATATTTCAGCTGGTTAAAGTTAAACAGACCTTAAAATCAACCCTGCTTTAATGGCGCCATGTCTTTTTCTATCACGTTACGTAGTTTTTGCTTTATATCCTCCGTTTTTAATTTAAACATCCAAACCTTCGCAGCAAATCTGTAGGTTGTGGTTGAGAAGTTGGCGGAAACGCCGCAGTTTGTCGGGTGTTTAATATTTGGACACATTGACGGATAAAGTGAATATTACCTCCCAGTTCGGACTCCGTTTGGACCGTTACTCTTTGCGCTCTCGGAAATCGCCGCCATCTTTGTTTCTGAATCAAACGGCGCCGCTTTTAGGATGACCGGCGGCGCCCTCTGCTGGACGGAGGCCAAACTACAACACTGGGAAAATAAATCGAAGTGGACTTTATTAATTAATCGATCTTGGTTTACATGCCGAAACCCGAGTAAGGCAAAAACGTTGAATTATTATTATTATTATTATTATTACTTTTTGGCCATTTCTGTGTTTATTTGGATCATCATCTCCTTAAAGGAAGTCACTAATTACTTTCAAACTCCATGACTATAACCTACCAAAACCTTTTTATTAAAATTACAATGAATGATAATCCACATTTCAATGAAGAATTTGAGGGGATATTATTCTTAAAGCTTGGATGGAGGCCACAATACACTGAAAGTACGTAATCCTGATTAAATATGTGATTTCACAAGAACAGATAACTGCCTGTGTTTTTCTAAGAATACAGATATTTTTTTGTGGGAAAGGAGCAGAGCAAAGCAAGCAAGTTACTGCTTGAAAGGATTATTAAGACGCCAGGTAGTTTTAGCTGCAGTGGCTTGACATGTTGGTCGTACAGATGTCACATTGTCCTGATGTTGGAGTCACTCTGACAAGTAGATTTAATACATCCTGTAGAGGACAGCAGTCCATCACAGGAGATAAACAACCACTGACACATAGCAGCCTGATTCAGAGCCCTCACTTAAACCAACATGGTTTTGGCTTGAGGGATCCAGAAATCAGACATGTTTTTAACATAGAACATCCATTTCTCTACACAAAGAGTTTAATGTTAATTATTCTAATATATGGTCATAATCAATAAATTTGAATTTATTTCAGTAGCTTAAGTCATTAAGTTTATACCACACAAACTGATGTTTCAAGCCTTTATGCCTGGAAATTACAATGATTTTCCGCTGTAAAAACATGACATTATGATTAGTATATAATGTCATGTTACAGCAGACTAATTAAGAAAACAACATTTCAATACAGAAATGTGGGCTTAATGAAAAGTAGTTTTAATACCTGATTAAATGTAATTTTCCAAAGGTACTTTTAATCAAGCTAATGAGCCTCATCAGAAGCATCTTCTAATTTACCGAATATGATTTTATATTGGAGCGGGAGAGCGCGCCCTCTGGTGATCAGAGAAAGTAACTTCACACATAAACACAGGTACACGGGGTATGGTGTTATAATGTATAAATTATTCATAAATGTTCTATATTTTTTTAAGAAAATAAAAATTCAACCGTATGACTCTGTGGGCGGGCCATGTCCCCCAATGCCCACCCACTCCGCCGAACCTGGTCCTAATAACTTGCTAAAAATGAAAAACAACCAGCAAATGTTTGTAAATTTATACAACTACAACCGCAGGTCTTTACCAAATTTTCTGTTTATTCTTCCAATATTTGCATGGAATTTCCACAAAGAATTACCTTAAAAAATATTATATATATACATATTTAAATTCTTAATTTTCGGTAGATATTTATTTAGACTTTTGCGACTCAAAGACATTTCGAGTGACTGCCCTGCAAATAAAATTTGTTTGTATTTATTTCATTCCAGGAGGGAGGAGCTGTATGTTTTTATTTATTATTTCAAATTAATACAACTAAGAGGAAATTCACAGATAGTGTTTCTGTTTTCTTTTTGTTCAGGGTAAATAGCTTATTCCTCCTCCCGTCCACCAGGGGGAAGTAAAGCGGAAGTGACGTTGCTGCCAGTAGTCAAACTGCGCAGCCTCCGTTATGACCAGTCAGTAACTGTTGGTGAAGAGCGGGGAACGGTTCACTTTTCGATGAGGAGGTAAATGAACATTACTTCGATCAGAATTATTATACAATATTCACTGTAAGATTTCAACATTTAGCGAATCTGCAGTTGTTTCTCATCATTCGTAAATTTGCGTATTTTGGGATGTTTTCCCAAAATCTAATGCTTCGGTGGATAAATTGTGAGCCGAATTTAACTTGTTTTAAGCCTTTATGTGAATTTGATAATCGTTACCTCCCAGGGTTTATACTACGCGCTATGAAGGTAGTTAAATATAAAATTTGACAGTTTTTCTATAGAGACTGGTTTTCAACCACGTGGAGCTGACTCCACGTGTTTAGCATAAGCTGCTAGCATGCTATGCTCAAAGTGCCAGTTAAAGGCGAGCGACTTTTAGTCTGTTAGCTTCAAATGACGGTTTTCTGACTAACATTTTTTTGACCCTCCGGTGATGACTTGCACTGGGCTCTGATTCTGTATGGAGAAGATGTGCAACTTTGGCCTTGACAAGCCAGAGTTTCTGAGGAAATTAAAAGCTAAATCATGTTGAGCTTAAGTGATCATACACCATAGAGTTAACTCTATCCTGTTTTCATTTGTAGGTAATGCAGAAATGATTTAAATGAAGATGGACTCTGCTAGGTGGGTCAAACACTCCAGTCCAATGAGAATCTAAAAGCTTCTCCCCTGATGACTTGCACTGGGCTCTGAGTCTGTATGGAGAAGATGTGCAACTTTGGCCTTGACAAGCCAGAGTTTCTGAGGAGAAAATGACTTCATGACGTCCTGCTAATGATTACAATCTCAAACTTACACTTTTATTTTTATTTCTAGGGTGTGAATCACTTGGAATGACGAGTAATTGAAGAGGTTTGTGTTAAAAAAATATTTAAATGCTTTTATCTGCTTCCTTGTTGAATCATGAAAGTTAATTTTGCTGCATTTTTTCTTTTCAGAAACTAAGATTCCTGCAGACTTCCTGACCAAGTTGCAACACATTTTTTTCAGGTTTACTCTATATAATTGTGGTTAATAAATAAAAGTTGGATTTAAAATTTTGTGTGAGATTATGTACATTTATGTATTCTTCAATGTTTACAGTAGTTAAAAATTTAGATTTAAACCTGATGGGAACTTACATTGAATTAAGACTGTGGCCTGCAGATCAGTGTAATTACGTTTATATATATATATATTTTTTTTTTTTACTCAGACCAGCCACATGAAACTTGACATTTGTCAAGTCACATGACATTCTGAAAATAAGGCAACGTATAATTTAAGATACACAATCAATTTTTAGGATGAAGAAACTAGTTTGTCAAGGATGAATATTCTTTGGGATGGAAAAGTAAAAGTACCTAAAGGCAGATTACTAATATTTAGTGACATTTTGTGAAAAATATTTATACACAAATTTAAGAATTTTAAGCATAAAAAGTTTTTCCCTCCATCTTATTTTCAGATTCTTACCCAAACTTGCAAATTACCTGTTCAGTACTCCACACTTACGAACGTGCATTTATTTACTGATGACAATTCAGAAATCAGATGTTTTTTTCTGTAAATAACTGAAATTATCACAGATAAAATTGTTTCAGGCTTACCTGGATCTGCATGGCAGACGACAAACCTGAAAAGCAAAATTTTTCTTCACAGAAACAAAACCACCAAACTAGAGCTTTGTTTATCTTTATTATAATTCTAACAATTTATTATCTCTTAAAACATTTGAAATTCATATATATTTATATGAATGTGTGTATATGCATTTCACATATACATATATATATATTCTGTAAGATACCTTTCTTCAGTTCATACTCATTTTTTTAAAGATCTCTTAAAGGAAAAGAAATGCTTTCTATAGAGTCGGACCTATTCCCCTCAGATTGTAACCTTTAACCCCTGACAGCTGATATGTGAGCCACTCACTCGGTTTTACATAAGAAATCCAGAAAAAAAAAAGGTCCAGAATATTTTATCAAGAGTCACAAAAGAAGAGAGATGAGTTCCTGTTGAGCTAAATTTACACTACATGAACATTTTGTAGAACTGATAGAAACATCTGGCTTAATAAAAACTTTTACTTTCACTAAGAAACGCTGGTAGCAACATGTGATACGAGAACCTCCAGGGAACCAACGGGTGGTAGAAATAATTTTATTGGTCAACATTACGTTTCATTAATAAAAACCAAAACAACCTGCAACGCTAATATCTAATTAAACAAGAGAATGAAATGATTTGGAACCCTATAGCTTTATTTGGTACTAAATAAGGAACCCTACAGGCCCCAGCAGACATGCCATAATTACCCCCATCGGTGACCTGCAACCACTCCACAGGTTTCCAATAAACACCCTACAGGTTACCCCCAAGGTGCCTTATAGGTCCCCTAGTAGTTTCAAGGAAATCCCCATAAACTCATCAGTTACCTTGTAATTATTCCACAAGGTGACTTGAAAGCAGTTCATAGATTCACCATAAGCAGCTTTAAGTAACTAATAAGGGCTCTATGCATATCTGGACCTTACTGGTATCCTCTCCAAATGCCTTATAGGTTCTCTATAAGAGCTATAAATCAATCCCAATGAACTCTACAGATACCTCATGAATACTGCTGCAGGGTGACACATAAGAACTACACAGGTTCCCAATAAATAACCTACAGCAGTGGCCACTGCCTTGCATTGGTTTAGGTATTTCCCTTCTGCCACACACCTGGTTTGAATATGTGGGTGATTAAGAGGTCATTCAATCAGCTGTTCCGGAACAGAGGCGCATCTAAAACATGCAGGGTACAGGGGGCCCTGGCTAGAGGTTCCCCTCCCTGTGTGAACCGGGCATTAATAAGAATCTGCTGTAGATAATTTAGCTGATTCTGCGTTGGTACTTCACCTACAGGCGCCCTTTAAGTGACCTCCAAGAACAGGAGATTCCTGTTGGTACCACCGAAGTTCTGGTCTGTATTACACATTGCTACTCGAATTTCCTTGTGAGGTTACTGATGCAAAAAATGACAGAAATAATTCACTGATCGCATCGACACACGTGAGCAAAGAGAACGACCAGCTTGGATCATTAACAGTGGAAGATGCAGAGAACGGGTCAAACTGTATAGAAAGCAGAACAGTTAAATAAATACATCTTCATGATAAACATTATTTGGAAGACAGAGATTCTGTAGAACTTTTGAGACTTTTTTTTTTACATCTTAAACGGTGTTTAATGACCATTATTTTCATCGTCCTTATTGCTATTTCATTATGCACTCTAAGATAATCTCCCCCCTGACCTCCTGCTGATACAAAAATGAATCACCATTTGCAAATTTCACATCGACAGAGTGAAAATATGTGCAACAAGAGGCATGAAAACCGTTTTTTCTTCTGCAAAACCAGACTCAAAGACAGCAGATGGGAGAGCGACTCCCGTATGGGATGCATCGATGTGTTCTCGGACTCGGGAAGCAGCAGGAGAAGTGAAAGCGTGAAGTCATGAGAGAGCCCTTATATTCCATCTCAGAGGTTAATGTGCCATGAAAGCTGATGGAGAAGTAAAATGAAAAACATGGCACACAGATCTGATAACAGGGGCTAGCTATACTAAATTTCCATCGCTGATATGTCCTGGGCTTCCCCAGAGTAACATTTGCTACATCGATACAGCATCTGAATAAACTTTGAAGGAGAAAAGTAAAGTTTGAGGCTTTTAAAGTTACCATGTTAACATAATAAAGGGAAAATATACCCATCGATGTGCTTCACATTATGTCCGCGAGGCTTCTTTTCACTTTGAAACAATGTAGAGGGTTCAGCTTCTCCTCAGCACCCAACCACCTGAGCCCGCGCAGGAAGAAACCGGAATAACAGTAAGGACGATGATAGTAACGATAAGCAGTAGCAACAAATCTCTTCATATCAACAGCAGTTCCAGTGTTTCCCCGTTTAAAGTTTAAAAACTGTAAGAACAATCGTAGTATTAAAATTTGATTCGAGCGTTTCTCTCTTGGGTTTCGCCGTTGGGAGGAAGGGGGGAGAAAGGCCACTCCTGGAAGGAGCAGGGAGGAGCGGGAGGGAAAAGACGGAGATAATGGCAGTTTTTCTTTTATCCCTCCCGTCTCCTTTCAAGTGTCCCTCTTCCCAGAAGGTCTGAGCAGAGATGTTCTCCGGAAGAAAAAGATTTCTCTTCACGTTCTCTTGGATCCAGAGCACAGTCTGTCCTCAGGTGCGTCTCGGATCTCTGCGTCTTTATATATAAGTTGTTAAATAAACTCTGACACAAACACAGAGTGCTTGTGTTTATCTACATGTTGGTGTATGCATGCAGGCATGGATAACAGTAACATGGGTGCCTGACTGTGTGCATATATATATGTATATATATATTTTTTAGCCATTTATTCTTTTTATGATGTAGGTCTGGGCACTTGTTTTTGCTACAAATTTGTGATACAGTGACCAGTCTGTACGTACGTCGCTAAAAGATGACAAAGAGCTCTTATGGAAAAATAACAGAAATGCACACAGGATCCGTAGTGAGGACAGAGCCCTACCGGTGGTGAGGTAAAAAACAAGACGTGACCAATCGCAACCAGATAAACACACACACACAGCGAAGACACTGGTCTGCTCCCTGGACTCCTCGGAAAGATGAGGAAGCTGTTGTCAGAAGAAAGTACAACCTCATCCGATTGTAGAGTTTAATGGATCAGGAAATAAAAAACAATCTGGACTTTACCAAGTTCCTATTATGCTTCCTTGAACAGGTTGAGACGGACCTACGTCTAAACAAAACATGTTCAATACATTTGTTGCACAAAACTATTGTTAAATAATAATATTTTATTCTAGTCAGTTTTTCCTATATGAGCTGTTTTAGGGCGTCTTGTGACTTTAAATCCAAACAAGCTGCCGCTGGCCACGCCCCCCAACTTGACGTTTACAGTTGTATGTGAAAATCGATGCTAACAAATGTCCAATTGTACAACGATACATTTTCGAAAAGCAGAAGTGGAGCCTCCTGCACGACAAACAAGAATGCAGTAAGTGGTTTCTGAATGGCAAGTCCTCAAAAAACTTAATTTCTTTTCCAGCGCCATTGTACAGTGAATACAGCAGTAAGACCAGCTGACCAAACATGCTGGAGCTGAGCTGGTGTTGCTATGTAACGGCGCTTTGCTTGATGAATGTGACTCAATAATGAAAACGGCTCATTTTCCAGACAACAAGCAGCTGGGTGTAGTTTTTTAAGTGCTTGAATTGTTTCTAGAAGCAGTTGAGACCCAAATAAAAGTGCAACAACAAGCAAAATTAGAATTTTGCATAATAGGTCCCTTTTAAATTATATAAATTTAACCTAAAGAAAACATTCCACATTAAAAATAAATACACCCTCACCGCTTTTGTGGGACTTGGAGGACAGAAAGACGGTCCAGTTTTGAGCATCAGTATGATGGAGAAGAAAACAAAACAGAAAAACCAGGGACCTACATTTAAAACTTAATGTGAAAAAAATACTTTAATGACTCCATCTGTCATTCTGCTTTGCAACGTCGCCTGGAGTAGATCCAGTCTTTACAGATTAAAACTGAAATCCTGATGAAAAATCATATTTAATCGATTCATAAGAAAGTAAAAGATTTCCACCCCTAATAACAATAAAGCCATTAAATGCATAATTTTTAAATTCATAAACAAAATTTATTTTTGCTTCAAGTTGAAACATTCAGAGAAAATTAAAAATGTATGAAGTACCTACATCTGTTTGGAAGTTTTGTGCTAATAGAGCGCTGACAAGGAGAAACTGCAGATTTTAACTTGGTAAAGACCAGATCACTTCTTTCATCCCCTGACATTTAAAATAAAAACACAGTGTGTTGAATTTTTACCATGACTCTACGGTGAAATAAAGCACGCAAACGGAGCCTCGTTCTTTAATAAACACCTTCCTACTTTCTGACACGTTCCTCAAACGTCACACAGGAAGCTAAAATCTGAATCCTCTCACCTTTAAACCTGAACAAAAACAACCAATCAGCTGTTAGGACTCACCTCTGCAGCCCTACCGAATGCGTCCTCTGCTTAGTGATTGTTCTAGTTAATAAATCTGAAATTTGCTGCCATTACGACCCTCTTATGTTCACTGAGAGGAGATTTAGTTAAGATTGTGTTGCTGTGGTTGTGTTTAGATGGATGTAAATCAAGGAGCACCAGCCGGCGTGTTTTCAGATCATCATCTTCTCCTTCCTTTCCTTTTGTGTGAATCCTCCGACATGAACTTCAACCCCTCCCTGTTCCTCCTCTGCGGCCTCAGCTCCGACTCCCGTCGTCCCTCCTCCTCTCAGGCTGCCCTTCCCGAGGAGAGAGGACAGAAATGGGAAACGGGCTGCTGGACAACCTGAGGACAGAGAGACGCAGGACATTTAAAATGCATTTCATCGTAGAACAGGAATAAAAAAAAAGTGGGAAACAGAATTTCTACAGAGTGAATTTGAACTCTAACAGGAAGAGGGCGCTGTTCACCTGTTAAAATAAATCCAAAGGAATTTTCTCTTTTTCTTGGGAGTTTATGGCAGAATAAATAAAACAAACAAATGAAACAATTCAAGCTTTTTTTTTTGACTCGTCTTCGATTGTAAAAGTTTAAATTATTTTTGGTGCTCAATTCTTTACAGTGAGGGTGTTCAAAGTGAAACAATCGATTGATCCTGTGTAGCCCCTTAAAATCGACCATTGCCTTTCCATGGTATTCTGATTATCATCTCTCTTCTCCAGCTCGGCTTCCTCCCACTGAAACGGATTCCTCCGGCACAATTTCCATCAGGCCAATCAGCGAACAGCAGGAAAAGTCGTGAACGATGTTGATTTTCTGTTTTGGAGTTGTAGTCTGCCTGTAGTTTCAGCAACAGCAGGATTCACTCCGTGTTAGCCACGCTTCCAAATATTGAATGAATGTTTATCAGACATCTTGTTCGGATTGACTCTTCTCTCTGGAGGAGGTTGGTTGTTTACAGCGCAGGCGATGTGGTTTGTTAGACAGAGTGCAGCCTGACAGCGAACTGAAAATGCAACAAATGTTAAAATTTTGCTGAGCAACCAAACCAAATCTATCGGACCACCAGGTGTGGAAACGCCTTTCATGAATTGGTTCAAAGTTTCACAAAGTTTTCGGACTTCTGAGAGCAAAAATCTACCAAAATTTACATTTGATTATGTTTAGAAAATGCAAAAACATGGTGGAAAAGCTTTAGGGTTTTGTTTTTTCAATGGTATTAGATAAAACTAGAGATGCATTGATCCACGTTTTTCACTTCAGATACTAATATCTGAGGTTTAGGATATGCCAATACTGATTCGATTAGCACATTACATAAAGAAAAAAAAAAGACCTAAATCTACGAAATTACAAATGTATCTGATAATTACACCGGTACAGGACACTTAAACATACCAACAGCTTTACAAGATTGGTCAAACCTCTAAAAACAACTTTAATTTGTTCAGTTTTTGTTTTTTTTAAATGTAAAATAAACAAACTGACAAAACAGTAGGTTGCCTACCATGTCAAAAACAAACTAACAAGACTTTTAAATAGACCAGAAAATGCAGTTAGTTACTCTGAATAAAATGTGAAATAACACAGCAAAGGATGTATATCGCAATAACAATACATCAATAATTCTATAATATATTAAAATGAGCCCAATAATTTTCATTTGCATGATTTATCACTTTTCTCTCTATCAAAAACTGGATGATAAAATTCTTCAGTTTGTTGTTTTGGTCTGAACCAGCCATTTTTGCTTCCACAGACTTCATGATTAATTTTCTTTGTTGTTTTGTTTATTGGTATTAATATTGGATCAGTGCATCTCTCGTCCAGACAGACAGGTGTGACCTTACCTGTCCATTACACTCCTTAGGGCTCGCTCTATGTTCATTCTGTGTCCTACTCTCGTCACCCCCAGATCCAGATAGTCTTCCTTGGTCAAAGAGGGTAAATGGGTGCCATCAATCTCGTTGTCAAGAAACCGTTCTCTATGCTCGCCAAGGTTGAGGTACGCTAGCCAGTCTGCAACATCGTACTTGGTCCAGTAGGGCAGCGGCTTGGAAGCGAAAGGCTTTGTGGGGGAAGGCGGCGGTAAGTGGGGGTAACTCAGGCAGGTAGGCGGCGGGTGGGGGTGTAGAGGTGGAGACGACGTCCCAGACAGAAAATGAGTTGGAGAAAGGGATCGTGATACTACTAAGGTGGAGTTTGGAGGTGGAGGGGCTCCAGAGGGGGCAAAAAGAGGAGGAGAGGGTGAGAAGTAAGGGTCTCCAAGAGGATTCCCAGGTGACGGTGGGGTGATTGAACCGCGGAGGTCGTAGATGGCACTGTACAGGGGTGAAGTGGGGAGAAGGGGAAGTGACGATGGGCGGGGCGGGGCCACTTTGGGCCTCTCTGATTGGGAGATAAGCGGACTCGGAGCTCGTCGGCGCTGGAGCATGTGTGATTCTGCTTTGCGGGACTCTCGACTGGGGATGAACTGGAATTCCAGAGCTTTGGTCCGGTACACGGGTCTGTGCTTGGGAGACGTAGGGTAAGGGGAGTACGACGTCGGGGACAACGGAGAATGTGAGCGCGGAGGTTGAGATGTAGCTGGAGGTTGAGGAGATGGGGAACGTCCCCAGTTTGGGTATTGGGAAGCCGGGGTTGGGGACGGCGATAAGGACGGCTGCGATAAAGAGATTGGAGACGGAGACTGAGAGCGAACTGAGGGTGGGCTCAGAGCGGAGGCGGAGTCTTCGGAAAATCTGTGAACAGAAGCATTAAAAACGGTAACACAACACTACACCAGAGGTCAGACAGTAGCGAAATGAATTCCAGAAAATTTACATTATTAAAGGTGTTGGCCAACAGCTAAACTCCTAACTGCCTGTTTTAAAAGTTCCAACACCAAATATACAATAATATGCATTAATAAAAACAATGGTGAGTATTTGGGAGCTACAGCTAATCAGGCCAAAGGAAAGCAAATGGCGCTCCTGGATTGGTTGCTTTGCAAATTCCAGCCAATATATTATCAAGTAGCATGGTGCCAAGACAATTTAACTTCCCAAGATGCATTTTCATCACATTACATACCTGCCAAAAACAGGAGGAGTGTATAAAGAAACTACAACAGTGAATTTATTGACTGGGGTAAATGTGTATTACTGCTAGCCATGCTACATTCGATGGCTTGGAAATTAGAGGCTATGTGGCGCTAATCAGAGCCATGCACTCACTCAATTAATCCATGAGCCACTATAGTTGCTTAATACAGTCTGAGATTCTGTGAGGAATGTGATGTCACAAATTTACATCACATATTCTAGATATGCCTAAGATATACTAATTATCTACCGGAAAGGAGAATCTCTAGAAATCTGAAGAAGCAGTGACAATGCTAACAGTAACGTGATATGACGACGTTACCAACCTGTGTCTGGTCAATGGTCTGTGGCTGCTCCAGCTGTCTTTACTTCTTTGCTGCAATTTGCTGCTCAGCTCAGTGATAATGCTTGGCTTCATACTAGATGCAGGGGGGTAAATCTTCTTCCCTTCTAAAAGCGACCCGGACTGGCTCCCCATATCGCCGCTCATCTGGCTGTCGCCCCATAGGGGTCTCATCTCAGGAGTGCGTGGCCTCTCAAAGTATGGCGACGTGGGACGGCCCAAATTCTGCAGGTCCCTCATCCCGTACCCGTCTTGACCACTCTCGTCGTCTCCAAGTCCCTCCTCTACGTCGTCCTCTACCTGCCCATCTCTTTGCCTGTGGGAGTGGTAGGATGCAGGGGCGGTGCTGGTCTGTCGATGCGAGTCACCAGCGCGGCTACCTTCTCTAAACCTGCTGGTTTTTGGGTAAGTGGAAGCCGCCGCTGTCGCATTCTGCATCTCAAAGGTTTGCCCATCCAGGTAGCTCATGTATGACTCCAGAAAGTCCGCTCCTCCTCGTTCCGTTTCTCCTGCACCTCCTCCCATTCGCCCTGGACTTCCACCTCTGAGTCTCTCTCCCCGATCCAGTCTGTCTCCTCTGATGCCAGCCCCACTTAGGCCCAAAATACTGTCCAGGTGATGGTCGCTGCTACTGCGGCTATCCAGTTCCTCAATCCCAGAGTCCACAACCGTTTCCTGGGACTCTCCTTTTTTGGCAGTGGGATGAGGACGATGGTGCTCGCCTGTCCGTCCTGTGATGGTAGTGGAGTATGTCGAATGAGCAGGGTGTGGTCGCTCTTGATGGAGCTGAGTGGAGGTGCTTGTTGTGGCAGCAGTGGTGGTTGTAGCAGCACAGCTAGCGGTCGTTGCGTGGGAGGCAGTGCCCCTATGTGGGACGGACGTGGCAGCAGTGGAGGATGGAGCTGGGGGACCTCGGTAAGCTGGAGGTGGTGCGACTGCATGTTGGGGAGGTGTTGGGGAGGATCGCCCGGATGCATGAGTGCTGTTGTAAAGGTGATGAGACATTGAAAAGGGTCTGTGGTAGGAACCGGAACCAGGGGGAGGTGGAGGTGAGACTGCAGGGGGAGGAGGAAGGCCCATGGCTGGCTGAAGGTTTGAGGGTGAGGAAGGGGGTGGAGGATTTGGTGATGTCTGTGAAGGGGAAGGAGCAGACTGAGTCAGATTTGCCACTTCACTGTCATACGACGTGAGGCTGGATGCAGTGGAGTCACCTGCCTGGGGAGAGGGCAGAGGAGTATGGGCAGGAAAGCCACTTATATAATGTTCTTTCTGTGGAGGGGGAGGAGGTGGCGGGGGCGGCGGAGGTGGTGGAGGAGGCGGTGGGGGAGGGACTTGCTGTTGCCGATGGATCAGGCTGTTGGCAAGCATCGCGTGTTGCGAGTATCCCGATCCCCCTCTGTCGAAGCTGTTTGCAAACTCTAATGGAGGAGGGAGGGGATCTGCATAAACAAATTCATCGTCCGCGTCGACTGATGGGGCAGGAGGAGGAAGGACCATTATACCACTCCCTGTGCTTCCAGAAGCATGCTGGGTAATGGTTGGTGGAGGAGAGGGAGGGGTAAGAGACAGCATATAGGCATCGGCTTGACTTTCCATCCTGAGAAAAGAGGGTCTTCGGGGTTGCGGGGGTGCACTCTCAGCAGCCTGCTCTGCCCTCCTCATGTCCCTCTCCCTTGAGTGGTCTCTCTCCCGTTCCCGTGACCTCTCCCGCTCTTTGTAAGACGGCTGATATGGCTGAGACTGATAGTGGTGTGTGTGGACAGTTTTGTCCTCCGAGAACCGCACTCTAAGACCCTCACGAGTGCCTCCCCCTTCCCGCTCCCGCTCCCCACCTTCCTCCCCCCAAGTACTCCCTGCTCCTCTGAGAATTCTGGGCGAGGGTGGGCGACCGACTGTGGGTGTGGTAGCTGCCAGAGAAGAGGAGGTCACCAGGTAAGAGCTTGAAGACTGCGTCGTGGAGGAAACTGGCTGAGCGGTGACAGCAGATGAAGGGAACACGACGCTCGACATCTGGCGGGTGAAGAGGTGCTCCGTTCCCCTCCTTATCCTGCTGTCATCCCTCAGAGCACGCTCCCTGGCAGCCAGGGCGAGGCCCAGAGGTGATGTGGGGTCGAGCGCCTTCCCAGTAAGAGGATGAATAAAAGTGGTGTTAGCGGAAGGCGCTGGCTGTCGACCTGCTGCTGTGTATAGATCAGCAGGCACAGATTTGGGCTGATAGTCCAGGGCCGTAGAGGAGTACTCCGGTAGGCCGAAGGCTGGAGGCATACTCCGGGTGTGTTGGATAAAGGTGTCTGCAGAAAACATGCCCTCATCAATTGACTTGGAAGGGCGCAATCGTGTTGACGAGCTTTCAGGCTGAGTGTTTAACTGCTGCTGAGACACCTGAGTTCTTGACACTCCTCCTAGCGCTTCGCTCATCCCAAGACTCAGATCTTCCTCAGCAGACATGAACAAGGAGGCACTCTTTCGTCGGGCTTCGAGGAATCTCTCCCTGTCTCGGCGAGCTGCGCCAACAATGGCAGCCCCGAACTGGCTGGTAAAGTCCAGATTATCCTGGGCTCGAATAGAAGGCAAAGATGGAGGTGGTGGTGCAGGAATGGAGGGTGGAGCAGGTGGCTGTGGAGCAGGAGTGGACGGAGGAGGGCCGTGAGGTGTTTTTGTATCACCTGCCTCCCCTGACGCAGGGACATCAGCCTCCACGCTGCTGCCCTGGCTGCTCCGTCCACTGCTGCTGGTTGAAGGAGCCTTGACAATGATGGTGGGGATAGGAATGGAGCTTTTCTCCACCGAGTCTTTGCTCCCCAGGCTTCCCTGGCCTAGACGCAGCTCCTCTATCTTAGATTGCTTCACCAGAGGGCCCTTGCCTCTCCTGGCCCCTCCTTTAGTGCCACCTGCTCCAGCTGTGCTCCGGTCTGCCCGCTGGGGTTGACTCTGGGTAGTCTGTTGTTGCTGGGGCATTACAGTAGCAATGCTGGATGGGGGTACGGCTGTACTGTAGCCTCTCCTCAGGCCTGCTGGTTTAGCGCCTGCGCCAGCCCCAATCCCAGCTCCAACAGGCTCCCCAGTATAGGCAACCTTTCGCGACGCAGTCCTGCTCTGAGCTGTATGGGCAGATGCGTGAACGTACGGTGTTGCGTGGTCTGCTGCTGGGCCAGTGGTGGGACCACCCGCCCTCTCCCTGCCACTTTGGCTCAGGTGGCCTGGCTGGGAGAAGGGCTGGTAGTGCGCAGAGCTGGATGTTGACTGGGACACGGAGACAGAGGGCTGCTGGGACAACTTTGTTCTCCAACCAAGTGGTGGAGCAGAGGAGAACGGGGGCTCCGGTGGAGCCGTTGTGGGAGGAGGAGGGATATCGTCCGGACCAGGCACCGACAGACTCCGTGCAAACTTCATCGCAGGAGGATGCAGGAACTGCTTCTCCTCCTCAGGCACGCCTGCAGTGCAGGATTCACAAACAACAATCCAGAAAAATTAGCAGCTATTAAATAAAAAAGTGTTGAATAAGTAAAGTTGTGAGTGTGTCTGAATCTGCCTGCCCAAGAAAGTCTGTCCTCAGTTCCTCAGTTAGAAGCCTGTAAATCAATCAGTGATACTTATTCCTCAACAAAAAGTGAGTCAACACTTGGCCTGTTGCAATAAACAGTATATCAATTATTCGCATGATAAATTGAAATGGGCTCAATCATCTTCATTTGCATTATTTATCAATTTTCTCTTTCTACCGGTTCTTTTGTTTAGTGTGTTTTTTGAAAGACAAGTTTGCTTACAGAGGCTTCATAATTCATTTTATTAGTTGTTTTGTTTGTTTTGGTTATTTAAAATGTTCTCCAGTTCCAGTGTTAAATATTTGCTTAAATTTAAAGTTTATTGATCTTTGAGAATGTCTTCCTGCATTATTATGCCACTACCTTTATATTACATAAAAATGGTCTTAAAACAACAATATTCGCAAGAACTTCCGAGAGAATTAATGATCCATCAAAATATGTCATCGTGCCAGGCCTAAACAACAGCGTTAAATGGTAAAATATGATTGTTGTTCACATGGAAGCCGACAACTACAGTGCGTTCCTGTGGTATTTACTATTTTATTATGTCGTAACCACAAACTTCAATGCATTTATTCTGATTTTATGTGACACACCAAAACATAAAATAGGGCATAATTGAGAAGTGGAAAACAGGAGGTTTGTAGGTTTCACCAACTCAAATTGAAGACTTTTGAAGATTACTTTTTGAAAGGAATTGTGTTTCTCAAAATGCTTGGAAAGTACTTTTCATTTCAGTTATGAATGGTCAGCATCTTACTTCTGACTCAGAGTAGGAGGAGTGGTTGAAAAGTTGCTAGGGGAACAATTCAGGGCAAATTTACGCCAAACCTTACATTGATTTTTCTAACATCTCATCACTTTTCCATGAATAAGTCGTTGATGTTGTGTTTTATTTTATTGCTGCTGAATGTATATTGTTGCTTATGACGAATATCAAACATAACAGGGAAAAAAACTGTCATATTTTGGCAGAGGTGGGCAGAGTACCCAAAACTTTTCCACAGCTTGTAGCACTATTTCATCATGTTTTTATTCAAGTAAAAGTCCAACCAGATGTTACCTGGCTGAAAGGCCACTCAAGTACAGAGTAATGGATAAGAATATCTGATATTTAAAAATTATATAATCAGACAGAGAAAAAAATGTATGTCCAAATTGTAGCAGTTTAAATACTAACAAGGAAACAACACAAATAAATAAAATAAAAATAAATGATTCAGGAAGCAAAAAATAAATAAACTAATACTTACAGGCAGTAATGAAGTAACTCAGAGTGGGTAGAAGTTACTAAATTAACTAAGTAAATGTAACTAGTTTCTACCCACCTCTGCATTGTGGGTATAAAGGAGAACGCAGCACTGCTAAAGATGCGAAAAAAATATTGTGAAGTAAAGTTTATGTGCAACCTGCTGGGATTTTTTCCCGTGATGTGTGACTTCCTGATTCTTCAAGCTGCATCTCTCTGAATCTTCTGCATCTCACATGTTGACTACTCGTAAATAATCCGCACACACAAACAGACCAGATAAAGTACAACGACTAAAGCATTTCGTACAAGTACATACTGTGGGCCACAGACAAGACACGGGTCAGAGAATCAGAGTTTACTGGACCAGAGGACGGACAGACAGGCGGACGAGGGGCAGACGGAAGAAACAGACAACCTCACCGATGGATTTCTGCCGCATAATACCGTGCGGAGGGCCGTGACCCGGGCCGTACTGGCCTCTCTCGTAGCCCAGTCCCAGACCCGACATCATCCCCATCCCAGGCTGGTCCGCGTAGCTCGGCTGCAAAGACACACGACACGAGTTGGGGCGTTTCCGCTAGCAACCACTAGCAACCACTAGGAAACACTAAAAACGGCTGCTAGAAGTCATTAGCAACCAGGTTTAAGATTTAAGGCAATGAATGAAGCTTTAATTAAAACATATATCTACCCAATTTATTCATTCATTCATCCATGCAGACTCACCCTAAATCTGAACTCCTAAATTGTGATTTCTTTCTAGTTGCATTTTTCCTTTTCACAATCGTCTCATTCTTTTGTGACTTGCTTTGAAATTTAAGTCTGGAAAGCAGCAGACATGCTCATCGAATTAGGGATTCAATTCAGAAACACAAATTACAATCAAAGTTTTTCTCACTACTTCATCTGAAAAAGTGCAAACATTTCAGATAACTCTCACAGGTTTTCAGTTCAGTTTCAAAGAGTAGCAATTTTATTGTTTTAAACCGATGTCTCGATGCAAACCTCGTTGCCATAGAAACTTCTTCCCCGGTCCCTCTTCGGGCCCTGTCCCCGTGTCCCGGATGCCTCGTTGGTGCTGATTGTCTGCTGAGCAGCTGCAAGAATTTCATCGAGTTTATCTGAGAGGGAAAAAGGAGTAAAGAGGCAAAAAAAGAGAGAGACAGAAGAGACAAACGGAGATGAAACGGAAAAATGGACAGCTATACAACAGGTAGAAGTGTGAAGGGAAAGACGACAAAACCGATGAAGGGAGAAGAATCCTTACTCAAAGCCATCTGATAGACTGTCCTCTTCTTCTCTGAAACTTGTGAGGATTCGAACTCTGGGAGAGAGGAAGGAAACGAGGCCGGTGAGAGTGCCGAGTCATTTTGGACAGATAAAGAGGCGCCATCGTTAACTGGGGGAAAGCACCGGAGCGTACCTGATTTTTTTTTCCAAGGGGTAGCAGCTGGAAGGAGGACAAAAGGAGACTTAAGTTTTGGCAGGAGTGAAAGTGCATCGTTACAGCGCATACTAATCATATTCCCCAGAGCCGAACGGACTGAGTCACCCCGTGAAAAACGCACATTCACACCCATGCAGCACGCACACTCATGTTACAGTAAATAGGCTGCAGACGCATATGCTGCGCGTTCACAGCGGTATGGATTCCCACCTCTCTCCACTGTCAGACGGTTACGATCCCATCGGCGCGCGGCGGCGAGGGAGAGAGGAAAAACAGAGTTAGTAGTTAACCCGGTGAACAGAACCAGAAGGAAGTTGGACACCACAGGTTCTTCAAATTAAACTATGTTTCAGTGAAACTTTTGTGGAGCTGAAATTTCATTAAAATAATATTTCATAAGATCATCAAAGGTAAACAAGCTTGTCCACATTTACAAAATCAAATGAAATAGTTTATCTAATTTTTAAATAATCTTCCTGTCCCACATAAAAGCTGCAGTATTTAAATTTTAGAAAAATATTTTATTTATGAGACCATTACTATATTGCGACAGTATGAAATAGATAATCTGTGGGAACAAAAATCAAACTCCTTTGTCTTCTCTCAGTACTTTCTACAAACAACCAATCAGAGCCAGGAGGCGGGTCTTAGCACAAAACTCAAAATTGATTTGTGCGCTAAAATATCTGTTGATTGACACCAAATTCTTTTGATTTTGTAAATCTGGACAGGCTGGTTGACCTTAGACGACCTCTGGAAACATTTATTAGTATCTTTAAAGTGAGAGCGGCACAAACAAAAATCTTTAACTTGAATGAGGTGGATTGGTGCCAACTTCACTCTGGTGTGAGAGAGGAGTGCAGAAAGGAGTGGAGAGGAAGAATTTGAGGTGACCGTCACATTCACGGGTGTGACAGCGGTTTGGTTTTTACGTTTTATTGCTACTCCAAACAACACTGTCCTAGAAACTAAAGCCGGTTTGGAGACGCAGCAGGATCATCCCCATTCTAATGTTCTTGTTCTCTTGCTGCATGACTTACAGGTGAACTGGGACACTGCAGCAATCAAAAAGTTGAACAACTAAATGAATTCATTAGCATCAGAATCAGCATATGGCAGCGGCTGACAGGGTTCATCACACAGCCTGCTCTTTTCACCTTGATTCAAGGAACAAAACATGCCTCACTTTGTCTCGCAAATTAGGCTCAATTATTTGAAATGCATACATATATTTTCATTTTTATGCAGAAATGTACTTTTAGTGTTTTGCACAAATAAATCTATACACTGATATATATTTTTTCCTCAACTACAAACCTTATTGAATCAGGATTTTATGTTTTGGACCAAGACAAAGCAGCGCAAAAATTATTTTAGTAATCGATTATTCTGTTATTTTATCGATTAATCTGATAAAAAATGACGACATTCTGCAGATTTTTCACTTAACCACTTAAGTCTTTTTATACAATATTAAAAATACATTAAAGGTGCAAATAAACAAATATTTTGAGTTTCGACTCATTGCAAATTCTTTAGGTGTTGACAGGACAAACATTTACACATTTTAGTCAATTTTGAGCAATAAAGTCAGGATTTGGGTCAGTTCTTAAAAATTCCAGATTATATAATACAATGCAGTTATATTTATTTTATATTGTGATTTCATATGAATCTTCAGTTTGCATACAAAGGAAAAAAGTATTGTTTACATTAAAACTGGACAAATAATTACTGAAAAAGCAGACTAAGTCCAAATGCAAACATTTTGTCAGGACTTTGTACTGAACCTGTGAATAATTGAAGTAGAAATTTCACTGAGTACGTGGTGAGAACGGGGTTCGGTGGAGCCCAGAAAACCTGTGGCTGTGTTCATGCTTAGCTGCAGGTCAAGTGAGGTCACGACACCAAGAAAAGGCAGGTAACAAGAGGAAAACAATTAGGTCAAAGGTTCATCTTAAAGCGGCAGCGCTGGATTTCTGAGGTGAGGTTCTGTTGAAGGGTTAGTAGTAGTTAATAGCTTACTTATGGAACATGACTGGAAATTTTTATTTAATATATATTATCATTATTTTTTACAAAAGGAGCCTTCTGATAAACTTGAGCCTCAAAAAAACCTCTGACTTAAATGATTATTTTATTATTGTTCGACAGTTCTGGTTAAAAGCTTTGATTTCAGTGCTTCATTAATGACTAATGATACAACATTTAATATAATTAATCTTTCGCTTCTTTGTAAATAGATGTGTAAAATAATTTGCCCTTCCTTCATAGTTTCTTATTGAAAAAAAACACTTAAATGTTTTTCAGTAAATCCACAAATGTAGTTTTTGAATTACTGAATTTATAAAAGAAGAAAAGGTTATGGTGCCACACACCTGTTAAATCATGCGTTAACTATAATTAATGTAGTTAATAGGTGGGACATCTCTGCAGACCCCACACATCCTGGACACAGACTTTACCTTCAGTGTTATTTTCTTAAACCGTTTTATAAAATATCTGATTGAGGTGCAGATGCATAAACTGAAAAAAGGGATATTTATGTTCAAAAACCTTTTCATTGTGACTAAAAAATTCTGCAAAGAAGACATGAAACAAGGGAAAATTACTTTTTTCTCTTAGCTAGTTTAATTTTCCTAATTTTTTTTTTTGCATTTGCTTGGGTTATTTTTTTCTGTTGTCAAATTTTATTGTAGGAAAGAGACAAGATAAGGTCGGGATTTTAATGCACAGTAAAAATGTTCACATGACTAAGCACCCTTTTTTTTTTTTTTGCATTTTGTTTCTGATACGACTGTAAATCTGACGCACAAGCTACATTAGCGAACAGGACAAAGACGCCTCTCTTTTCCCAGACTGGGTTAATTTTTGCTTTAAAAACCTGATCTGATTGGATGCTAGAAATGACTATTGTTGTGTTCAAGTACTGCTAAACGGAGTTAGCATACCAGCATGTAGCAGCTAGCACAGACGCTAATGTCAGCATCAGCAGTCCATATTCCTACAAAAGCCCCTGAAAGACTTGGAAATGTGTTTATTAGCACTTTGTGGCAATCTGATGGCCGAATGACCTAAATAATAAATATCTTTGTTGTTGAGCTCATATGCATATTTATTCAACAATTAAGCAGGAAAAAATGTTTTTTTAATTGAAAATATTATTTACGTGTTTAACTGTTCACAACCTTTTAACAGAACCTCACATTCAAAAGGTCTTTAACTACCCCTTTAAGTTTTAATGTCAGGAGTTGTGAAAAGCCAGCTGACTGACTCCAGCATCTCTGTTTATCACTGTTCTCCTGTTAATCATCAGGCGCTCACTGAGCATGCTCAGAACCACCCAGCAGAAGCGGCAAACACCAGAAGATTCAAGCGATCCACAATTAAAACATTGGCAGACATTATGATCTGCGAGTGGGGGCGTTGACCCCTCGCTTTGCACTCTCCTCCCACAATTTTTGCCTCAAATAGAGATACTGCTGTTACCATAGGAACAGACCAGGAGCAAAGTTAAATTACTCATCTCAATAATTTTATTCTTGGATGGATTTCTTCCAGAGGAATTAAACATGTTCAACATAAGATTATAATGAAAAAAGGAGGAGTTTGGACACTTTGTGCACTGCAAAAACACAGAATCTTACCCAGTATTTTGTCTAGTTTCTAGTGCAAATATCTAAATACACTTGAAATAAGACAAAACTGACTTGCAAGTAACTTTTCAGCCACATATCGGAGCTTGTTTTTAGTCAATAATTCCTTAATATTGATGAAAAAGTGCTACTTATATGTAGGGCGCAAGTAATTATTTTAGTTATTGGTTAATCAATTATTCTGACAATTAATCTATTAATCAGATAAATAAAAATTGGTACACTAAGATAAAAGATTAATTTAAGCTCCTTTTTAAATAAGAAAATAAAAATGTCATATCCGAAGCTGCAACAACATAAAGGTCTTGATTATTTGCAAGATGCATTTGCAGTTCATAAAATGCTTTTCCCATCAACCAATTAATAACTCGATAGCAAAAGGTGCTTCGTAGGAGTTTTTTTTTTTTTCAGAATTTGAATCAGATGAAGCAAAAATTGCCAGAAGATATTTACAGTTTAATTTTAAATTTTTTTAATCTTAAATCCAAAAAGGTTTTGCTTAATTGCAGTTCAGTGTGTTGTTCTTTCAGAAAATTTCCCTTTTTTTGAGTCTCTTTACTCCAGTTAACAATTAATCGATTACTAAAGTAATTGATAATTATTTCAATAATCGATTAATCATGATTACTCCAATTAATCAATTCAGCACGAGTTATAGGACAAGATTATAATTAGGATATGAAAATTTGGGACACTATCGATATCCGTAATTAATAATGTTGTTTTGGCCGATAACCAATATTTACCAATATTATATGTATTTCTCAACTTTTTTTGGAAATTTTTGGGAGAGAAAACCAGAAACAATGAGATTAAAACAAATATCGGTTGTTAATATCGGCAGGAACAAATGATGGATAAAAAAAGATCCTATATGTTGTTTTTTAAGCAGAGTTGGGAAGCAATTAGTTACATTTACTTTCATGAGTAATTTTATTACTTGTTACTTCTACCTGAATAATTTTAGTATGAAGTATTTCTACTCTTATTTCAGTAAAATTTCTGGATTTTCTACCCTGAAGGAAAAACAAATGTGTTTTTAACCAAAAATTCATCAGACGCAGAGACACGCATGCAGTTTCTGTTAAGGTTTCATATGTTTTTTATTGAAATAAACTGATTTACAAACATTTTATTTTGCCTGATTTTACTATTTTTCTATTACTTATATGAATTATTGTCATTTCAGTCTTTAAAATACCAAAACTTCAACTTAACTGTATATTTTGGTCCGTCTGATTATGTAATTTTGAAATTAGTCGACGTTTTTACCAAATGCTTTTTTTACTCTTCCTTGAGTAATTTCTTGAATTGGCACTTTGTACTTTTACATGAGTAAAAATGTGTTGAAGTCGTGCTTCTCTTACCTGAGTACAGTTTTTGGAGACTTTATTCAACTCTGCTTATTTCAAGTGTATTGAGATATTTACACTAGAGACTAAACCTAAATATTTGGTCATATTTTGTGTTTTTGCAGTGTGGCGCCTCTCCTCAGGTGTGTTTGTGACAGTTTGGTCGTCCTCAGACGGTAAAGGGCCGGGGAGGAGCAGGAGGTGCAGGAGGTTAAAGGTTAAAAGAAGCAGGGAGTGAGAGAGGGATCACACGGTGGAAGGCGACATGTTTCTGGGTGGGGTTACCTGTAGCGGGAGTGCTGGCAGTGACATTGTGGCACCTCTGAAAACACAGCGAAATGCATTGAGACCATCATCCGACGCCAGCCTTCTCCGTCTTGTTCCTGCAACTAAATAACTGCCGTCTAAATTTATCCCTCGCTCAAGTTCTCTTCACACTCCCAGCGTCTCCGTCTTCACACTGCCTCCATCGCTCCTCATTACCTGAGTCTGTTTCTAACCAGCAAAACTCCCGCCTTCTTCCTCTACATCTCCATAGCAATAAGTTCCTTCATCCTCCTGCTTTTATCTGCCAAAAAAATAAAAAAGAAGCTAATTTGGGCCTGTTTCTTACCCATCTCCTCCAGCTCTGAAGTCATTGATTTGGAGCGCAGGGCGATGGCTGGAGTGCTCAGCCTCTTGCTCTGCTGAGGGACTGGAAAGAGGAGAAGGCAGCCGCGGTCGGTCGAGCCGCTCCAGATGAGCTGTCGGTTATTGAGAGTGATTGCGGCGGCTCTTACTTTTCTTCCGCGCGCCTTCCTCCATGTCGGGGTTGCGGGTTACCATGACAACCTTCACCATGAGGCTGTTGCCGCCCTGCCGGATCATGTTGACGACCTGCCGGTGGCCGACCTTCACGACGTTCTGACCGTTGACCTGAGGCGCAGACAGACAGAAGTTTTTATGAACATCAAAATTATTCTTCAACCCTCCATTCAGTCACTTTGACTAGGCCAAAGTTAAACTCAAAGGTGACCTAGCACGCTTCCTCGAACAGGTTAGAACAGCTACTGTTTTTGCACAAAATCATTCTTAGGTAATGAGATTTCAGTCTGATAAATTCATAATGAGCCGTTTTAGGGCCTCTTGTCACTTTAAATTAAACGACTGTTGCTTTTGATAGATAGATTTTTACTAACCTTTTTTACTGTTTCATGCTTTCATGGTTTTAAAACCAAACACATGGATTTCTCTGATCGAATGTCAAAGTTGATATTTATAAACGGTGCTGCTATCTTGCCAGGTCCTTCTTGAAAAGATATGATAGATCTCAACAAGGTTTATTATCTGGTTAAGTAAAAGGTTATTATCATTATGATAAATCCAAATGAGCTTTTACTGGCTAGGAACCTGAAAATGGCTGCAAACAGATGTACAATCATACATGTGAGCAGAAGTGGAGCCGCCTGCTCAACCAATAAGAAAGCAGAAAGTGGTTTCTGGTTGGTTAGTCAACAACAAAACACTTGTGTTTTCCAGCAGCCATTGTACAGCACATACACAGCGATAAAAGCTGACCAAATATGCTGGAACTCGGCTGAGGTTGCTAGGAAATGGGCGGAACTCTGCTGGAGTTGCTAGGTAACGAGCTGGGCTTCACTGGAGCTGGTAGCTGAGGGACAGCAACTGCTGATTTGTGTCATTATGATCGAGAGGTTTTAGAAACGGCTTATTTTCTAGACACCAAAAAACATGAACTTAATGTCAAAAAACATCTGGGTAGATTTTAAGATGCTGGGCTGTTTTCACATAGAAATACAAATGGAAGAACAAAAACATGCAAAATGTGAATTTTTCATAACATGCCCTTTTTAAAGTAAGGAACTCTTTTTTGGATCTTCTCCTTCAGGATTCTCTGGTAAAGAACAGATTTCATTGGTCCACTAATAACAAAACTGGCTGTAAATTCTTTAACTTAATCCAAAATCAACAGCTGAATTGTTGAAACTTTGACACCGTTGGGTTTTTCAAGAAGACAACATCAGAACTGGACCAACCAGGCTAACATTGGACTCCCTGAATGGCCTTCTCAAAGCCTAGATCTCATCCCTATTAAAAATTTATGCCACATATGCTTAAAAGTTGGGTTCCTGCCAGGAAGCCAATCAGTTCAAATGAGTTCTACTAATTCTGCCAGTCACAGTGGCCCAACATCCAGTCAGAATTATAACTTTACAGAAATGTTGAGGTGCAACTTGCTTCAGACAAATGTTGGTGACAGAGTTTGTCCTTAAACCCGTTTCATAACTGAAAGAGCCATTTTGCTCTCAGTCCAGCCAAAGAAAACTTTACAGCTGCAAAAGTTACATGATCTTTTAAAAAACAAAATACTTGCAGAATTGTTTTGCAATAAAATGGTTGAAAACATTTTCTATGGGATGTTGATATTTGTGGAAAATGTAAAAATAAAAAATTATTTAATTTCTCTAATGTTTATATATTCATATCTAATGTCTGCAATGCTTGAAATTTAACTCAAAATGTTTGTTTAGACACAAAATCTTGATTCTAATTCTGAAAAAGCACATAATTTCCAACCTAATGAGAAAGACCTAAAACAGAGCTGGCTGTTTTGATGTCACTTCTTTTCATATTTAGTGTAATTATTCCATCAAAAAAACAAAAGCTAAAAGAGACATTTTCTTGCACAGAGGGTTAACGTTCTGTAAAGCTTTCTTTATATTTATCAGTAACAGTTGGGTTAGTTATTCCTAGTACTAAAAATACAAGACTGTGGTTTCAGTTGGTTCTTTATTACATTCTGCCAAGGTTTCTGTGGAAGGTCCAAGGAGACGTAATGAAAGTAACTAATCGGAAATTCACATCTCACATGTTTTTAACATTCAATTTGGGTTTCTACTGATTCTAAACCCAAGCACTTAAAAAAACAGACAGTTTTTTGCAATAGTTACATGATTTTTGATGTCTGGAAAATGAGCCGTTTCCAAAATGTAGCGTCAGAAATCAGCAGGAACTTCCCATTACCTAGCAACCTTAGTTGAGTGCAACTGGCCAGCTGGCTTTACTGCTGTGTGCGCTGTACAATGGCTGCTGGAAAAGACAAGTGTTTTGTTGTTCACTGACCATTCAGATACAACTTGTTGCATTCTTGTTGGTTGTGCAGGAGGCTCTACTTCTGCTTTTCAAACATGTGCGAATGCATTATTGTGCATCTGTTTGAAGCCATTTGACAAGTGAGAGTGAACGTTGAGTTGGGGGGGCGTGGCCAGCAGCAGCTTTAAATATTTAAAGAGACACGAGGTTCTAAAACAGCTCATTCTGAACTGAGCAGAGTGAAATAATTTTATACAAAAAATATAAAAACATGTTTTGTATCTCCCCTAGACCCGTGCTAACCTGTTTAAGGAAGCATAACGGATCACCTTTAATCTTCCTATGTTGATTTTATTTATTGAATGTTCTAAATCATTGCTGCACCTCAATGAGGAAATCCCCCATCCTGAGACCGGCTCTCCACGCCACGCCGCCCTCGTCCACTGACTCCAAATACTGCAGGGCCGGGAAGGCCGGAGTGGGAGTAAACTCTTCAATGGGAGTTTGAGCTGGGGACACCATGAAATATTAAGATCAGGTCGTTAAACGATTTTATTACAGAGCATGAATCAGTGTGACAAATCTGAGTTCATCTCAGATTTCTTACCTTTGGCCCCTCGCAGCACAAAGCCGAATCCCTCGCTGTCTTTTTTCTGCAGAAGCACCGTCTTCTCCTTGATTATGTAGTCGCTATCGCAGAGAGAGGAGATGAGTCAGACGGTTAGAGATGTTACAAAACAGAAAATAAAGGGAATGCAGAATTAGAAAGTTCTTCAAGTTCAAGTTTCAAGTAAAAAGCAGATTTTTAATGGATGCCTTTGCTTCTTTCCACCAAAAACACTGAGAGAAAAAGCAGTATCTCTACTGTTTTTATTGAACTATTAAACTTAGAACAGCTTCGATTTCAATGAAACCATTTAGGGAAAATGTTGAGTCTTTTAGAAATGGAGTGGCAGAGTTACTTCATCCTGTTCATACAAAAATCTGAATTAATCCAGTCAACATATTATAATAGTTGTGATACAAAATAAACCAATTTAGCAGTTGGTAAAATATAATGTAAAGAAGCCTGGGTGATTGGATTCAATATTAAAAAACCTCCAACAGAACCCAACTATGTGAGGACAAACAAGGGTTAAAAAGAGAGGCGTGCAAAATGAGGTCCAATGAACTATTTGTGGCCCTGGAAAGGATTTTGTGTGGCTCTCAACTTGACTTCAATGCAGATGGAGACGTACCAGTAAATTTCTTACAGTTGAAAAAGTTAAGCACAACAAAAAGTGTTCATCTTTACACAATCAAGCATTTGTAACCGGTAGAAACACATCTTTTCATTATAATTTCCCAGAACCGTCAGAGAAACTAGATGAACAGTAGAAAGTTAACCAAATCTCCAGGTCTTCTAAAATCTGACAATAACTTCACAAAAACACTTGTATTATGATTTGAAACGTTGCTATTTATGTTTTTTCATTTCTCTCTAAACCAAAGACAGCATTGTGAAAACAACAATAACTCAGCTTGATTCAGCTAAAACTACAGCAACAAGCTGCAGCTTAAATAAAACTGAAAGAAAAACTGTAAAACATGTTGATGCTTTCCTGAATGCCAGTTTTTTGTTTTGTTTTTTTTTTTTTTAGCAGAACCGACAGCAGGAAATGCTATATACAGTGCAGCTTGTTGCCGCAGCAACAGCTAGAACTGGACACGGGGAAAGTTGGGCAGGTCCTGAGCCGAGCCAAGAGATGTCCTGGTGAACTATTAGTCACCGACAGCAGAGCTGCAGGCTTACAGGTGGAGTTAACCGAGCGACTGAGCTAAACCAGGAGGAGTCACTGGCGTAAAGACATGGGAATTTATTCAACGCAAGCAATGCTAATGTTCAGCAGAAGGAAAAATAAAATGTCTCCTCCAGAGGCTGTGCTAGACATTTTGAAGTTATTTATTTAATAGGAGTTTGTGGGATTAGTAGAGTTTATTCACAGTGTTTCAGACAGAAAAAGGACATGGGAAAAGAGGGGAAACAGATGCAGCAAAGCTCCTGATGTCAGGAGTGAATCTTTAACCACTGCGCTGAGGACAATCTCCGCTGTAGAAGTGGGATGCTCTCCGGACCGGAACGTAATTTTTTTCTCCTTAATGTACGACTTTTTGATATCAGAAAATATTCCAGTTTTCTTGTAAACACGCAAAATGCCAAAATCTCTGAGTTGTTTTGGTGGAAATTTTCTCCCTGGTTGCCATGCAGGGGTTGCTTATAATACCAGGAGTTGCCTGGTATTATAAGCCTGGCAGCCCGCCAGGCTTATAATATCGGGCTTATAATACTGTTGAGGAGTATCATAATCTTCGTTTGTGGTTTGTGTATCAATTTAAAGTTTTTTCAATGTTTGTCCTTTTTTTAAGACTTTATAGATGGTGGTTAGATATTGTTAATAATGTCTTCTTACAACACATAATGACCTAAACTGCGTTCACACTGCAGTCTGAAATGACACAAATCCGTTTTTTGCGGGGGATTTTGCTTTAATGCGACTTGTACTTGATCTTTTCATCACAGTCTGAACAACACAGGTCAGATTTTTTCTCACTTGGAAATCTGATACGTATCCAATGTTTCCAAATGTAACCTAAAAGTCACACTGGAGATCACATACAACATATATACAACAATCAGAATTGGGTAACTCCAGGCTGCAGTGTGAACATATCCTTATTTTCAAACTTCCTGTAACTAATAAACACAGCAGGACGCTGGATGACTGCTGCAGCGCCCCAACCAACCACCAGGGGAAACTATGAAATGTTTTTCTAATATGTGAAGAACCTCAATCAATATATCAGACATTAAGTTTTGGCTTTACTTTAAGTAACTTTAGTAAGTAATAGCTCCTATTAACCCCTTATTGAAACTTAATATAGACGAGTTTTCATTGACTTTACGTTTACAGGTCAGTATCTCTAGCATATCTGCTGTGCTTCTCTTGTTATGAATGAACATATAAATCAGTACAACATATATATGGTATCAGCTGTACCATACTGTAACCACATGCCGATAATCCCATCATGCACCAAAATAGTCCCAGCCCATTCCATCTGTTCAGGCCGCTCGTTTCCTCTTGTTCCCATCCAGGCTGCTGCTCCGTCCTGATCCCTCTCCGATAAGTTAGTTTCCCCCCCTAATCACATTTCCTTCTCTGAGATCTTTTTCATTCACTCTATTAAGTGTGTGATTCTGTCTATGAGCTTAGAGAGACACTCTGTCTCTGCCATCGCTGCGTTATTCTTGCCCCCTTTTTGTCCGTTTCTGCTGCAGCGGCTCAAATCTGAAACTCTCTCAAGCAGCGACTGAATTTATTTCATGTTCTCAGTTTAATTTTCATCCTAAAAATGTAATTGGAAGAAGGATTAAGTTCATCATTGAGCTGAGGTCAACCCACACTGCAAAAACACAATTTTATCAAATATTTTTTTGTCTATTTTTACGCAAATAACTTATTAAACTCGAAATAGCAAAATTAACTTACAAGTAATTTTTCAGCAAGAAATAGGAGCTTGTTTTCAGTAAATAATTCCTTAATATTAGTGAAAATCTACAAATTACACTAGAAGTTTATGTAATCTATAATTTGTAAAATTAGAAATGAAATAATCTGTATGAACTAAAACGTCTTTATTAATATTAAGGAATTATTTACTTAAATTAGGCTATTTTTTGCTGAAAAGTTACTTTTAAGTTAGATTTGTCTTATTTTAAGTGAATTTTTGTTTAAAACAAGTTTGTATTTATTCAGAAATTTTACTCAAGTAAGAGTAGTAAAAAGTAGAGCATAGTAAAAATATTTATTTCCAAAATGTTACTCAAGTAAATGTGACTAGTTACCACCCAACTCTGGTTCTGACTATTAATAAATAAATTAGTTTTTAATTAAAGCAGAATACCGAGGGAAACAGTCAGAATATTCCAAAGTATTAGTAATATAAATTCAGACCAATGTGATTAGTAAATTATTTGAGTATATTTAAAATGTAATCAATATGGATGAATGCTGCTTTACTCAACACTACCGTCTGTCTCTGAGCTAATGAACTTGTTTCACATTTAGAACATTAAACCAATAACTTTGATGTATTTTATTGGAATTTTAAGTGACAAATACAACTCTTGAAAAAAAAAAGCTTGCAACTGCATCAAATACCCTTAAATAAAATCCGGTGCTATTAACTGTTTTCAGAAGTCAGTAAAAGGCGGTTCTGCCGATCGCTGATTACCGATCTTTTAAAAAGCCTAACCTGCCAATTTTGTTTTTGTCTGAAATGTTGCTCAATGTAGGAAAAAAGCTGCTGAATTGGCAACACTGGTGTGACTGTAGTGATCTGTGAACGTGCAGACATGATGTGGCCGGTCTGGCAGTTTCACAGGAGAGCAGAGGACTGTGGCTGATTTTTAGACCTTTGCCGAGGTGGATAAGATCGGCTTCGCGGGTAAAAATCTGCGGATCACTGATCTCCCAAAATTAAGGAAATCGGCATCAATAAACCAGCTGGCCAATAAATCTGTGCACCCCTAAAAAACAAAGCATCCTGTGTTGTTTTCCTTCCACTTTTTACACCAAAATGTGCTGATCCCAGTAAAACTGCCAATAAAACACACTGACATTTATGTGAGAGTAGAAGAAAAACAATCCTTTTAAATAATCTGACTGAAAAACAACAAAAACTACATGATGCGTCCATGATTGGCAACAGAATGAGAACACAAACTAATCCGTTGTGTTTTGACCAGCAGACCTCCATCTGCATCATACGTTATTCAGCAAGATGACACAGTGAAGCAGATCTGTGTGTTAATGCACTTGGTGCTTGGTGAGTGTAACTCACAGGCTGCCATGTGCCCCACAGTGTGAACAAACACTGACAGAAACAGCTTCAGAATATACAACGAGCTGGCCGCTGCAAGGGGAATGTTGCACTTATAATCAGTCTGTTTTAGCGGCTGCATCACATCCAAACCGTGTGACTCTGACTCAGCCTCTGATGCTGGCCTCGGCACTGAGCGGCATCAGCTGACCCAACTAACTGGACAAGTCTCGACCAAATGGGAGTTAAAAAAGTCTGTGTCACTTTGCTAAACAGATCTTCCAGTTTCCTGCTTCCCCAGGGCTGCTGAGTTTCCACTGGGTTTCCGGTAGGGACGGGAATCGAGAACCAGAAGTTGTTCTCAGTGGTTCTTGCTTAATGATTCCGCTTATCGCTTCCCATATTGTGTGACATAGTTCCATGACGACGTATTGTACACGCGCCGTGTTTTTGCTTTAGAAAATATCCAATATGGCGTCGCGGCAGAAGCGTTCCAAAATATGTTTATATTTCACAAGAAAAGACGAAACTAGAGTCGGCTGGAACATGCTCAGAACTTTAATCACAATGAGAGCAGGAAATACTTTCAACTTCCTCAAATCGGTTGCACAGCCTGCAACTGGTTTGTACGGATGTAAAGTGTTTTGATAAGTTGCTTAGCAACGCGGTGAGTCTGGAGGGGGCGGAGCTTCGAGTGCCGTGGTCAACGCCTCCACATCCTGGTTATTATGTTAGTGCTGATTAAATTATCTCCATCTTATATTAACATTTACAGTCATATTTCGGAAATTAGAATAGATTTTCACAAGAGTCTTGTTTATTAAAGTAAAATAAAAACTGTTGATGTGCAGAAAGTTGCATTTTTTGTCAAAGTGTTAATTTTATAGAAGATTTTTCATTGTTTAAACAAGTTTTAATTCAGTTTGAATGAAAGAGTTTATTTCCTAACTCAATGAGAATCGATAAGAGAAGGAAACAAACGCACCCAGTACAACACTTTCATCCTATTGGCTGAGAGGTTGCTAGGTGACGGTGGTGCATTTTTTTTGTTTCGTAAGCAACAAAAAATGCCCACACTCTAATTTTTTAAAACATGTTTTTATTCTTGTTCCATCTTGTTCCATCTTGTGTGAGCGTGAGAAATTTTGAGTACAAGAATTAAAAGTTTTGAGAAGAAAAGACATAAAATCCTGTCTGACAGGATCATAGTTTTTGTGTCTGTTGATTTTTTTTTTTGTTAAACTTGTTTGTTACTCAAAGTATCTAGAATTGTATGCGAGTAGCAATACACATAATTAAAATTAAAGGAAAACATTACATTCCAGTCCAAAAAGTTTTTCTTGAGTACTTTCTAGTGCAAATATCTTACTACACTTGAAATGAGACAAACCTAACTGATAAGTAACATATGCAAGATACAAGAGCTTTATTATGAGTCAATAATTTAACATTAATGAAAAAGTGCAAGTTCCATTTGCAAATTATTTCACTTAGATTATTTCCACATTATAAGTGAAATAATCTACCAATGCAACTAGTACTTTTTCATCAATATTAAGGAATTACTGACACAAAAGAAGTTCCCATATTACACAGAAATAAGTTAGTTTTGTAATATTTCAAAAAAATATGTGAAGATAATTGCAGTACAAACAAGATAAAAAGAAATTACTACACTTTTTGCAGTGTAGTAAAAATTAAAAAAAATTTTCCAAAAACTTACTCAAGTAAAAGTAACTAATTAGTACCAAACTCTAAATGGGACATAATGTCTTAATTTTATATAAGCAAACAAAGACTGCACAGTTTTGGCCTGAGCAGGCTTCCATAGAGGAGTCAGAGAGATGCTGGAACTTGTCACGCATGCCGCATCGCTAAAACTCCCTCACTGAAAGCCGGAGACGTCTCACACACACACGCACACACACGCACACACGCACACGCGCACACACACACACACACACACGCACACACCCACACACACACACGCACACACAAAAACAACACGCCACGCATCAAACCAGACCCAAGTTTCAGGTGTTGCATGTTCCTCTGTGACATGACAGCAGCTGGAGAAATTACCAAAGAAAAATTAAACTCGTCTTTTTTTATTCTTGTTTTTTGCAGGATGGCAGCAAACGCGGTGCACACACTTTGGTTCAGCACTGACATAAACAAACACGCAATCAGGCAGCACATCAGTAACAGCAGCAGGCATCAGTTGTGCCAGTGCAGCACCGCCAGAGGACATTTGTTCAGAGCGGCGCGCGAGAAACGCGACACACTCTCACATGTTGGCGGAGCGCATCACACGGAACGGCCGGATCAAACATCTGTCTGCATGCACGCTCTGCAACATCTGCCGATCCGGTCGACGCAGCACCGCCGCCGTTTCTACATGCATGCATCCCCCCTCTTCCTCTTCCTCCTCCTCCAGCAACTGGAGGAAGAGGAGGAGGAGGCATGAAAAGCCATGGCAGGTACCTGTAAATGAACCAGACGCTCCTGTTCACAGGGCCCAGCGACGGCCAGGAAGAAGAGAGGGAGAGGGAGAGGGAGACATCCTCCTCGCCGCATGCCCCCATCGCCATTTCCTCCCCTCCCTCTCCTCCTCCTCCTTCTCCTGGTCCTTCTCCTTCTCGTCTTCCAGCGAGACAGCGGCAAGCGCGAGCGGTGAGAGAGGAGGAGGAGGAGGAGAGGAGGAAGAGGAGAAGAGAAAGACAGAGGAAGGGAAAGGGAGAGGGCCAAGCTCTCCCAGCCCCTTCATACTTAAGACGGAGAGGAGGAGGAGGAGGAATCGGAGAGACTGAGGGATTGAGATGGTTAGCTGCGACTGCGGCACAGAGAGAGAGGAAGGAGGAGGAGGAAGAGGAGGAGAGGAAGACGGTGGCTTAAAGAAGTAGAAGAGATACGGAGATGTTTCAGAGGGGTTTCCAGCACGACTCAATCAGAGCACACCTCTGCCTCCTCTTTTGCACTCTCACAAACAATTTGACTTGATTTCCAATTCACTGGAGATCCATCATCCATCGGCTTCTACACCCAGAGGTGGAGTTAGGATTAGACCTTCTCGTATACCATTACGTCTGTCGCCATAACAGTTTTAGAAGTTATTCCAATGAAAGATTGTTGTTTTAAGGCCATTTTAAAGTAATATAAGATTACTTTAAATTTTATACTAAAAATTTAATGTAATTTTTCTTTTATGTTCTTTTAATGACATGAAAGAACGCATTATGAAAGATAAATAAACGTAACATTCTAATTAACATTTAACACTGGCACTTTTAGATATCCAAAATCAGTAAACAAATCATCAGAAACAACAAAACTGTCCTTCAAAAACAGGAGCTAGTTGAGACCAAAGCACCAGACTTTAGACTTTTATCATACAGATTTTGGTAGAAAGAGAAAGAAATTGTTTTTATCCTGCGATTAATTGATCTGCTGTTTGTTCTGTTAGGCTAATATGTCACTTGATAATAATTCTGATTAAACATCATCAGTATAACTCCAATTCCAAAACCTTAAACTGCTGCTGCGCAGGTTACTCAACAGGTCGTTGCTAGGTAACCAATGAATGACTAAGTTGCCAGGTAACTAAAAGAGAGCGAGTGAGTTAGCTGATTCCACCAACCTAGCTTAGCTGGCAGTGAGAAAGTCAGCTAGTCTTTCCTCTGCCTACATCCCCCAGAATGCAGTGCAGTCCTGGATTATTGGATCTATCAGATATCTATCGGACTCTATTTATTGATATCGATCACGTTTCTATGGTGATATATATTTTCATTGATTTATGCTGCTCAGTCATCTCCAGAATCGTTTCAAGATATTGTAATAGCTTGATTCAATAGTTTTGACCATTCTATTGTATTTAATTTTGATCTTAACCTCATGTAAACAAACTTGATCTATAAGGTAATTCTAGGGGTTCCAGGTTTTGTGAATGTTGTTGCATCAACCTTCCTCGTGTTCCGGTTCTGCTCTGCATCTCCAGAACCAAACACGGAGAAGCAACATTCAGCTTCTGCGCACCACAAATCTGGAACAAACTTCCAGAAAACTGCAAAACAGTTGAAACACTGATTTCCTTTAAATCCTGTCTAAAAACCCACATGCTTAGAATTGAATTTGAAACTTAATCAATTACGACTTTAATGATGGCACTTTGTGTTTTTGTGTTTGTTATGATGCAAAGCTCTTTGAAATGCCTTGCTGCTGAAATGTGCTATATAAATACAATTTAATTGATTGATTGATTGATTTAGCAAAACAAATGATCATTAGCTGCAGCCCCAGCTTCCACCAGACAGCTGAAGATGAAGTCAGGTTTTATTGAAAGGATTATTTGAACACTACAGACGAGAGACATTCACACAATCACTGAAATTTGGCAAATTTTTTAAAGCTAATAGTAAAAAGCTAAATGAAAATAGATAGAACAAAGTTTTATAGAACAGTTTTTGGTTCTTTAGTCTCTTTGTTGTACTCAAACAACATGAACTATTTCCTGCTTGCTGGTGTAAACAAAGCATGAGTGAGGCACTGCAGAGGCTGTGCATGCAGATGGGAGACGAGTGGCACTCACATCATCTCTCCGTTGCTTCCTTCCTTCCTTCCATGTACGTTTAACCCGTCCTCCGTCAACTCGCCCTCCCTCCCTCCATTTTCCCTCCGTTCCTGTCATCCTCTCGCTTCCCTCCTGCCTTCAACCGCGGCTCTCGCCCGCTCTCCTCTCAAGCCTCTGCCGTTTTGTTTTCCTCAACGCTCGGCGGGCGACGCCGCTGTGATTGAGCGAAACGGGGAAAGCTGGGCTGGGTGGAGCGAATGTTGACAGAAGGTCCACAGGATCACATGTTTGTGTTCGCACATGGTGTTCTCAGAACGGATCCGTCGTAAGAGGATCCCGTCTTTAACCATTTACACACAACGGTACAGAAAGATTCATCTTTCATTGCCAGGACTGTTTTTAAACATCTTTCTTTTATCCATAATAAAAGAAAGAAGTCCTGAATTTAGTCCAGACTGTCCAGGAACCACAGATAATTTAGTTTTATACAGTTTGAGCTGAACTTCCTGTAAAGGTTTTACCTTCAGAGGTCTGAAGGGTTTCAGAAGGAAATACTAAAGTGTTGAACTGATAGGAGACATTACTGCAACAGTAAGGATTTTAATATACAAGCTGGCAGGGAGGGAGGGAGGGAGGGAGGGAGGGATGGATGGAGGGATGGATGGATGGATGGATGGATGGATGGATGGATGGCTACACCAGCTTTGGATAGAAGGAATTTCTAGAGGTCTAGTCAAATCCTTCCCTCAGAACAAACTGAGGTTCAAAACTGAAACAAGTTTTCCCCACATCAATATTTTCCTGACAGCAACTCCAGCTGTCACAGAGAAACCTTCCAGAAAATAATCCCAATCCCCAGAAACCACAGTCTGCTTCAATCCCAGCTCCTGTCTCTCCTCTGCCTCTCGATCGCCCTGCGCTGTCTGACCTCCAGATGGAGACACGGCAGGGGAAGCGAGGGTGATAGAAAGAAAATTAAAAAGTGCAAGGGGGGTTCGGAGTGCAGCGATGACTAGAGCGCGAGGGCGGGAAGCAGAAACGGTCCGGAGATTCAGCCAAACATGAACGGATGAACGGATGAAAGGAGAGATAGGTGAAACGACAAAAGTGGGCGGATCTGAGTCAGCCTTAAAGTCCAAAAGAACTCCATCTATGAATGTGTGAATGACTCATGCATTCACACATACATGTGTAAATCTGCAGGTTGTTGATGAAGCATGTTGATATATGAGAGTTTTAAATTGAGTGAAAGGAGGAAAATAGCTGAATGATGGAAAACATGAATAATACAGAGAGTTTGATCAGTAATTACAGGATTTCTGCTCAGTGATTAAACGTATGTCGGCAACACAAGATAAATTCAATCAGGTCACAACAGCAGGACATAATAATGAGAAGCGGCAAAACTACGGTGAAACTCATAAATCCAGGGTGTCCAAAGTGTGGCCCGGGGGTCATTTGTGGCCCTGTGAAGGATTCTGTCCCAACCATAATCAGGGTTTCAACAAGTCAAATTAAAAGGAGACCTAAAGAGAAAAAAAAAAAAAAAAAAAAAATCACATTTTGTGTGTTTTTATATTTCCATTTGAATCTCAGCTATTTCTAAACAGCAGAATCACTCACAAAACACCCAGCTGTTTTTTAGTGTTGTTTCAAAATCCTCCTCATTGTTAAGTCACATTTGATGGCAACTCAAGCTGAGGTCCAGCATGTTTGGTCAGCTCGTTTTACTGCTGTATGCGATGTACAACATGGCTGATGGAAAAGGCAAGTGTTTTGTTGTTGACTTACCATCACAAAACCGCTTGCCGCAATCTTGTTCACTGTGCAGGAGGCTCCGCTTTTGTTTTTCAGAGCTGTACTGTGGTATAATTGCACATCTGTTTGCAGTGACTATAAATGTTGAGTTGGGGAGGTGTGGCCAGCAACAGCTTATTTTGAACAGTCAAACTAAACTCTCATCATTTAAGAATAATTTTGTGCAAAAACTGTCATGAACATGTTTTGTTTAGCAAAAATGATTTTTCAAGTTGTGACTTTGGACCTGATGGCAAACAGTTTGGACACCACTGACATAAATAATGTTACGTCAGTGACTATTAGTTTCAGAAATAGTCAACATATTCTAGATAGAAACTCATTTTTTGATGAAAGAGAAGATGGAATAGCTAAAACGATTTTATATAGAGTTTTATTTATACCATTGTGATATCACATATGATTGTAAAACATAAAACCTACAAAAATATATATATATTCGAATTACCTAAACAGGTTTTCATAAACATTGGTCTTGATGAAAATGTTATTTATTTTTCTCTTGATTAGAAGGCAAAATATATCCATGAAACCCAGTAAAAAACAAGCAATTAAATTATATTTTTTCTTTTACAAAGCACTGAAAATTCTCTAGACACTAATCCTTTACTTTCAGCACCAACTGAAACTTAATTTTCTGTAAAAGCAGTTTCCGTATAACAGCAGTTTTCAATTCTTTTTACAGACATAAAAGAGAAAAACAGCTTTTTGTTCCTACCTTGGAGCATCAAAGCTGTCATATGATCCCACAGTGTAATGGCGGAACAACCTTTTGGCTCGTTCTCCACGACTCTCTGAAACATAAAATGACTTGATTCAAAGTGTGAACACCAGCTTTCAGCAAAGGGCATTTTTTTTTTTTTTTTGATTTAGCTAATTTACTAACTAGCTTTAAATCACATATTTAGTTTGAACCTAATGCTGACTAAGAAATTAGTCTTTGCCTCGAACAAAATATTTAGCTTGAATCCATTATCTTGAAGCTAAAAACCTTGTTTGGTAACTAAATATTAAGCTTAGACTAAAGGTTTAGCTTGAAATAAATAATTAGCATTAAATATTTAGGTTTAAGGCTAAATATTCAACCTCAAACTATATAAGTATAAGTATTTAGTTTGAAAAAATAAAGAGTCTAAAACACTAAAGCCTCTGCAGGGAATTTTTACCATCAGATTTCAGAATGGGATAATTTTTTAGCTATAGCTAATTTATTACTTAGCTTCAAGCGAGATGTTTAGCTTGAAGCAAAATATTTAGCTTAAATCTAATTACCTTGAAGCTAAAGTGTTTGTTTTTTATAACTATATATTTAGCAATAAGCTAAATATCTAGCTTGAATATAATTATTTTGCTACGCTAAACCAGCCAGATTTGGCTAATTTAACCTAACAAAGCTAATTCATCTTTGTTAAGCAAAATTAGCCATAGCTAGGATAAATTGTTTTTGTTTATATAAAACAATTAAAACAATTTAAAAAACAGCTGTAATTGTGAAATTAATCTAATCAAACATTTCTCGTAGTGTTGAGCGAAACAATGTTAATATTTTTCGTCATGTTTGGCTCTCTGTGTTTGTGCACCTGATCGGTTGTCCTGACTTCGAAGCACCACTTCCTCCACACAGTCGGAGGGGAACCAGCCCGTGCGACCTCTGACCGTCCCCTCCCAGTAGCCGCCCTCGCCGACACTCAACACTGGGAGGAAAAAAGGTCAGCAGGTCAAATACAGAAAACCCAACAGACACATACTAGTCTCCAGCTAGTCTCAGACACAGAAAACAAGAACAGAAATAAAAAGACATCCAGGGTTATGCAGACAGCAAATTAAAAAACACACTGACGTACATGCAAACTCCCTACATACTCACCAAGACATACATACCTGGCGACACTTTAGACTCACTGACAAACACACAAATATTCATACCTGCAGACATTAGATATAAACATATATGGAGACCTTACACTCTCGTTAAGACTGTTCAACGAACTCATGTTTACCCAGAAAACAGGACATATTCCCCCTAAATTAGCTTAACTGAATCAAAACTCCTTTATCGCTCTTCCTTTCCTCCATTGCCAGCAAAACTTTTCCCACCCTTTTTACTTTTGGCTACATTAAAGGTAAAGCTGCAAACACTGGAGCTACTAGCTTCTGATAGAGACATTGTCCTTTATGAAATAGCTTCAGCTTTGACAAAAATCTAAATATTCATCTTGAAATTAAAGAAATGTTTGCTAACTAAATATTTAATTTGAATCTATTTATCTTGACGCTAAAACATTTTGTTTCCTAACTGAATATTCATTTTGAATGCATGTTTTTAGCTGCTAGCTAAAAAATTTAATTGCCAAAAATTTAACTTGAATTTATTTGTCTTGATGCTGAACATTTTGTTTAACAAAATATGTAGTTTATAGCTAAACATTCATTTTGAATATAGAAAAAAAATTGCTAATATTTAGCTTGAAGCTAAACAAATGTTTGCTAACTTTTTTGTTTGAGTCAAAATTTTTCAAATTTGTATTTGTAAAAAGAATATGGTGCTCGTGTCACTTATTAAAATTAGTAAGTAAAACTCGATGTCAGTGTTTGTGACGAAGTAAAACACAGAAATTCAGAGGGTGTGAATACTTTTTCAAGGCATTGCAGGCGCTTCATTCCTACCTCGTTAATCCCACATCCCTGCCCTCCTCAGTGAATTTGATCATAAAAGACGAGATGCAAAACCACAAACTCCCAAATGGAGGTACATGATCAGGAAGTGATGTCACAGTGAGGAAGAGCTTCACCTTTGACCCTGTCTCCTTTACTGAAGCTGATCTCGCGCTCGCCCTGAGCGGAGTGGGACCGCGTTGCTACAAAGACTCGTCCTGGGACGGCGCTGTAGAGGCGTCTGCGCTGACCTGCGGTTTGTATGGTGGTGGTGGTGGTGGAGGAGGTCGGAGGAGGCCTAGTCAAAGTCAGGAGAGGATTAAGGAGAAATTTAACAAACATACAGGTCTTTAAATGTATCACTTAAACTGGTTTGGTTTAAACAAATAAGAATCTGTAATAAACTTTACTTGAGCATTTTACGTCATTTTTTATTCGCGAATATCTAAATTGTTACCACATTTGTCCAACTCTATCAAATAACTTATTTTTGCACTGTAAAAAACACAAAATCTGACCAAGTGTTTTTATAGTTTCTACTGCAAATATCTCAGTACACTTTAATTAAGACAAAACTAACTTTTCAACAACATATAGGAATGTTTTCTAAGTAAATAAGATTATTTCAGTTATAACACAGAAATATGTTTTGTTATAAGTGAACTAATCTGACAGTAGAACTACTACATTGTTTATCAATATTAAGAAATTATTGACTTAAATATGTTCTTTTATGTTGCTGAAAAGTTACATGTAAGTTAGTTTTGTCTTATTTAGGAGTGTTTGATGAATTTTTGATTTAAACAAGTTCATTTTTCATTTAGTTAAGTTACTTATAATGAGAATTCAGAACGTTTACTCCAGTAAGAGCAGCAATACTTAAGAAAAATATTACTCAAGTAAAAGTGAAAAGTACAGCAAAGTAAAAATACTCCTAAAAGTAATTTTTTAAAAACATTTACTCAAGTAAATTGTAGTTTTTTTTTGACAGTGTTTAGGAATTATTGACTTTAAAAAGCTACAATATTTTGCTGAAAAGTAACTTCATGTCTCATCCTCCATTCTTTCCTTCTCTAAAATTCATCTCTAACTTCCTAAACTGAACCATCACTTTGAGTTTTTATCTCAGTTAAGACTCCCAATAAAACTTCATCGATCTCCTGCAGTTTCCAATATTCTCCTGCAAAGTCGTCGTCGGTTCAAATCACAGTCAGATTTAGTTTCCTGCTCGTCCTCAGCAGCACGAGCAGCCAGTGTTCAGCTCACCCCCGTCTCTGGCTCTGCCGGCTCCGGTCCTCCTTGTCTCCGATCCGTCCGCGGGACGGGGAGCGCGTCCTCGCTCCTCTGGGGCTGCTGGAGCTCCGCAGGGTTCCTGTGTGTTTATACCCCTGAGACAAACAGCGAAATGAAAGGAAAAGAAAGGAAAAGGGGTTAAATATAATTAATATGCTTGACTCTTAACATAGATCTATGTTTTAATATTACTGAAAGAAATGTTTTCTAAATCTGCCTGAATTTATGCTATTTAGATCTACAAATATTCAATTTCTTTATATTTTTCTACTTTTTCATCTTTATTTTCTTTGCAATGTTTCAAGAAACATTGCATATTATAGTTTATAAATATCAAGCAGCACAGTGTTGTACATAAATGAGGTCTAGTTATTTTGTACTTTCTCTTTTTCTGTTCTTATGTTGGTTGTAGTGATTTATATGTTTAAAAAAGAAATTGGAGAAGTTATGTAAGTTTAGCAAAATGCATGTATTGTGAATAACTATAATCTCCTGAGAAACAAATCATAATAAAAAAAGATCTAAAGTTGAACTTATTGCTCAACGAATGATGAAGAATCGATCAATAAGTCTCTCGTTTCAAGATAGCCGACCATGTTTCCAAAAATTTTCAATATGGAGAATCTAAAAGGAGAAACATCTGAATGTGTCTTAATTTTTGAATTAATTAATTCAATTAATTAATTAATTAATTATTTCGTAATTAATTAATTAATTATGAAATAATGACTGAATAAAAAAACAAAAAACATTGTGGTTTTGTCACATTATCAACTTTCGCTCCTCTGGGACGAAAGTTATCACATTTTATTTTTAAAAAATGTGATTAAAGAGGAAGCTTTTAGGTGACTGAGTAGAAAAATAACCAGTAAATAAAAATAATAAAATATGTGAATCAATTTAAAAAATTCAGAAATTTCAGTGTTTTCTTCTAGAAAATCCCTCAGATTTATCTCAAAATTTCTTAGTTTTTCGGCAGAAATTTATTCTTTTCTTCTAAAATATTTCTGAGTTTAATCTCAAACTCTGAATTTTTCAGCAGAAATACTCGTTTTGTTTTTTTGTAATGTGCCATTGTAGTGTCAGATACCTGCACAGAAACGATGTTTGTGCTCGGCGCGTTGGGAACAGCCATCCAGTCCGGCAGATTCATGCTGCTGTCGCTGTTGGCCCGCAGAAACGGGTGGGGGTGGGGCACCGCCAGCGTCCTGGTACTCTCTCTCCTCTGGGGGGCGTACTTTGGAGACTCCACAAAGGGAACTAGGAGGAAAACATCCAACAAATCGTCACTCTCGTGACCAAAGGATGAATTTCTTTCTTTAAGTCAAAACTTCATTCCTAACATTTTTGTTCTCCGTTAATTTGCTGCACAATCAGATGAGTTCAACAGGACAGAACAGAAACTAAGAGGAAAAACAGACAAAATCTAAAACACTACAACCAAAATCCTTCAAAAAAGTGTGAGGAAGATCCTAAAGTAGAATATTACAATCAAGTCTTGCTGCATGGAAGCAAATGAAAGATTTCATCATCATAAACAGATGTTATGCAGCACTTACCCACATCTGTATCCCGATGGTTTTTTATAATCTCCCCCAGTTCAAAATGGCCGGACATAACAGCCACCTGAACAAAGTAATAAGCAAATAAAACATCAAGTATGTTGAAAAAAACCAACCATTTTTACTGCCAAACTGTCAGAAAACAAATAAACTCAGAACAGCAGTTGATCCTGGTTATCCACAGTTTAAAATTATTTTTTTCTTTAAGTTTGAAATAAAATACAGTTTGATAAGATGAAAACTTTTTCTGCATTGCAGCTCCACATTTTCTGATCAGCCAATCCGGTCGCATTATTTATTTTCCTTGTTGACTTTAAACTTTAGATAATTTATTGATGACAGTTTTTATTATTACTTAGAATAGAAATTAAAATTAGACATAAGTGAGCTACTATTTTATATTTTACAATTATCATCAGCCAGGAATATTAAGGTAAATAAAAACATGAATTTCCTGGATCTCCTCCACAAAATACATCTGCAAATATTTATTTAATTGGTAATTGAAAGTAGCAAAATTAAATATTTCAGGCTTAATTACTTAAAGTTTCCTGTTTCTCTGTTCATCATAAAACAATTTAAAACTGTTCATAAGGCTCATCAAATACACCCTAAAAAATTATCTTATGATTTAATGTTTGCATTTCCAGATTTATTTAAATTAGCCATTATGTATGTGAATGTTATTTAAAATTATATTTTATGTTAAACTTATTATGAAAAAAATAAAAATATTATGACTGATGAAGACATAATGAATAATATATGAATGTATTATTTAAGTTTAATTAATGACTGCAGTAATATTTAGAATAAATGTGCATTACAAAAATTAAAACAAACTATAACCAAACTAAACATATTGGTAATAATGGTATTCTTTTCTGCATTGATAGATTTGTTGATCAGATGTCACTCAGCACCTTTATGTCACATAATGGTTAAAAGTTAATATAGAAACTTTTCCCGGTTTTATCTTTGTAAACCTTCCTGCTAATGAACAGTTCATTAGCTGGTGAACTGTTCATTCATTTCCAGCTCACCTGGAACGGCGTCTGGCCGCTGTTGTTCTTCATGTCTTTACTGGCTCCACGGTACAGCAGGATTCGTGCACAGCTTTCCTAAAACAAACATGGGAGGTCTGGTTCAGGCCGAGAAATATATTTATAATTCACAAAAAAGAACAAGGAATAAATAGAATAAAACATGCAGGAACATTTAAATTAAATTTGTTAAATTTTTCACACAAATAACATGAAATATGTCTACATACTAAACGGCTTCATGTGTTGCTTTGTTTCTGAAATGAACACTTTTTTTTTTTAACTGAACACCATCTTGTTTTCTTAATTGAACATTTATTCTTTACCTGAGCACTGTTTCGTGTTTGAGTACCTTGTTGTATAAAGCACAGATGTGCAAGGCAGTGTTTCCAGAAGCATTCTGGGAGGAGGAATCCGCCCCGTAGAAGAGCAGGTGCTCCAGATGCTGCGAGTTCCCGTTTTGGCAGGCCTGCGCGTCGTCGGGATCGGGAAACAGAACCGGAGGAAACACCAAGACGAGGAAATCAAAAACACAGAAAACAGGAACGGTTGTAATCTCCATGTTGGAGTTTCTTTGTTATGTTAGTTCTTATTTGTTCCTTTTAGAGACTTTATTTATTTTTGGACAATAATTTCCAGCTGGAAGGAATTTTCTCTTATTTTTGTAGTTTTTTTCAGTCTGATATGATGAGTAACCGTGGTAACAAGGTGTCAATTTCACACAAACAGACATTTGAGGAGGAGAGGCAATAGCAAAGGAGGAGGATTAGCAGAGCTTGCTAATCGTTGATGATGTCATTCAGGAGAATGTAGAATGCTGAGCTGTTAAAATGATAGTCGTGTCTGACCTGACATCAGTCTGCAGGCAGAAACCTTTTCAGATTCACTGCGGGACTGACTGCTACTGGAGATTCTTCTCAACAAACAACAACAACAACATCCAGAACGAGTCTCTGGAGAAACGAGTTGGAATGACAGATGGACGGCTGGATGGATGAACTTATGAACTTAGGACAGTGATAAGGAAGATGCTGATGAAGATGTCGTCTACCTTTCTGCCTCTGCTTCTTGTCATTCCCTGATCAGTGCAGACGGACGGTTAGAATGAAGGATGAAGGTGGAGGAAAGATGGAGACAAACTGGAACACAAAGCAGATCTGAACTCAAATGTCTCGATTTCCTTCCAGACTCCAAAAGGAGCCGATAAACTCCTTCTGTCCCGGTCCGGGTCGCCTGAACGCACCTGATGCGTCTCGTCCCAGCCGTTCTCGTCCCTGATGCCCAGCTTGCCGCGGTGGAACAGCAGCGTTTCACAGCAGGAGGTGTCGCCCCCTGTTAGCACAGTGTGGTAGAGCGGGGTCAGCCCCCGCCGGTCCTTGTAGTCTGGAGACGCACCCAGAGAGAGCAGGACCTGCAGTAAGAGACGAGGGAGCTGAGATGATGACTTGGAAAAAGATAAAAACAGGAGCATGTAGCTTCAGTTTGGTTCTAAGAGGCTCTTACAAACAGGCAGCTTGATTCTGAATCATGTGGGCAAGTATGGATTTTTATCATGAGGTACATCTTGAGGTACATCTTGTTTCTGACGCTTTGGAAGTGAAAACGTCTCTTTTCAGTTTGGGGTGCCATTTGTAAAGTTACACAGGAGTATTTTGAATTATTTAGCCTGTCAGAGAAAAAACAAGTGTTCATTTTATTCATATTTTTATCATGTTATTCATACATTTATAATGTCAGAACCCCAAATTACAAAACTTAATTCACAAGCTAAATATTAAACTTGTAAACTAAAACCTTAATTCCCATCCAAATGTTTGAAAATAAAATGTTTAGTTTGTTTATTTTGCAAACTAAATATTTAGCAAAAAAAACAAGTATTTAGCTTGCAAACTAAATATTTAAGCCTCTAGCTAAATATTTAGGTAGCAAAGCTAATATTTACCTTTTTGGTAAATATTAAGGTGGGAAGTTAAATATTTGGTATGAAAAATAAATATTTAGTTTGTTTTGCAAACTATTCCAAATTAATATATTTAATATTCATACCAAATATTTAGCAAGCAAGCCAAATATTTAGCTTGCTAACAAATAGCTAGCAAATAAGCTATATATTTTGTTGTGAGCTAGAACTGAAAGTTAAATATAGTTTTCAGACTAAATATTTAGTCAGTAAGTTAAATAGTCAGCTAACAACCTGAGTAAGCTACATATTTAGCTTAATCACTAAGTATATTGTTAAATAGCAAAATATTTAGCCTTCTAACTAAATATTTAATTTGAAAAGTAAATGCTTAGTTCATAAATATTTAGTCTGGAATGCTAACAGTTATAAATGCATGAATAACATGTTAACTCATAAATGTAATTGTTTGTATTTTTACAGTGTAATTGCACCATGCCTCTGTGATGTGGCAGTTTTCTGAGAGCAGGATGGAGACGTTGTGAGTGTTTACCAGCAGGGCTGTATGGCGGTGGCCTCGAACAGCCTTGTGAAGCGGCGTGAGTCCATCTTTGGCACGGAAGTCGATGTGAGCGCCTCCGTCCACCAGCACCCGGATGGCCTCTCCTCCACCTGGCTCGCACTGCACTGCCAGCGACAGAGGAGTCTCTGAACACAACACAGGAGGTGCATTCAGTCACAGGAGCCGAATCAACCTGTTGGCTTCCACTTTAAGGATTTCAATCACAATGATCTAAACATGCTGCCAAGAAGCAGGATAAAAGTAAGTTGTAATGTCCTGTAAAGGCAATAAATATTTCTATTCTTTCTCCCTTTTTGTTTTTCCTTCCCTTTTTCACAGCAATAAATGTAGAAGTTTGATAGGAGGACGAATCGGTCACATTCATTCATTAACAAACAGTCCAGCAGCAGAAGCAGACGGCTGAAACCTGATTTTCTGAGTTTGTTGTTCAACAGGAATGACTGGTGATGGATGGATGGATGGACCTATTTATTGATGGACGGACGGACGGACGGACGGACTATGAGTAGATGATGGATGGATGAACATATGAATGGATGGAAAGATTGATATATTTTACACTTACACTTTGAGGAAAGAAAAGATTTTAAGTATCTCCAGCAGAAATGTGGTTGTCATGGTAACAGTAAGTTTCAGGTTTTGCTATCTGATAAGCAGGAAAATTGCTGAATCTTTGTCTTTGCTCATCTTCTGTGGATCTCATGTAAAAATCTAATAGCTGGTGTGTATTAACTAGACTTCTTCAGGTGTTTCTCCTTCAGAACATCTTTTCTTTCTTCTTCTTCCTGCCTTCGACGGAAATGAGGCGCCTCCGCCACCAATCAGACTGAAACCGACAGAAATTAATTATCTCTAATTAAAGAGTCATTCTGTGGCATCTGGATGTCACGAGTCGGTAAAGCATTTTTATCCGTCAGTTCCTCACTAAGCCTTGTGCTGGACTTTAAGAACAGCTCTGAATCGTTTCATTATGACTCTCTGCTGCCCCCATGTGTCCAGCAGCGGCAGCACGTTTCACACCCCTGATTGCAGGCCTCTCTCGGTGTTTTGACACCCGTTCCCAGAGCGGCTGGAGCGACTCCGAGCAACACGCCTCGGCTGTAAACGAGCCGTCTGCCGCGGCCCTTAAACACCGGCAGGATCCGGGAAAAGCCACTAGTTAGCTGGCCTGGCTCTGATCTCCAACCAACTGTTGGGACAACAGCCGACAGAGCCGAGGGCAGAAAACAGAAGGTTTTATTTCTGCTTGGAAAAACTCTAAAGGTTGAGATTTAACAGCTGAGGCGTCAGGTCACACAGGGGCTTAAATCTACCCTTTTAAAAAGGAAAGACAACTGCAGCTTCACTGCTTTAGTGGCTCTCAAAATGTTCAATTTTTATGTTAAAACGTCCCAATTAGGGATCATTCAGTCATCATTAATGAGTTAATCTAAAGTTAATCAACTAACTATTGACTAATAAGCGGCCATTTTCTTAAAAACTTTGTGTCGAAGTCGCCTTTTCTAAACTTTTTATGAAGCTGCATTAAAAAAAACGCATTAAATTGAACATGTTTGTGTGTCGACTGAGTGAAATACTGAGTAAATAAATAGAAAATTGTGGTTTTCTCACCTTGTTAAACTTAACGAGCCCTGTAAATTAGCCGTGCTTAATGGCGTCGTGGTGCAGATGTCTTTTTATAACATGTCACCGTATTTCTGAGTTATCCACTCCGCTTTTCTATCATAACGTCCTCCAGCGCGATGTAAGCGCTAACTTAAAGAGCTTGTCGAGGGTTTTCAATCACAAAAGAACCGCAAAAGTTATTTTGTGAATTAAAAAGGACTCGGTTTGAACCGTTACACTTTGCTACGCAGCGAAGGTTCCGCCATCTTTGTTTCTGTAGTTCCGGTTGAGGAAGACTAACATCGGCGCCCTCTGCTGGACGGAGGCCAAACTGCAATATTGATCGAAGGTCTTAATGGATGTTATTAGTTAATCTATTGGAACTAATTTGAATCTAATAAATCATTCATCGACAATAAAGCATATTCCAAAAGTATTCTGTACAATTAAGTTAAAAGTGAAACAACTGTGAACACAAAAATGTTTAAAAAGTGGAATAATCAGGTTGAATAACAACTAATCCTTCACTGAAGCATCTTTCTGTTTAACTTCAGAACTCAGTCTCAGGAGCGCAAAATGTTTCCTGCCACCACCACGTTTCACTTTTATTTTTGCGTCTGTGGTGAGCCTACTTTTCTGTTTAGTGAATTCAAGACATTTTAAGGCCTTATTTAGATTTTTGAATTTAAAACTTTTTAAGGAAGAATTGTGGCGACATTATGATAAAAAGTAAAAACAAAAATGGTTAGAAAAATTGTAAATATGTCGCCTCTGCCACATTAAACACTCTTGGCGGCTAACTGGACCTTTTTCTCTCTGGATCGGCTGTCGCTACATCCAGTGTAACTGTTAGAAAGACGATGAAGTAAACATCTGCTGTGCAGCTCTCCTCACCACCAGTGTCAGGATCCTGGTAGTTTGGATCCAGGCCCTTGTCTATGAACTTGGCCATCTTGTCCACAGCGCTGGTTTGGATATAATCCATGAATTTCTTCAGACTCGCCTGTGTTAGCAGAGGGAGTGTTAAGACTGTCAGATCTAATGTTCTGTTCTGATATCAGATTTGAGAAATAAAGGATTTCTTACCTTGGTGTGCAGCTTGGCCAGTTGCTTCTCATCCAGATTGGTCTGTTTGTAAACCCTGGTTTTATAGCGGAACTTCGACAGAAACAGAGAAAAACAAACAGGAGAGGCTCTGTTAGCATTAGCATTCTTACCATTGTCTAACGTTTGACCCACATACACAACAATGGGGACCACAAACCTATTGTAAAGCAAATTGTTTTATTTATTGCCTAAGATAAAAAATGTAAAAAAAAAAAAAAAAAAAACACTGCCTCAACTGTACATAATGTAAATACCATAATATTTGAATAGTTCAGCTCTACTTCTTTATAAAGCCAGTATTCAACTTACATTTTAAATAATACAAATCAAAACTCGCCCCAAAGACAATGAACAGTTCATTAGCTGGTGAACTCCTTTAAAGATGGAGGTGTTTTATATATTTCTTAAGCAGATAATTGTAGCTTCAACAGAGAAACTCTTAAGTGGTTAAGAATATGCCTCATATCCCGGTCTTGTGTGGCAGCTCATCCTCTCTCCCCCACTTGTTTTCTGCTTCACTGCTGCTAGCATAGCATGTTGTGAATGCTAGGCTACTTAGCATAGCCGCTGATAGTAACAGATAAATGGTTTTTCTTTAATGGTTAGCTGTATACGAGGATGATTGACAGCGCTAAGACCGTCCTCCTGGCTCTGATTGGTTGTTTTTGAATGGGAGCGGTTCATTTCTTCAGATGGTAATAGCAGCTTAAGGAGGAAGTGGGGAAATCAGTCTTTTCAGAGATGATCTGTCTCATATTCCTCTGTCATGACATGGGGACAGTTTTGACAAACAATCCTTACACAAGCTACATACTAAAGAACAGCAGTGACATCTTCAGGAAGGACAGCGTGCTGCACATCAGGCAGAAGAAGTACCTCCAAATATGGCACCCCTTTCTCAAAGGACTGTGGGTACTCTCTGAGCGGCCTCTCCTCCTCCAGGAACTTGGCGTCGTGTCCGTCTGTGGCAGGCTGGAAGAGGCCGTAGTTCAGCACGTCTCGCAGCGATTCGGTCAGAGAGCAAAGCACCTGCTGCTTGGCCTTCCACACAGTGGCGTCGGGGTTGAACCGCAGACATTTCTACAGGATAAACACATGAACTCAGCGTTTAGACAACAGAAATGCGTTTACTATTCTGACTAATCAAGACAGTGATCAATAGTTCTGCTTAATGGAAAATAGTGTAGCACCATTTTATGAATGGAAAAACTTTGAACTAATAAAAACATTTTTATTTGAAACCTGAATCTAAACCCGACTCATTAAATTAAAAGATTCCTTCCTTTCCTTACTGATAAAAGTAGAACTTCACAAGATGCTCACCATTCCTCATTTTAATTTTAATTTTTGTTTTTGTGTTGAAGTTCTCGTTAAATTACTACATCATTCTTCCATTATGATCTTATTCTTGTATTAAGAAAAAGAAAAGAAAAAGCACAGTCTGGCCTTTATATTTTGTTGTACAAATAGAAATTAAATGTCCAAAAACCAAAACTTTGATTAGCTTTAGTTCATGTCTTTATATTAAACTCTGTCACACTTACTTAGTTCCGTACAACTATTAGAAAGAATTAAATAAAATTACAAGAATAAAGTCGTAATATAAAGTCAAAATAATATAAGAATAAAATAATATTATGGCAATAAAGTCAAAATGAGAGTATTGTTGAAATGTTGAGAATGAAATCATAATATGAAATTAAAGTCAAAATCAAATGAGAATAAAAAATATTACAACTTTACTTCGGTGTCCTAGTAAAGTAACATGAATAAAATGGTAATATGATTTATTCTCGTAATGCTACGACTTTATTCTTGCATTATTTCAACCTTATTCTCATCACTTTACAGCTATTTTTGTGATTTTAAATACTTGTCATTTATTTGGATGGTTTTGTCAGTTTGGCCCTAAAACTCCACTGTAGTTTCATTCATTGAGCTCAAGCTAAAACGCCCGGCGGTTCTGGAGTTCAGTCAGCAAAACGCAGCTGAAGAGCTGCAGCTTGGTGGGCTCAGGCGGTTTCTGGAGCTGCAGCCTGGCCGGTTGAGTTCTGTGTTCTGATCCGTCTCTTCCGGTCCGGTCCGGTCCGGTCCGCCTCTGACCTTCAGGCAGCAGCGAGACGAATCTGGCCCACGCAGAGTGCAGCCAGATGCTGGGATCGCACTTTCCTCTCTCACGCAACGCTCATTGAGTGTGTCATTTATCTCAGCATCACACACACACACGCCCACTCACGCACACCAACATCACAGAGAGAAAGGAATGCTCCCAGTTTATTGTTTGTTTCTTTTTGTTCTGTGCATCTCCTCCACTTCGATTGAGCACAGCCGACACGGTCGCCACGGCAACCGGTTCATTAGCGGAGCAGGATGCTTGTTGCCATAGAAACCTCCCTGTGTTCCCTGGGATGTGGTACGGCGATGGTGCGCCTGTGTGAGCACGTGCATGGGTTTTATTGTGTGAATAGGTGTGTGTGTGTTTCTTTCCTTTTTTGTTTTCTTTTTTTTTTACCATTTACAGCACCGCAGATTTAATCCTAATGTTTGTATTACACTAGGTTTTCATCAAACACACACACAGGCGTATTTACAGTAGCATCAAAGAAGCTGGAGTGAGTCAGTCCCAGCAGGAGGGGATGAACGCTGAGGATTCAGCTGTCACACTGGGACGCTACTCAAGCTAATACAAGCTAATAGCGCCGCCTGAAAGTTGAGATATCTGCACTTAATGAAGCATCAAACTTTCTGGTGAACATACCTCCAGGAAAATTTGATTTATTCTGCGGCTAAATTGGATTTTTCTCACACTACAGCCCGTTTCTAAGCTGCCACACAAGCTCTTAATTAAACAACTCGAGCGCCCTCTGGTGGACACACCAGGCAAAGCTCCTCTGCAACGGTCAGAACCGAGACTTTCTCTTATGAGATAAAATTACAACTTTAATGTTTTCACAAATTAAAAACATGAGAAGAACAGAGGAGTTCAATAGGATTATAGTATTTTAGATGCAAATTATTCAGGTTTTCTGAGCTAAACCAAAAAGTTTGAAGCACAACTTTAATTGAACGTAAATGTACAGATTCTAGAGTTGAAGCAATTAATCGTGATTAATCGATTATTGAAGTGATCGTCAACTAATTTAGTAATCAATTAATCCCTAACTTGCATATATAGGCTATAAAAAAGCCATTTGCTGACAGAGCAACATATTCAGAGCAGAAATTAAGTCAAACATTTTGTATTTAAGATAAAAATAAAGTCGTTCTCAGTCAATATGTTCTACCCAGAACTCAAGTGGGATCGTTCCAACTTCAAATTTTCTAAAATTCTCATTTTAAGCACCTTTTGCAACCATCATTAATCAGTTACACAAAAGAAATACCTTCACATGTCGATGTTAAATATTTTTTTAGCTGCAGATGCATCCCGTGCTACTAAACATTAAGCATACACTAAATGTATGCAATGTCGTTGCATTTTAGGCAATAAAAGATTTATTTTCTTATTTAAAAAACAAATTAGCTCATAATTTTAAGCAATAATGTGCATATTTTAAGCTATTTCTATTGTAAAAGTGGTTAACTGAAATTTTAGGCAAGCCGATTGTCAGAATAATTCATAGATGAATCAATTACTAAAATAGTCGTTAGTTGCAGTCCTAGAATATAATTAATATAATTATACATCATTTTTTATCACTTTAATTAAATCTATAAAGGTTTTAAAAAGTGATTCCAGTGTTGAAATCCTGAGGAAGGTTCTACTAAATTAGACCTAAGTCAATAAGACGAGATGTATGTATAGAAGAAATCATACATTAAAACTCACACATTCGACTGTGCATAATGTTTTCAGCATTTGTGTAAAATTTTCATATGATTTCTAGCTTCACATTAACAAGTTGATGCTGCATTAATCCCAGTTCTTTTCCCCCCGGTGGGTTTTTAATATCACTCAGATGTGAAATCCTGTCTTGCCTCCTGAAGCCGTGATCACACTTTCCCACTCACAAACGCCCACTCTCTCTGTCCGTGCTGCACTTCATCTTCCTCTGCCTGTCTTCCCTGAGAGGCTCCGGCGCTTATCTGTGCTGAAATAAAGAGTCGCTGCCCCTCTCTGCCACCGTCTCCGTCCCCATGGCCCGTTTTCCTGCAGGTCGAGTGCCGGGGGACCAGAAGCTTTTAATGAGCTCTGCTGGGAAATATATTCCTATCAAATACACCAAGAAATTAGGGCTGCAACTCACCATTATTTTAGTAATCGATTATTAGATTATTCTGACGATTAATCAATTTAAAAAACAACCAAATTCTGCAATTATTTGATTGTACCAATGATTAATCGATTTAAAAAAACAGTCACATTCTGCAGATCTTTCACTTAAGTCTTATTAAACTACAGTATTAGAATCACATTAAAAGGAAATTATGCTTCAACTCAGTATTATTTTAGTAATCGATTATTCTGACGATTAATCGATTTTAAAAAAGCATTCACATTCTGCAGATATTTTATTAAGGCCGCATTGTGCTTCAACTAACCATAGTTGATCATTCTGACAATTAATCGACTAATTGGGTTTAAAAATTGACAAACTCTGCAGATTTTTTATGTAACCACTTAATAAATTAAAATATGCAAATGAAATCATCATTTAATTCCTTTTTTAAGTGAGAAAATAGATACTTTATTGCCAAAAATGTAATAAAATAGCATTAATTTATCATTTATCGTGATAAATCTCCTGAATTATAATAATTTTGATTTATTGTTGTCATAATAAATTCCAATTAATGACATTCAAAGCACATAAAACTGCCTATAGTATTGCGATCACTAGTTTTACAATTTTCTCTACTGAAACTATCTATAAATATTAATTTCATGTTTCTTACTCAAGAATCCATTTTTAGGGGATGTTTGTTGTTTCAGGGCACAAATTGTGGCTGGAAGCTTCTACAACTACTGCAAAGACTTCATCTCTAGTCACACAGAAAAGAAAAACCCATTTGCTTCATGCTGTTTAATACACTCAGAAGCCAAATGCCGACTCTGCTGCATCTTCGTGACTCTGACAATCTAATAAACCTGCAGTCAGTTCGGCGTTTACCCCCCGCTGAGGTGGGAGAGTCATACGAACCAAAGTTGCGACACACAAACGTTTGCCTGTCGCTGTGCAAACAAGTGATTCAATGGACTGTTGGCTTTTCACATGAACAACCAGTTGAAGAGGAGGGACTGGTGCTGAGCACAAACCCAGCAAAGCAATGATTATGCATGTCAGTGTCATCAGATACAGACTGATGTAACACCAGAGTCATGCCTCTCTGCAGCCTCACAGGCGTTGCAGTAAAGATGCAGGAGCATCTAAGTTGTTTTGTCAGAATGCATCGGCGACAGAGAGCTGAGCACAGAAATGGTTCAGAAATGGTGAATGGATGATCTTCCTGGTGGTTTTATGAGTTGGCATAAAAAACAACCTGAAAACAAATAACTTCTAAATTATTTACCAGTTAGGCCAGACTGCAAACCGTTAGTTGGATATATCAAAACTTTTACTGAGCTACAAAATAGCACTGCTGCCTTGCTGCCCTGGAGTCTTTCTGGGGACTCTGGCTTAATCCCCGAGTCCAAAACCTTAACAGCTAGGCTTACGGATGGACGGACGGACGGATGGATGGATAATTGGATGGACTTTTGCTTGTGCTTCATTATTGGATCTTAATTACATAAAAAGTTACATATTTTCAAAAAGCTTCACTGTATTTGTGCAATTTATTTCTCTGCAACACTTTTTCTAGCTCATATTTAAATTTTCCTACTGAACATATCATATAACACTCAGTGAGTGAAGTATTGTCACAAGCAATTTAGCGTTGCACAATTTTTCTTAAAATCAATTTTAAAAACAATTATGATGTTTTTAAAATCTTTCCCATTTTTCTGAGTTTTCCAACAATCAAACATAATAACTCAGATAATGACTCAGAATGGTGGGTCTGTAGATGATGTTAATGTTCCCATTTCCTCTTGATCAGTGGTGAAATAGGACATCACACAAATCCGCTACCGATTCCAATAACCACAAAGGAGGTTCTGCTCAGTTAAATCAGAAAGTTTCACCTTTAAAGGAGTTTTGTCTAAAGGTTGAAGATGTTTTTTCTGGCTTTAGAGGGTTAGCACAGAGCCCTGATCCTCAGCTCCATTCTAACACGACTGTCAGTGCAAAATGATGTCCTTCATAAAACCCTGACCTCCAGGTCTCTTTCCCATCCTCCTCTCTCCTCCAGCAGCTTTACTAGCAGCGTTTCGAAGCACTGAAGGCAAATGTACTTTTACGAGGACAGATGCAGCCCTGGATATTTGAGATTACTCATAAAAATCCCTGAAATCCACATAAAAAATATAACTCACTTGAAAAATGCTCTAGTGAATTTCCACCATTTCAACTGTTTTTTATTTTTTACTTAATAAACTAGGAATGAAATGATTAATCGGATTAATCAGGTCCTGAAATAATCGTCAATTAATTTAGTAATCGAATAATCGTTAACGGGAGCATACAGACTAAAAAAAAAAAAGTAATTCGATGATTAAAATAAAATATTTGGAGCTGTAATGAAACCAAAACGGTCCAAAATATATGTAGCATCCAGTCAATTTTATATTATATTAATATAATATATTATATAAATTTTGTATCTAAGATAAAAAGACTTGTCTGCAGATGTATTTCACTAAACTCCTCAACTGGCATGGTTTTGGCATGATTTTAGCTCCATCTGGTTCAAATTCACTCAATTTTATTGCATTTTAGTGAATTAAATGTTAATTTCTTACTTTAAAAATCCTTCATATTTTAATATATTTCTAATATTGTTTGTTTCTTAATGCATTTCTGATATTGTATAAAAAATGCTTCATTGGTAAAATGAAAAATATGCAGAATGTGGCAGGTTTAAAAAAAAATTTGACTAATCGATTAATCGATAACAAAAATAATCGATAGTTGCAGCCCCTAAAACAAAAACATCACTAATTCCCCCTGAATCTGAAGCTTTCTTCCTCCCTCAATTCATAACATCTGCAGTTGCTCCCTGGTCTCATTACGACACAATTAGGCAGCAATTAGATTTTATTGAGGGTGAATTAGCTGACATGTAGAACAGAGCAAATATACTGGGAGGATGATGGCATATTAGCAGACATTAAAGAGCAAGTGAAGGAAAGCAGGAGGAGGAAGAGAAACGGTGCAGGTTTAGAGAGAAAAGAGGGAAAAATCAGACAAAGGAGCCAGAATGTAAACATCAGGGGATCTGGTTGTAACTCCCAATACGCCAGAGAGAAAGGGACGTAGTTTGTTTACCTCAAATTCAAAGTAAGAAAGACAAGGAAACATGCTGTTAGATTATTTAGCTGCATCTGATAACCAGGTGTTTTAATGTAGCAGCTGAAACAAACTATTATTTTATCCATCGATTAATCGATTATTGTGACGATTAATCAATTAATCAGAAAGAATTCTGCACATTTTTTTATTAATCCTTTTTATACAATATTAGAAATGCATTAAAGTATCCAAATAGATGATGGACTTAAATTTTAAATATTAAAATAAACATTTATATAATATTTTATTTTTTTATTATTATGAAAATGTTAAGATTAAAAACTGTATGGTATTACATTTTTGATGGTTCTTTCCAAATTCTTGGGAAGCTTCCTGAAGTCCCTAAAGTGCCCCCTGGAGTCCCTACCTGGGGCCGCAGCCCACACTTTGGAAAACACCAACTGAAACAGCGCTGCAAAAACACAAATCTCACCAAGTATTTTTGTCTAGTTTCCAGTGCAAACATCTCAGTACACTTGAAAAAAGACAAAACTCACTTACAAATAACTTTTCAGCAAGAAATAGGAGCTGAAACCAATATTAAGTCAATAATTCCTTAATATTGATCAGAACTACTCGCTGTATTCTGCCACTTATGGGAAAAATGTCTTATCAACATTAACGAATTATTTACTTAAAACAAACTCCTATTTCTTGCTGAAAAGTTATTTGTAAGTTAGTTTTGTCGTATTTTAACTGATATTTTCACTACAAGCTAGACCAAAGCTACATGGTACGATTTTGTGTTTTGGCAGTGAAGCTCCTGAATGAACCGTAATTGAGGAGATATTTATTACTTCAGTCTTTTTAGGACTTTTATCTCCGTCTTTTACGCCGTCTGCTTCCATCCATCTTTACTTGCAGCTCGCTGTTTGTGACAGTTCATCTGATTTCTGGAGTTCAACCCCGAACCAACTCTCACATCTTGGACTTAACCTCATATTTATGACTTAAATTTAAAGCTGATTTGTTACAATAAACAGAGATAGGTGAATTTTTTATGGCTGGGTTTAAATACGTCGAACACACACAACTAGCCACGCACTGCTGCAAGCATCCAGCGCTCAGATCAATAATAAATCACACAGCAGCCAGAGGAAAGAGGTGTTCAGTGAAGCATTTATGGTGCACCGGGATGGTAAATATAAAATATGCTTTTGCTTCTTTGTAAGTTAGCTGATGAACACATCACAGAGGAAAGTAACCTTCAGCTCGTCAAACTCAAAGGTGGTCAGCTTTCATCTACAGATGAGCAACACTTTTCTTTCTTTCTGCACAATTCTCAGTTCTCCATGGTTAAATTATGAGCGGAGGTTAGCCTCCAGCCATAATTCAGCGGAAAGAAATCCCTCATCATCAGAGACGAGAGCAGTGGGGAAATGCAGGAAGCGTTTGTGTTTGTGAACATGGAGGCAGCTGCATCTCCAACTTGCTCCGCCGTGACGTCAGGCCTCTGAAAGCCAGTCGCTCCCCAAAAAGAAGGGCTTTTCACTACAACGTTTAAAAAGCTCTTTGGCAACATCAACTAAGTGGCGATGCTTCCTCTCCTTCACCCTCTCCTCTCTCGTTTTTTACTCCTTCCCAATCCCCTACTGCTACAATTTTAGGATCAACTTCCTCGCATCCAGATGGCTCTTTTTAACATTTCATCTTCTCCTCCCTGAAGCTAGGTCACCTTCAAAGGTCTTTTATGTGTTTTATGAAAAACGTCCTCTCACTTTTGACTTTTTCTATGCACATTTGATGGAACGGGCCAGAAACACAGTAACTGTCAGGTGCATTCTCACCAGCATTCAGTGCATTCAGTCTGCTTTAATCCAACTGCAGTCAGTTTGTCTGGGGATGTGTGAAGTTGCAATCGAACTCTGGTCCGCCGACTAACCTTGATTTCAGTTGATGTAAGGCTGAGCAATATAGCTAAAAAAAAAACATCAGCATTTCATATATATTGATATAAAAAATGACTGATTGGGTTTTTGTTTTAAATATCTGAAATATTGTTATCAGACTAAGTGGCAGAACTTTAAACTGCTGCTGCGCCAGTTACTCAGTAGGCTGTTGCTAGGTAACCAAAGAATGAGTGAGTTGCTAAGTAACCAAAAGAGTGAGTGAGTTGCTAGGTAACCAAAAGAGTGAGTGAGTTCCACCAACCTTTCTTAGGTTGAGCAGCTAAAGTATTTCCTCTGTCTACATTTCCCAGAATGCTGTGCAGTTCTGGGTTTGAGTTAAGAGAAATTATGTTATATTCAGTCGGATCTATTATTTATTGATATTAATCACATGTCTATTGTAGTGTGTATTCTTATCGATTTATTTTCAAGCCCTGGGTTGAAGTGTACTCTGGCGTGGTTCGAACACCAAGCGGAGACCGCTCCAAAAGCAGGAAGTGGCCTACAGTGCAGGGCATTCTGGGTAAATACAACCTAGTTTGTTTTGGTTGCAAGATATGGCTCACGGTCTTTTACTGATAAAGACAAATAATCTATGAAAAGATCAAACTCCTCCACTTCCTCTGAGATCCTGCTGCTGTCTGAAGAACCGCTACTGACCCAAAACAACCAATCAGAGCAAGGAGGTGCATCTTTGCGCTGTCAATCAAACTCATGTCTTCGCTGCTAAATGTATTAAACATCAACTTACCTTCAGAGGAAAACCGTCTATCCACCACCATCAGTGGCTGTGCTAATTAGCCTGATTAGCAGTGCCACACAGAGAGTGATTGATGTCGCTAAAACCCGCCTCCTGGCTCTGATTGGTTGTTTCTATTTAGCACTGGGGAGACAGAGGAGCTCGATCTTTTTCCCAGATTATCTGTCTCATACCATACTGTCATGACAATGTAGCAGTTTCAACAGATATGCAAAGAAATACTTGGTGCAGCTTTCAGAAGATTTCCAGCATTTTGTTTGTGTGCATCATACAGTTATTGTATGACTTGGACTCCATCTTGGTTTTGAGTGATCTCGTTCTGTGTGTGGACTGCACTGACCGTTTGCTTTATGTCTGGGATGCCGATGCGAAACACCATCATGGCGATGTGGGCGTCTTCAGATGGCACCGAGTTGGCAGTGCGCTCCTTCAGCCTCCTCTGCTGCTGATTGGCTGCTGCTTGGTGCGTGGGTCCGGGATTGGCCGAGTAAGGGTTGGCGGCGTGTCCCGGGTTTCCTGGCCTCATCTGTCGATCCCCGCCAGGTCGACCCGCCGGTTTACTCGACTGTCTGTGTCCCTCGCCTCTCCCGATCCGAGGAATGCCTCCTCGCCTGACCTCCTCCACCATCTCCTCGTCATCATCGTCTTCCTCTCCTTCCAGCTCGCCGTTCTCCTCTTCCTCCCCATCCTCGTCGCGTTCGTCCTCTTCCATCTCCTCTTCTTCGTCTTCCTCCTCCTCCTCCTCGTCTTCTGCCCCAGGATAGAGATGTCTGCTGTTTCCCAGCATCCTTTGTTGCTCCTCGTCGCTGGACAGGGGGCTGAATGGCATCGTCATGGCGACAAAGATGGCGGTTCCAGTGGCAACACCATCATTCCCAGAGAGACACTGATGGGGAAAAGGAAGAAAGAAAAGTTTGTGTTTCTCAGATGGAAGAAAGAAGAGTGAGAAACGACGACTTTAGGGTTTGAGTGAGGAATTATCTGAAAAGTTTCCACCAACAAGCCAGTCCCTACGGAGCTAAATCAGAGCCAAAAAGTTTGCTCCAAAAGATTATCTTGAAACTGAAAAACTATATATTTGAGACTGAAAAATAATTTTGAAGCAACAACAATTTTAAAACTGGAAAAAATTAATTGAAACTGAAAATTTTTTAAACTTTTGAAAGCATAAATGTTATAAGAGCTCTAAAGTGTTATGACTCTAAAAAATGTGTATATTTAAAGTAGGGATAAATTAAATATCAGCATTAACATTAATTGACCAATTTTCGCCAGACATTTCAGAATCAGTCTCTATTTTATATTCAACCCTGTTTACTCAAATTCTTCAAACAGGAGTGTAGCTAGTTGCTAATATCTGTGCCTAAACCATGTATTGAATTCACCTTTACTTAATGTATTCTCAGTATAAATCCAGCTGTTTTGTTAAAGTCTGAGAGGTTCAAACTAATGGTAACTGTGGAGGAGCTGCACAGATTCACAGCTCAGGTGGGAGAGTCATAAGGTTATTTTTATGGCAGATGGAAGCCATTTTTACAAATTACCAGAGGAAACACATATTTCACTTTTTAACAATGCACTATTCAGATTTTCATCCTGTTTCACTTTCCTTTCACTTCACATTTATGCACTTCTTTGTGTTTCTAAACCACATAAAATCTCATAAAAAATAAATTTAGGTTTGTGGCTGTAACACCAGGTATAAACCAGTGTTCTGCACATTAAAAAAAGACAATTTGTTCCCTTTTCTTTTGCATGAACTATAAAAATCCAACAAAGCATTTTAACAGACAGATAAAATGATTGGAAATGCAGCAGATGAGCAGCTGACGGAAGCTGAATCACTTCAGTCTCTGTGAGGCCGGAGGAGGTGTTGAAATAAATGCTTTTCATCTGCTTTAGACAGTTGTTCTGTTTCCTGGCTTCCTTTTCTTTCTCATTTTGAGAACACAAACAAGACAATATGCTGTCATTGTCACAGAAACAAAACTGAGCAAGAAATTAGTGAGGGAGCAGCTGGGAGGCAAAGACTTGGAGAGCATCAAGGCAACAGGCAGTCGAGTGCAAAGGCATATTAGAGACATTATGGATAAAAAAATTTATTTAATTTCTACAAAAAAAGTTTGAAGTAAATCTCAGATACCCTGTAGAAAAACACAAGTACTTTAAAAAGCCTTCCTAGTAAAAAATTCAAATGTTGAAATTAATCTAAAAAATCTTCTAGAAAAAATTTGTCAATTTTTGAGTTTGAAACAAAAATGCTAGCAAAAAACAGATTTATCTCATAAATTTTCTAAAAGGAAATTTAAAATTTTTGAGTTTGAAAAGTGAAAAATTTGCTAGAAAAACAACTTTTTAGATTAATCTCAAAAAGATTTTAGGAGTTTTTTCAGGAAGAAAAAACTTCTAGAAAAGTTTTTAACTTCAAATTTTAACATTTGATGGAAAAAATCGTCTACATTTTGATAGAAAAATATGGTAATTTTGTGAGTTGTAAAAGTCAAAACTTTAATCTCAAAAATTTTCTAGAAAACACTTGAAAATTTAGAAAAGGAAAAAAAATTTGATGAAAAAAACCATCAAATTTTGAGATCTCAAATTTTCTAGAAAAACAGGGAAGTTTCGAGTTGTAAAGGTGAAGATTTTGCTAGAAAAAAAGCTTAATTTTCTTAGATTAATCTCAGAAAATGACTTGAAAAAAATTAGTTTCAAAAGTTTAACAATTTCAAACCTCAAAAATTTTTGTTCTCTGAATTTTTTTTGTTTGTTTTTTTCTAGAAAATATCTGACAATAATCTCAAATTTGAATCTTTAGGTGTAAATTAACGCAGACTTCTTTATTTTCTTGATTGCCTGTTACTTTCATGCTGTTGAAGCACCATTTCTGTTCTGAAGGACAAAAAAGGATTTCTCTCTTCCATCTTCAGAAAGCCTTTAGTGGTGCAGACAACCACCAGACCAGAGCAGAAACTCTGGTCTCCATGTGAACAGACAACATAATAACACACTATTCACGCCTCATATGTATAAATGAACCTTTTGTGCCGCTAATTCTCACCTTCAAGGTCCCAGACATGCAGAATCCCCTCCTGCACTGTGGAGAATCAACCGTCAGATGGCTTTTCTCGCCAAAAATCGGCTCAAAAGAAGGTTTTCTTTCAGCAGTAGCTAAATCCTTGGTTCTAACAACGAAAAGACTCGCATCGGCACAATTTCATGTTTCAAAACGGCTCATCAAAAGTCCATTTCAATTTAAAATCTCCTCATTATTGCTCACAATGAGGAACCTGAATGTTTAAGTGAGAAACCGTCATGTCTCAGTTCCAGATCAGTGATGAGACATTTTTACATCTGCATGGAAAACGTAAAGCTGCAAAGTGGTTTGTAATTACAGCTACTTGAATAAATTTGTGTAATTACAACAAATTAGAGGCTTCCTCGTTTACGTTTTCAGTTTTTCTCTGCAGACATTTCTGACATCTCTCGTTTCTGATTGGTCGAGCCTCCGTGAAGGATTGAGGCTGTTTGTTATTCAGCCGTTCGGTTCTGCGGATCCTGACGCGCCGCGCCAAGCCAAGCAGTGGCCCTCAGGGACAGATCGGTAATCTGACTCACTCTGAAGTGGCTTTTTGGCTCTGAGTGGATGATTTATTCATTTTATTTTTTTAAAGGAAGAGACGTTATATCTGCTCTTCACACATGCAGAGAAATGTTACTTCCGTTTCAGAAGTTTGTTGGCTTACTTCAGATTATTTCTGGTCTCTATTTTGTTTTAGATAACGCATTTACATCATGTTAGATAAATCCTAGAGCAGGGGTCTCCAAAGTGTGGCCCTGGGGGCGATTTGCTGCCATCTGAGGGATTTTGTGCGGTCCCTGTCCTCAAAGACACTTTTTCATCGTTAAGAAATAAATACCACCTTAAATATAAAGTACAAAAAACAGACGTTTCTGCAAATCTCTTGGATTTGAAGAAACTAGAACCACAAACATCGACCTACTTTAACTCAAATGCAAAGCAACAGCCAAATAAGAAAACAATCAACCCCAAAAGATTCATCGTTGATCTAAAATCATAAAACATTTGACTAATTTTTACTTATGATTGAGCAGATAAAATTCTTTTTGCGACCAAAAGTTCTTTCAATGCAACGATTTGGGTCATCATGGTAAAAAACACAGGATCCTTTAAAAATAACTGTAAAAAAACCCTGTAAAATCCAGAATATATTTTCAACAATTGATCGTGATGAATCGATCTATTTGTATTTTTTCATGTATTTTAAATATTGTATCCAAAAAAATCCAAGTTGGTTAAATAAAAAATCCACAAAATATGCAAACGTTTTAATCCAATTAATCGATTAATTAACCCAATTAATCAGTTGTAGGCTTCGTTAGATGATTTTCTAGAGTTTCGGGCATATTAAGGGCATAAAATCCACACAATAAAAGCACCTTCATTGCAGGAATTAAGTAAAACAGCCATTACATTACAAGTCATCAGGACTTTAATAAAAAGCAAAGCTAACGAGCCCTCCAGTATCAAGCTGTTTCTGAGGAATACCACCAGAGGAATATAAGAAAACTCAATAAAAACCAAAGCAAGCCTGTAAAACATAACAGAGAAGAGATAACAGGGGAGGAGAGACAGAACAGAGATTAAATGAATGAAGGAGACGGGAGCAGTCAGAGCGAACTGAAGGGGATGTGGGGGAAAGCCGGGAGGTTTCTGCAGACCTGTCAGAAATCTGACCAACCGGAGAACGGTGCACACACAAGAGATGATTATAATGTGAAGAAGCCAGCGCTTTGCATAGTGCTGAGTAATCAGAGATAGGCAGAGGCTTTGGAGGAAGCGGCGGGGTGCGGGATGCAGAAGGTGAGCAGCAGAACAAACCCAGCCGACGGAGCAAAGCAGAAACTAGTGAGGAGAGTCAGTCCCAGACTTGAAGGACAAACACAATGAGAGAGACTGCATAGGGATTAAAACAACAAACTACATTATAGAGCATAGGCAGAGTTAATCCTGGGACGTTAATTAGAGCTGTGACCACGAATGCTTTTGATTGGGAATTAAATGAAGTAATTTAACTTAACTTAGTTATTGATTAATCAATTATTCTGATGATTAATCGATTTAAAAAACTGTCACATTCTGCAGATGTTCTAAGTCTTTTTTTAAATACATTGTTAGAATCAAATTAAAAGAAAGAAAATTATGCTTCAACTATTTTAGTAATCAATTATTTGATTGATTATTCTAACGATTAATCAGGTTTTAAAAATGGTCAAATTATGTAGATTTTTAATTTAGCCACAAGCCTTCTAATATACAACATTATAAGAACATTAAAAGAAGCAAATAAAACAATTATTCTAATCATTTCTTAAATAGAAAAATATGCACTTTCTTGTCTAAAATGCTGTAAAGGATAAATCTGAAATGTAAAAAATTCTCACTGATTTTTCTGTTGAACGGCCGTTTATAAATCACTCACAGATGCTGTTGAATATAAAAAATATTTCAGAGTTTGACTAAGGAACAGACAAACAGTCCTGCAGTCATGCTGCTTGTGGCTAAAAATACAAACTGAAGGGAAGGAGCAGAATGTTGCAAAGAAAAGACAATGACTAAGTGCCATAAACGGAGCGAATTCAACAGCAAATGCACTACAGTAAAAAGAGACGAAAACAAATCAGACACGAGCAGAAAATAGAAGTCCAAACAGAGAAATGCACAATCAGGGAAATTTAAAAACTACTTCACCAAACAGTCAAGTTTTGGACTCTGGGAGGAAGCCGGACGAACGCGAGAGAATCTGGAGGAAAACTCCATGCAGAGAGACGCCAGATTGGGAATTTAACCAAGAACCTACTTGGTGTCACTGCTAACAAATGCTCCACCATCCCGACCTCACAATAAAAAAATAAACAGCAATAATTTTTGTTATTTCGCCTGTCACTCGAAAAAAATGTTAATTCTTTCGAAGTCATATTTTTAACATATTATTCGTTAATTTATAAATGTAAGTTTCAAATTAAATGTTTAATTAGCAGGCTAAATATTAAGCTTACAAACTAATGATTTAGTTCAAAATTAATTATTTAGTTAGCAACCTCAAGCTTCAGTTTTAAAATACTTAGTAAGAGAAATATTTAGTTTTAAGATAAAGAGTTTTGGAATTAAATATTTCAGATTCAATCTAAATATTTAGTAAGCAAATTAAATATTTAGCTCTAACCTCAATGTTTAATTAGCATCTTAAATATTTAGTTAGCAAGTCAAATATTTTATCTTCAAACTAAATATTTAATTAGGGAGCTAAAAAAAAAATAAATCAGGCAAAAGCAAAATATAAACATTTAGCTTCATTCTGATTACGGAGTTATGAAACTTAAACTAAATTGACTAAATATTTAGCTTGTGAGTTAATATTTCATCATCAAACTAAATATTTAGGTAGCAAGCTAAGCAATTAGCTTGAAGCAAGATATTAACATTTAGCTCGATGTTGATTAATTAGGTATCAAACTTGATATTTAGTTTTAAACTATTTAGCTCACTATCTAAAGTTTAGTTTGGATCTAAATATCTAATCAGCAATACTATTTTTAGTTTATAGCTAAATATTTACCTTGCTAATTAAATATTTAGTTGAAAGTGTTACATTTGTAATGACTAAATTACAGGTGAAAATAGAACTTTCAGAAATTGAACCTCCATTTTTTTCTTATGAGAAGCTAAATAAGTAAAATTATTTCTGTTATTTTTGAGTGTAGCTTTACAAACAGAACTCTGTTTTTACAGAGTGAAATCCACTCACATCCACACCGATCAGATCATCACCTCAGAAAAAATAATCACCTGAAAGGTGCTGGCGTGACAGTCCTGTTTGTTCTGCCTTTTTGGCTCTTTATTCACATTTTCATGGCAGATATTATTCTGATCCCAGGGGATGTAGAAGAGAAAATGAAGGTGCCGGTAAAAGGCCTAAAACTAAACTTAGAAGAGATTCACTCATCATTCATTAAGCCAGAACAGGTCAGAAAATTAGAGTGATAATCAGTTCCCAAGAGAAAAGTAGTGAGTCATGCATGAAAGACCTTCATTTCACGTGAGGGTTTTTGTGTGCCTCTTGGAGTGACGATGAAGAGGGTGATGAAGCGATTAGACACTGAATCACACCAACAAATGATAATCATCTGCTCATCTTTACATCTGGGCAAGGGAATAAAAGCGCGACTACTCCCCTTGGAGAACGGCTTCTGCTGCAGGTCACGTCATTAACCCGTTCAGTCTTCTTACCAGCTTCAAACTGCATTAACCCGGCTAACCTTCACCTCACCAAGCAACCGGAGAGACGAGCCTCGCATGGAGACCAAGAGCGTCACAGGCCAGCTTGACTAAATTACATTTCAAATTAAAAGCGGTCACAAAGGAGGGAATGTTTTATGGTTTAAAATGCAACTCCAAAATGAAAACTGAACTCTTATTGCTTCTGCCTGGTAGCTAAAATAAAACAATATGAATTGTTGGTTTATAAGCTAACGCTAAATTAAGCTTAGCTTCAACTGAAAGTGTGACGTTTTCATGTAACGTCATACTTCTCAGATCTCTGTAGCCGACAGCCATCTTGGTAGGTTTCCGTAACTAACTGTCATGACAGTTGCTACGACAACAATAAATCAGCCACGTTTTCTGTCTCATACAGATCGATCCTGACATCAGCGTTTTTGTTTATATCAATTTCTCTTGTGCGTTGGTCGATATACTTTCTTTTTATTGGTTTCAAAGTCATGGCTTTTCAGTGCTTTGCGCTACAACGTCTCCTTCTGTTTGCCGATTGGCCCTTTTGAAATTCACCTGGAGCAATCCACTTCAATGGGAGAAAAGCGAAGGAAGGCAATGGATAAACATTAGCAAAGTTTAAAACTTCCACAGAGTAAAAACATCAAGCAAACTTTCAAATGGTTCAGAAAGCTTGCATAGGAATTATAAATATAATGTGAAATAAATAAATTATGACATCGCTCAAAGCACAAATCATAGAATTAGATTGAATAGATCTTCTTATATCGGGACAGATACAGATATTAATATCAAATCTGCTCCTCTCCAGTCAAACAAACATCTTGAATGCAAACTTAGCCTCATTAAACTGCACTTTTCATTAGTAATGTCAGTTCATGAGTGTCTAAAACAGGGTTATGAGGCAGCATTCGTGCCTTTTCTTTTACTTTTCGTGAGACAGAAGGGAGCGATAACTTTCCTGGTTTGCTTCCAGAGTCTTGACCCGGTTCCACTGATCTTCAGTCAGTGTGAAGTCTGTGTGATACCATCAACAGATTAACAAAATAAATAAAAAAAGCAGCCAGCACAGCGACATTCAACCTTCCTCCATGCTCATCTTTTTATCTCTCCTGAACACACCCGGATCTCCGTATGCTCCGTCTCTCTGCTTCACCCTCTCCTTTATGTAGGACATAGCGTGTATATAGACGGATATTTTCAGTGTCTCAGTCCCCAGGAAATTTCACTGGGAAACTTCCAAAGAACACACCGCCCCAGTTTTGTGCCACGAAACTGGAACGGCCGATTTCCCTTCCCTCCTAGTTTGACATCGACTCACAAATGGACACAAATCGTCCCATCGCTCTGTCCGCTAATGCAAACAAAGACTCTGAGGCTCAACAGCTGTCCCTCCGGAAAGAGTCAACACACGCAGATTAAAAACCCAAACCTCTCCGGATGAAATCCAACCCAACGAACTACACATGTTCTTACTGAAGAACATGTGTAGTTCAGGTGGTGACCGTTGGGTTGGCCAACGGTCACCATGTGCCAGTGGAACTATTACTTTGTGATATTAAACTAGAATGACGGCCCGTGGAGGAGCGCAGTTTGAAACGGTTACACCAGTTAGCTCAGAAATACTTGGTAAGATTTTGGATTTTTGCAGTGCACAGTCGAGACAAAACAAAACTGACATGATTTTTCCATGTTTGTAACCAGACTGTCTCGACAAATTAACTAAAGTTGGATTAAAGCGGAATAAATAGGAATGGACTGGAAAAAAAAAGTTCATTTTCTGAATAATTTGAGCCCAAATTCATTCTTAGTGTATTAGAAAAATATACATAGCAAAAAACACAAAATCTTACCAAGTATTTTTGGTCCAGTTTCTGGTGGAAATATCTTCCTATACTAAGACAAAACTGACTTACAAGTAACTTTGCAGCAAGATAGAAGCTTTTATTATGTCAATAATTCCTTAATATAAATTAAGGAACCACTAGATTACGAGTAAAAGTACTAGTTCCTTTGGCAGATTGTTTCACTTAAAGCAGGAGAAAAATGTCTTGTTACAAGTGAAACAAACTGCCAGTGGAACTAGAACTTGGTTGCTAGGCGACGGCCTTGGCTTGGCTGGGGTTGCTAGGCAACGACGCAATGCCTAGTTACTCCAGCCAATGCTTTGAAAGATGTTGATAGTAAAATCAGTGAAATAATGTGCCAGTGGAACTATTCCTTTTACATCAGCATAAAGGAATTATTTATTTTAAACAACCTGTAAAGTTACTTGTAAGTTAGTTTTGTCTTATTTCAAGTGAACTAAGATATTTGCACTAAAAACTGAACCAAAATCACTTGGTAAGACTTTATGTTTTTGCAGTGTTTGCTCAAGCTCGTCTTTTCTCTACAGAACAGGAGAGGAGGAAAATCAATCATCTGGGGAGCAGCAGCGAACAGAGAACACATTCAAATAGTCTGCTAATTAATTAGCTTTATTCATCATCGAATCTCTGCGGGCCGACACAGAGCCCGCTCTGCTGCTCTGCTCGCAGAGAAACATCCTGAATCACACTCAGACCCGTCGGTCTCGACCAGCGGAGCGAGCGAAGTGGCAGAATCAGAAGAGGCTGCATCAAGGCCAAGCTGGGGCAAACAGTTGGCAGCACGTGGAGAGGTTTATGAATAAATGAACCACAATGGGAGATGCTGCAGGGTGGAGACCGGCTGAACATATGACGAGCTGTGAAATATTGAGAGTGGATGCTGCTCCATCGCTCCAGGCAGCAAACAAGAGGCTCAGCACCAAATATACAAAGGCGTGTTAGGACCACTGTGGATGGAAAAGAGGAGTAAATTTACGCCAAAAAAACTCAGTAATTTTGAGATTAATTACAGAAATTTTCTAGGAAATAAAACTTTCACATTTCTGAGTTTTAAATGTCAAAAATTTTCTTTAAAAAACCTCAAAATTTTAGATGAATTTCAAAAAATGTTTTAGAAAAAAACAAGGACATTTTGGATTTTAAAAAGTCAAAAATTGCTATAAAAAATATAATTCTGAGAATCTTGGGAATTTTCTAAAAAATAAAAAATAAAAAAAAAACAAAATGTTTTTGTTTGAAAAGCTAAAATTTTGCTAGAAAAAGACTCAGAAATTTTGTAGAAAAAACAAGAAAATTTCTGAGCTCCAAAAGTAAAAAATTTGCAAGAAAAAAACAGGAATTTTAACATTGATCTCAGCGATTTTCAATTAATAAAAAAAGGTAGGAATGGAGTTTCAAAAGAAACAAATGTTGACTTGTGAATCTAAAAAATTCTTGTTTTTTTCTAAATTTTTAGCTTAATGTAAAACTTGAGTTTTTCCTGGAATTTGTTTCACTTTTAGAGCTCAGAAATTTCCTTGTTTTTTCTCGGGAATTTCTGAAAATAATGTCAACATTTCAGAGTTTTGTTTTTGGCAGAAATTTTCTCTTTTTCTCTATTTACAGTGGCCCTAATGCACGGTTGCATCCATCCCCCTGGTAACAGTTTTTTATTTTACAGCCTCATTGGAAGCCAACTTTGCATGGATTTTACTTCACCTGGGTCGCTTTAAAGCCTCGTCAGAATCCAGCAGGTTGTGATCCCACCTTCAGGGAGCTGATTAAAGCAGAGCTCAGGAGACGGTTTAAAGAGCGGGTGAATCACAACAGCAGGAGACGGATCCATACTCACTTTATAGGATCCCAGAATGAGGGCAAAGGTCAGGCAGAGCTGTCACAGAGAGAGTAAGTCTTGTCTTAAGAAGCGAAGGAGGTCTGACCTCGTTGTCTCAATCAGGAGCTTTTCTCAAAGGACGTCAAGACTTTAAATTTAACCGAAACAGCTCTTTCTGTGACAGCATTTTAGGTGTGGTTTAGATAGAAAAAAAAACTTTAATTTTTTGCCCAAAAAATATTGTTTTTCTATCTACATTGATCCTAATACACCGTTACTCTTTCTCCTCCATAACATCTAATAAGCCCCACAGGGTTTTCTGTAGTATGTGTTTAAAATAACACATGCAATTCTAATTTAGTTTTTCTCTATTGGTACCAAAATAAAGCTAACAGTTGGGAGATGCTATCATTTCAGAGAATGTAAAGATGGAACATTAAAGGATTGTAATTTTTTTTTTTGCATTTTACGATATATAAGCCTTTTAGAAATATCATAAACAAGGTTACACATTTTGATTTGACAGTTACGCTATTAGGAAACCAAATCAATTCTGCAAATTAAGTGGCCAGAAAAAGGCATATCGGTGACAAATGAGCAGTTAAAAGACTTCAGTGCAGAGAATGAGAACTGAAACTCTAAGCAGTGAGAGAAATCTATCACATGTCTGCGATGTAGGCCAATCGATACGACTTCAAGCAGCTCCCACGAGCTGCATCAATGTGCTCCTCTGTCCACCAACCCTCCTCCTATAGGGTCTAAACATCAGCCTTGTGACTTCAGTCATTTTTGTCATTATTTCCAGGATGTGGGTTAAAGTTAATCGGACAGTGTGATGTCCAGTCGAGCTGCCAGGACGCAGCCCATTCATGCTGCTGTGGCTATAAATACAGCCAGCTGTTTTTCCATTATTAATGCAGAACGACACCCCAAACCTTTTTCTCTGGCCCTGAACACTGCCGACTCATCATCTCCCATGCACTGTCAAACACCCACTACTGCTGGTGCACACCGACATCACGCAAAACGGTGCAAAGCTTTCCAGCTTCTTCGTGCTTTGCATCCAAGGAAACAAGACCATGATGAAATTAAGAAACTATGAGAAAACGACACAAAAGATTAAAGAAAAACTGCAGAAATGGGTCAAAAGTTTAGCACAATGTGAACATGAAAAGCTCATCGCTAAATGTTTAATTTGCTTGGAGGAGGTTTGTAGAAGGTAAATAAACAAAAAAAATTAAATATCTTATTTTTAGAACATAACAGCTTAATAAAGAGTGGAGGCGTTTCTGTTATGTCACTGAGAGGCAAAAAAACTAACACAAAATGATAAACAAATAGATGAACAAATTATTAATTTAAAACATATTTGATGGGATCCACGATTAGTTGTAACAACAGATTTAACATTTATTTCAGGTTTAAAATGAATACTGTAAAAATACTGTAGGCTGTTTAGTTTTTATAAACTTAAATAAAATATTGCCACATGGACGTCGGCCTGTTGTTTACGCTGCAATGCATTCTGGGTAGATTAGCTACTGCGATAGCTTCGTCTAGCTAGAACTTTTATTTTTACACTACAAGTAACGTTCAGTAATTTCAATTTAACCAGTAGCGTCACAGTCGAATATTTTATTTATTGTTGAGTTACAAAAACTTAAAAATGCTGCACCGTAAATTTAAACATCCACTCATTATCTTCCTGTTTGTTTTGATTTTGTGTTAGCTCCTGCTAACGGCGCGCTAGCTCCTGCTAACGGCACGCTACCTCCTGCTAACGGCGCGCTAGCTCCTGCTAAGCTAGCGAGATCAACAAATGCAGTTTTTGAAGTAAATAAGTTTTTAAGCATCTTAATCAGCAACTTTTAGAGTAAAGGGAAATTACAACATATTGAGGCCAACATTTTTGTTTTTCCAGTAATGCATTTCACAGTTTCTGATAAAACGTCATCCAAAACAAAAAAATATGTTGAAGAAAACACAAAGTGAAAAGAAAATGGAACTATAGTTTTATTTACATTAATAAGTAAAAAGAAATCAACCTTTAGAACAACAATGCTTCCCTTAATACTACAGGTATGTATTAAAAGTAGTTACTCTCTCATTTTCTTTGTAAAAAAAAAAACTTTTCAATAATTTAGTCCTCATTGTCCTGAACGGGAAATTCCAGACTCCCAGTCCAGGTAATTTCTGTGGTTAAATAACAACAAAAAATGTAAATAAAATAAGGTTACATAAATTTAAATTAGGCAGAACAAACCGAGACATAAAAAAGCTGTTTAAAGAGGTCATTAGAAGGAGCAACGATTAGTTTTTGTGGCGTCAAAGCAAATCACTGGCCTGGAAAATGAAGAGTGAACAGGCCAGAGCCTGTGAACGTGAATGCAGCTGTTCCACTGTGACAGAAACAAAACCAAGCAGCTCAAACACCTTTCAATCACCACAAGCAAACCTGACATCAGGTGAAATCTACACAAAACACCGTGTCACCCAGAGTGACAGTGTCATCGACAGAAACTCACCGCACTAAACGCGAGTGTCCGACTAGATGTGCAACTGAAATTATAACTGAAATTCAATCATATTAGCCACTTAGCAATAAGAGGACATGAAGCTGCTGCTGCTGTTGTTTAGAACAAGAACAACAAAAAGCTACACTCCATGTTTGGACAGGAAATAGCTATAAGGAAATAAATGTGTATGAACTTCTAGTTTATCCGTTCTACTTCTCTCTGAGCGTCGTTTGGTCTCCTTCATCCAGACCTTTATTGGGTACACCAGTTCAATTACTTGCTACAATAAATAATGAATCAGCCAATAACAGATCAGTGCATTTGGGCATCCAGACATGGTGAGAAGCTGCTCTCACATTTCCTCAGAAAAAGAGAAAGTATTGAGCTGCAGATGTACAACAAAACACCTTGTTGAAAGTCAGGGGAGAATAAGCAGACTAATAAACAGGAGCTCAAATAATCCCCTGTAGTACATGGAAGACCATCTCTTCATGCCAAGCACATCAATTCTCAACCTTGCAGCTGATATTATGCCAGTTGAACGCTAAGAGCCCCACCTGTCAGCCAAAAGCAGGAAATTGAGGGTGCGTTAACACCAGCCATGTTTAGTCCACTTTCATCCTCTGGAGGTTGTTTGTCGAAAGTCAAACAACCTCAGGGAGATCTGAATGTGTAATTAAACACTGATATGGACCACATAAGCAGGGTTCGAATGCAAACACCAAGCAGACCCGAGACAGCTCCAAAACCAGGAAGTGGACTACAGTGAAGGGCATTCTGGGTAAACACAACCAAAACAAACGTGAGTCCAGCTAGTGGGAGAAATGGTTTGTGGTCTTTTACCAAAGACAAAAGGCAAATCCTACAAGCGCTTAAAATCTAAAGCCACTCCGTTTTTGTATGCACATAATCTTTTTGCTCATGTCTGTTTTTGTGTTGTTTTCTCTACGAGTTCTTGGTGCAGCGCCCCCACAGGTAAGGAGGGGGACTCCCTCAGGGGAAACCCAGATTGGTCTGAAGACGTCATATTGGTCTTCAGAGTGCGGTCCACTCTGCCATGAGGGACATCAAAAAAACCTAAGCACAAATTAACTCCTATAAATCTTTCAAGAAAAACAGGCAGCTGGCCACCTAATATCTATTTACAAGGTAAGAAAATGAATGTTCATTCACTGTACAGGTAAGAAAGATCAGGCAAAGTCAAAACATCATGTGGGAGAAGGTGAGTTGTTTTCTATGTCCAGCTTTTGAAAATACCTCCATCGATGAGGCAGAACTAGGTTTGCTACTTCCACTGACAAGTTAGCTTGACTCCAACAAGTAGAAAACATGTACTGGCAAAACAACTGGGGAAAACAATGACAGTTTCTCCATCTAGTTGTTACATCCCTCACCTCTGGTGCCCGTCATGGTGATCAAGTGCAAAGAGTCAATACCTGCTCTGCCTTTTAAACTAATTAGCATCCCTTAAATTAGCCAGGCTAGTTAAGTTCATGGATGAAACTTACTCTGTATTAATGACTACAAATTCATTCATTAAAACTGTTGAAGGTTAACATGTGTTTTTAAGTTATGCTGCTGTTGGATAGATAACACCTGAATGCACCATTAGACCTTCCTGCTGCCTTAAATACAACCATGTGGCGCTTCGTCCCACCCTCCCATCATGGCCACCCTGGGTCGGTGCCGCTGCACCGCTGCCGTTCTTCTCCGTCTAAAAATAGCAACCCCACGTTGATGATGCACATCTCTGTGGCACATTCAGCCCAAATAAACCGGGAGAGAATCCCTGATGTATGGAGGAGTCTGGCCAAAGCGCCACTATCTTCCCTCTCTGCACTCCACTCCCTGCAATTGCCATCAGTGGACAGTTTTAATGGGATAAATGGGATTTGGTTTGGAGTGCAAGTAAGAGTGTTACTGGGTTGTTATTACTGAGCATGTTGCAGTGCCTGAAGACTCAGAATCGCACTCCGAACGGTCTTTGTGCTGATCAAATGTTGGCTTGAGGCAAACCGCTGGTGCTGAAACTTTTATAAGCACATAAAATGCTGCGACTCCTCATTGGCATGGTTATAGCCGGAGAGAGGGAGAGATGGAGCTGATAGGTGTTGCACTTGGAAAATAATGATAGATCTGTTCCCTACACACGTTTAATGCTAAACTAATACAAAAGTACTTCACTTTATTAAACTCCAGCAGTTTGGCCACCGTCTCTTGCTTTTATGTGCAGCATAAATAAATGTACATTAACAAAATGTGAGTAAAGATCAGCAATAATTCATCTGAATGGATCGATATTACAAATCAACTTCCAAAAATGTCAACATTTAATTAAATACGCAGCAAAAGTATTCAAATCCCTTGAACTCACCAAGTCAACAAGAGGTTTAAATCAACCAGAAATGGTTTGATAGAGAGAAAATCAACTTTTAAGGTAATCTGAACTCCAGGAAACATGTGACATTAGCTGAAAAAAGGGAACATAGATGATTTAAAAACAGTGAGCACAAAAGGCTTCCCTTTTGAAATGTTTTAGGATAAAACATAGCACCATTTTAATGGAAATCAGGGGATTTAAGATGGCCGTTCAATTATGCTACTGCAATTAAAGTTTCCCGTTTTCTCTTATTTCACTTTCTATCCTTACTGACACTGACTCTGACACTTTCTTATCTCAGATATCCAAGTATTAACCAACAATTTGGAAGCGCCAACTGGACAAATGTCTCAGAAGAGACACCAAACCAATGTGTGATTTCCTTCCTCGCTGACACCAACTTTTGTCCCAAAAATCTCAGAACCATCACACTTCAAGGCTGACAGGCTTCAATTTCAACTATTTTTTTTTCTACCGGAAGTAATGGTATCACCTGTGTCTGCAAAACACTCCAACAGCCCATTAATGCCAGACAGAACCGTCGCTCAGGTGTGACGAAGAACCCACAGACGGTGATATGATTAACAGTTCCTGTCGCTCAAAGACAGGTGGCTGCAGGTGAGTGACAGAGGGGAAGGAAATCAGAAGAAACAAGAGAGAGAGGACAAGGCTGAAGTAGGACAAAGCGCAGGGGAGGTCTGTCTGTCCCAGTTCAGAGACTTACCACCAGTAAGAGCTGGAGAAGAAGTGAGAGAGAGAGGAAAAAAGACTGAAAGGAGTGAGAGATGGAGAAGCCTAAATCTGGAGGTGAACTGCATCACCCCCGAGCTGTGCTGCAGGAAGAAAGCCGAGCGAAACTCCCATGCAGTTGAGCAAATAAACCAAGAGGGAGGCTGGAAATAATAAACCTTAGAGAAAGTCGAACTCTGGCAACGTTTCAACACTAAAACAACCGAGCAGATGGACGGCCAATCCAAAAGAAACAGTTAATTTTCCTTACAAACCTGCCCTTCTTTAATTAATTTAATAGAATAACCATGTCTGTAAATCCTTCTGTGTGCTCTTAGGCCCTCTTTGAGTCGTGCTCTCCAGAACTGAGAGCGTGTTCTGCAGAGATTGTGGGCCACTGATGCCCATGGAGGGATCTGCACGGCTGGAAACGCTGATTCGCTGCAGAGTCCTCTCATTCTGGGCTAAACTTCGCTGACCCAGATGATATTAATGGGACTTGAATGTCAATTCCAACTACTGGCACCGAGCGTGGGCTGTTTGCTGGACTTTGGCGCTGTCTCTTTGCCAAATGCTTGAAGCAAAGATGACATGGCAGTCAGCTGCAGCTAATTTGGTTTGTTGAACCAGATCAGCGTGACTTCCCTGGGCTAAATTATCTCCCAAGGAATGAAAGCAGAAATTAGGACTGTAAAACTTTAGGAAGACAATGAATAAAGATGCTACAAAAAGCAAGAACTCTATAAGAAAGTAACACCTATAACTATGTTTCATGCTTGAAATGAAGTTATTGCGGAAAAAACATCAGGGGAAGAAACTGAACTGCTGCATAAACATTTTAAAATTTATCCAGAAAAATAATGTCGGGGAAGCAAAGCTGAGCTGAAGGTTTTTCCAGTTAGTTGAAGCGCTAAGCAAAAAATTACCTGCTCTGACGTCGAGCCGTCACAATTTGACCCGTGTTTATCTAATTAAGCTTAAGTTGAATCCAGAAACTTGCTTCTTATTTATGAACAGAAAAGTCGTCAGTCGTTGTGATTGGCTGCTTGGCGTAAGTCGGATGCGTGTTGGTGTTGCACGACATCTGCAAATCGCTGCACGTCAGGCGTTCATGTACCTGAACATCACGTCTTCTTTCACATTGGAGAATTTGCACAATAACCCACTTAGCTTGATGCATACCCACAATGCATCACTATTAAACGGCTGCTCTGATAAACCTTTGATGGCACCGCTCAAGAGGCCTCCTTTCAAACTCAATAATTCACATTTAGGTTTGAACCGAACCGCTCCTTCTTGCTTTAGCCAGATACTTTGGTTTTATTTCAAACTCCCAGATTTTATTTCAGTCGTTAAAAGTGGTTTTGTTTAAAATCTCTCCAGGCTTTTTGAAAGTCTGTCAAAGTTTTTCTTCAAACTTTGGCTGCATTTTTGCTGATTTGTGTCCCAATATCTGCTAAGACTAGCAGATAAATAGTCTGGGAAAGTCACATCTTTAAGAAACAGGCAAAAAGTTACCATCATTCAGTTTAACTTTCACTATATAGATCACTGAGAATTACTGTGTAGGCGATAAAAATCCATTTTATGTTCACATCGTTGGTATTCCTTAAAGATTCAGCTAAAAAAATAGAAAGAAATTGTGTTTTACCCCTCGACTTCTGTTAAATGGTCAGGCAGAACAGCCAAATAACAGGAAACTTTCTAAAAAGACAATCAGAAAGCCAAAAAAATTAAAATTACCTTAAAAAAATACAGTGGAACCTAAGTTACCGTAAGAGCTAGTGAACACAAACAAACAGGGAATATGTGGGAATAATTGAGAGTCCCTTTAAAATATATAGAAAAGGCTATTTTAATAGTTCTAAGTATACGTTAATATGCAACAATATACAAAATGGAAACCGTCTTAGCACGACCTTAGAAGCTCAAATCTATCGTCTTCCTCCTTTCCGTTCTTGGCAGTTCAGCCAATCAGCAGCAAGGAAAAAGAATGGGGCGCTTTGATTGGCTTCCAAGTTGCAATTTCATTTAAATATTTTAGATAATTTCTGAAAGCCAAAATGAACTTTCCATGTAGAATTTAGAGTTATGTTCCACAAAAATCCTTCAATAAGCTGCAGTCGATGTAACTCTACTCCCTATTGTGCTTCTTCTCTTGTCTAAGATTTACAGGACAAATATGCAACATTTTTGCTATTTAGCTTAATTTTGAAGAGGATTTCAAACTTCACACTTCCCGATTCCTAACCCCCTAGTTGGAGCCTGAACTCGACTTTAGGAACCATCGTTAATCTGAGAATACTGACCTACAGATAGGTGGGAGTTCATTGTTCCAAAAAGAGTTGCTGATGAAAAGGCAGATCACCAATTTAACCAATTTAACAGGGAATGGTTCCAGTTTGGAAGTAATTTGTTACAACTGTAAGCGACTTGTTGAGTAAGGATGACACATCTAGAAAAGATAAGTAGGATGCAATTGGTTGCACTGCTTCATTCTTCAGCTCTCCGAATTTGACTTTTCTTGGTGTCCGACCGTTAATCAGTTCTTGTGTTTTGCTTTTGTTCTCTCTGAGATTCTCCGAGTTCTCCAGCTTCCTCCCACTTTCCAAACAAACCTACGTTCGTAATGCATCTGGTTTGTGTGCTGCTGAGCTGGGATAGACGGTACATCATAAGAAAGCCCGGCTCTCTTGAGCCCAAATGTAAAGCAATTGGAGTTGGTATGCAACTCGGCCTGGAGTGTAACGACTGCTTGACATCAGTGAGTGGAAAGAGTTTTTGAACTCTCCTTCATCTCCACTCCACGCCGACATCAGCTCTCCATCGCCTAATGGTGTCTCCACATCAGCGCGTGGCTGGAAGTTCAGTTTCACTGCTGTAAATTGAGCTGGATGCTCTGCAGTTTGAAGAAGCGCTCCTCTGTCATTACCCTCCTCACATTCAGAGCCTGGAAAGCAGGTGTCGGCGTGGGTGATGATGTCCCTGCATTGTCGTTATTCTGCGAAAACTCAACTCAACTCCCAGTCACGTTTGAAACACCTACAAGTCCTGCAGAACCTGCACTTGTGTGTAATTATATAAACCTTCAGCAGAGACAATGGCATCTGTACACTGCAAAAATACAAAATCCAACCAAATATTTTTGGTCTAGTTGTAGTGCAAACACCTTAGTACACATGAAATAATTCATAACTAACTGACAGGTAACTTTTCACCAATATAAGAGCTTGTTTTAATAAACTAATGCATTAACATTGATTTAAAAAGTATTAGTTACAAGTGGAACAAGACATTTTTACAATATTATAAGTTAAAATGTCTTGTTCCACTAACGCACATGTGTCAAACTCAAGGCCCGGGGGCCAAATCCGGCCCGCCGTAGCTTTTTATGTGGCCCTCCACAGACTAGACTAAACACTAAGTGTGATTAAATATTATATTATCAATCATATCAATGCAGTTTTTATCTGTTTACTGCCAATTTATATCAATCAATCCCTCCAGTTTCTTGAGAATTTAGTTGATGTATGATTATAGTCCATGATTTATACAGCGAGTAAATAAACAGTCGCATTTATTATTAGTCCCTGAAGGGACTGGAAAGATGTTCAATAATATTATGTAATTTTAAGAATTTATTGACATATTAACAGTTTGTGAACAGGTTTTATCAACATGTTCTGGCACAACCGGCCCTTTAAGAGCCTTTGTGATCTTGATTTGGCCCAAAACGAAAATGAATTTGACACACCTGCACTAACGGAATATTTCACTCATAACTACCTTAACAAATATTGCTGGATGATAAATTGTCCCAGAAGTTATTGCAATGTACAATTAATATGGTTGTTTTAAGACAATTTTCAAGTAACATAATGTAATAACGGTGTAATAATGCAAGAACACATCAATAAACTTTAAATTTAACGGTAGAACTGGTAGATATTTTAAATATCCAAAAATAATAAGAGACTTTTTAAATCATTTTATTTGTTATTTTGTTTAACAAAATTATCCTCCAGTAAAACCAATGCACCAGACGGAAGACATGATAAATGATGCAAGTGTAAATTATTGACCTTTGCAATTAATTGATTAAGTCTTTTTCTACAAATATTAAGAAATTAACTTACAACAAGCTCCTATATCTTGTTGAAAAGTTACTTGTGATTTAGTTTTGTCTTATATTTGCAGTAGAAACTAGACAAAAATACAAAAGACTTTGTGTTTTTACAGTGCAGAGGTGGAGATCATGTCAGAACATTGTGCAGGAATGAAGCCATTGAAGTGAGAAACATCCTCAGCAGAAACTTCTGCTGCATCTCATATTTCCTCCCATGTATCCGCGTTCATGTTCATTCATGCTTATCCTGCCTCAGTCTGCATGTCAGGGGAATCTCCGTGTGATTCAGGGTGATTTTATCCACCGCTTGGCGTTTTAACGCGAACAATGAGACGCTCTGTGCAGCACATCCTTTGACAGGCATGCAAACGTATGTGGGTGGGATTATCTGATTGTCACAACGGTAAATCTGCGCTATGATTTTTTTTTTTTTTAATCTGGTGCGCAAACATTTTCTTTCTCCTTGCAGATGTGGGGAAATATTCTGCATCCTCAGCAGATCCGCGATCGCATTTCCTGCATGTATATGTCCTGCATGCACAGAGAGGCAATGTTTCACATCATTGCAGTTAACTTGAACATTCACGCCGCCCCCCCCATTTCTCTCTCTCTCTCTCTCGAGGTCCTACTGCACACAGACAGACCCCCTACTGACTCCCTCATCAAAAACCAAGCTTCCTCTGCTTCCATGCAACTCAGAGATGAAGAACACATAAAAAAAGACAGGAAAGAGTCTTACTGTCTTTTATAATTCCTGGTGAAAATGGAGAATTCCCTCTGGAAGAAAGAAAGTGGGGATAAGAGAGGAAGAGGAGGAAGAGGAGGAGGGGAACCCAGCGGCTTCCAGTTGCAGAGAAATGAGGAGCAGCAGGAAGATGTAACCATAAAAACCTTCCTCCTTCAACAACGACCGCGGCGCTGAAGAGGTCACGGTCAGTCCCGGGTGCTGCTGGACGCAGAGGAGCGGAGCAGCGGCAGCAGCATCTTCATCACCTCCTCGCCTCTCCTCCTCCTGCAGCAGCAGCAGCAGCAGCTCTGTAGTAACACTTCTATCTGACACACTCCCATCCTTCGCCGCACGGCCCGCCCCTCCTCTCGCTGTCCTCGTCCTGATTGGCTGTCGCGCTCCTCTCCTCCGTTACCCGGATACAGGGCTCACCCCTCCCTCCTTCAGTCAGCACACCCCCCCTCCTGGGTTGCCAGGTTGGGCGGGTTTCCACCCAGTTTGGCTGCTTTTGAACACATTGGGCTTGTTAAAAGTTTGGGATTTTTATGAAGCGTTCGTAATCAAATTACTATAATTGTGCAACAGAGAACATAAAAAAATAATAAAATTACAGAAAAAAAAAATCGCAAGTATAAGAACAAAGTCAAAATATGAGAATAAAATGTCATAATATTTTGAGAATAAAGTTAGAAAATTATTTCAGTAAAGTAATGAGAATAAAGTTGCAATATTACTAGGATATCAGTAAGAATATTTCTAGAAGTCATAATAACATAAGAATCAAGTTATAATTATTATTTCAACATTTCGTCTTGCTATGCGTCATAATAATGTTGAAATAAAACATTTTTCCAACTCAACCTGAGAAACTTTCCACCGGTTTCTTCACCTTTTCTCTTCAGTTCTTCATCCATTATTATTTTTAAACACAATCCTTTGGTAAGCTAACTGTCCGCTGCACTTTGACCCGACGACACGGTAATTAAACGGCTGTTTACTTCGCGGGCTTGCAGTGGACGACAGATTAGCTCGGTCTGATCTGGTGTCATTAGCTGATCGATTTGATTTGAACGGGTTTTACGTTGCGTTTTGGGCTGGAAACCCTCAGTCAGATCTGGCAACCCGAACCCCCCCTTTATCTTTCTGTATCTTTGATGTTTGGGAGTTCAGTCTCTCAGCTGTGAAAAGAATATTATGTTTTCTCATCGTTTACAGGAACAGAGAGGGATCCACCCAACCTTTCAGATGCATCAAATAATCCTGTAATCACCGTGCAAAACAACCACAACACAAAGACCTTCCTCACACAATCAACCAGAATCGAAGCACAGTGTGCAGGAAAAACAGGGAACTCTCACACAGAAATATGAATTAGAAATGAAAAGATGTGGATAAGGAGATGATGAGGGAAGCCGCTGCTGCTGCAACGCTTATTATCATACAGAGAGGAAGACGGAGGAGAGGAGCTCTGTGGGAGGAGAAGGAGCTTCCTACAGACGAGCTGAACTGAATAGCAAAGAGATATCAACTCCATTATCCCATCAGTGGCCACAGTGGCTTTGATGAGCTAACCTTCGCTTTCATTGCTGCAAACCGGGGCGAGCGAGGAGAGTTAGGACGACTGTGTGCAGGAAATCCACCTTCAAACACTAAAACAGATGTTCTTTCAGTCAGATCATCGCGACGGGGGAATAAAAGGTTCTGCATTTCTCTTTTCTGAGAAGCTCTTGTTATTTCTCCCCATTATGCTTCCTTGAGCAGGTCAGGATCGGTCTGTGGCCAAAACAAAACATGTTCAAAAAAATGTTTTGGGCCAAAATAATTTTTAGATCATGAGATTTCAGTCTGATCGCTTCAGAATGAGCTGTTTTATGGCTGCTGTCACTTTAAATCTAAATAACCTGCTGCTGGCCACGCCCCCCCAACTCAAAACAGAACAAGAAACGCAATTATATCACCATACATCTTGGAAAAGCAGAAGTAGAGCCTCCTGCACAACCAACAAGAATGAAGCAACTGGTTTCTGTATGATAAGTCAACAACAAAACATTTGTCTTTTCCAGCAACTATCATAAAACCAGCTGACCAAAGCGCTGGAGATCAACCTGGGTTGCTAGGTGACGGCTTGGCCTTCACCGGGGTTGCTAGGTAACGCTACAGTACCCGTATAATGTGACTTAATCAGAAGGTTTTTGAAAGGGCTTATTTTCCAGACACCAAAAAATGATTTTAAAAGAACGGATGGATGTTTGGAAACCCAAATGTTAATACAAAAAGGTGCAAAATGAGAATTTTGAACTACAGGCCTTCTTTAAAGAGAACATAGCAACAACACTAAGACTTGATTCACTGCTGAATTCATGAAAAGACTGATGGAAATATAGACATTATATCACAACAACCACTTCAGACAAATCGACAATTCTGGAGTCAAAGGTGAGGCCTTCTGTCTGGCTCATGAACGGCTGCAAAAAAAATGGTACAGTCAAAGTCTAGACGTCTAGTGCTATAGTGCAAAAACAAATTGATGATAATGAAATCCTATCAGAAAGTCACCAACTGTTTGAAACTTTTCCACAGGACTGAATATATATACATGAACAGAGTGTGTGCCCACACCAGATCCCAGGCATGATGAGGCATCCTGCGCTCCTACACTGCAAATGAAACATCTCCTCAGAGCGATATTAATACCAACCAGCCTCCGACACATTCAGTAGCATTAACATCCCATCTATTAGCCCCACGCTGCGTGTTCACAGCAGATGTGGGTGACATAAATAAACCCTCTGTCCACCTCGCTGCTCTCTGACTCACAGCTGCAACTTCCGGTCTGCAGGTGTTGAAGCCGCAACTGACCCACTGGTCTCATCACAGCTTCTCTGACTAATTATTTACAGATTAAAACGGGTTATTTACAGATTAAAGCGGGTTCTACTCTTACATAAAGGAAACTAAAAGGTATAAATCTAAAGCTGATTGAGCGACAAGCAGCTACTTTCTTACAAACTTGAGTTTTCTCTTGTATGGAAAGGGACTTATTTTTCATAATATGCTGGATTTATAAAAACAAAACAAAAAACAAACTTAATGAACTTATCGAGTGTTTGGTTTTCAAATTACCGCATAAAATCCGTCTTACATCCGGTCTCCGTTCGGCTGCTTGTTTCCGACGCCGCCATCTTTGTGTCCACGGCGCCGCTTCATGGTGACCAGCGGCGCCCTCTACTGGATGGCGGTCAAACTGCAACACTGACAGACAGTTGATTTATTGGATTTGGCCTGTAAACTCTCTGATAAATTTGTCAACCCTTCCCCCCTTGATCTTTTTATCTGTGTATCTTTGATGTTTGGGAGTTGAAGTCTGTTTTTTGACCGGTGGCTTGGATAATCAGATGGCTCATATAATGAGAGCGGAGACATTTCTGCTCGTTACTCCACTTCCCCTGTTGAAAAGTCACCTTTCACCTGGGAAATAACCTCCATCGTCTCTCTGAAAAGTAATTTTCTTCAACGTTGTTGGTTTCCTGATGGAAAAAAGACGACCGTATGCAGCAGTCGGCCATTTTTCAGGGCAGCAGCTGCAGAGTGAAATGCACATCCCCCACTATAGTGGATTATGATCCCCTGAGTGAAGAACAGAGAACATGCAGCCACATGTATTGATGTAAGGATTTACTGGAGTTGTTATCTGTGTAGGAAGAAGATGAAGGATGATGCCCAAAAAGATGAAGGTGAAACTAATATTTCATATATTTTTTCATATATGTTTTAAGCAAATATGTAATTTATGCAAAGTCCTGCATCAAGTCAGCCTTTCGCAATCAACAATAAATCAATTAAATGCATAATAAATTAAAACAGGCTTTATAATTTTCATTTGCATGATTTATCGTATTTCTCGTTTCTCTCAGGTTCAAAATCTGAATATGGTGATGCATTCAGATATTCAGAAAAACACAAAGACAATTACAAATTCGGTCTTCTATCACATGACGAATATTTCAAGGTTGCAGAAAGATGTAGAGAAACTCATGCATGCATTTATCTTTTATTGCAATGGTTTCCATTACAAATGTGTGCAAAATTTTGTCAGCATCCTGCTAAAAATCACTATTTTACAATTGCTCTTTCCATTAAGTAAGAAATAGAATTAGAATCACATATTAATACATTTGTTCACATAATATGTCATCAGCTTTCGCTCCCGTTGTTATTTATAATTGTCATTATTATTATTTTGGGTCCATAGATTTTGGCTTGTAATCATTTTGCTTATGTAATATTATTTGTTTGTATAATGAACAGGGAATATTAATGCCTTGACACGGTTTTAATTACAGATCTCTAATAATTAGTAATATATATTTCATTAAACTTAGGTAAGTGGTAGGATTAAATATGTTTAATCCTTTTTACACTTCACAATCACAAAATCTTTCTAAAGTTTCTAATCTTTAGAAACTAGCCCTAAACTTTTAGATCTAGTTTCTAAATATCGTGTAATAAGAAAACTAACTTACAGGCTAGTAAGTTAGTTTTGTTCTTCCTGTAAGTGAACTAAAATATTCACAGCAGGAACTAGACCAATAATGCTTGGTAAGATTTTGTGTCTTTGCAGTGCAAGGTAATTATTTTGTTCCTGGTTATGTATCTGCATGATTTCTCGTTTTTGAAAACCAGTTTGAAATAAATACATAAATGAAAATGCAGTTTTTAGAAGGAGAAGGTATAATTTTACTCTTTAGATTCTGTCATGTATCGCTGCAGCTTTAATTCGAGCAGGAAAAACATCTTTCCTGGCTTCAAACATCAGTATCTGTCATCGTCTCTTCCCAGCTCTTTTGACTGTAAAATCCACTATTTCATCCCTCTACTGTAGAAGCATCGTCTCCCTCTCATTCTCCTCACTGCCGTCATTATGGGAAATATGTTACACTTGGCAACGGAAATAGCAGCTTGGCTGAGAGCTAGAAAGAAAAGACAGAAGTGGGTCATGTGCTGCAAAAAGAGAAATGCTGCTCTTAGGATGAAAGGAGCAGAAGAAGAGAAAGGAGAGCAGCTTTAAAATCAAGCAGATGAATATTTTAGAGGCGATGGGAACAGTCAGCTTAACGCTAAAGGATGTAGTATCATCACCCTTTATTGCACGCTTCAATCACGATCAGACAAAACCACAAAGGAACACTTCAGTTTAATTTCTGATTAGCAGAGAGGAAGAAAGTTGTGAAGTTTCAGCATGTTTAAGCTTAAAAGATAAATATCATGAGATATTATGGACATCTGGACAGCAAAGTCCAGACTGAAATACCAAAGATCTGAAACTGATTTTCTGTTGGGTAGTAACTCAGACATTTGTGTAGCTTTTTTGAAAAAACAAAAAAGATTTCTTACGCTCTACTTTTTACTTTTACTTGACTAATTTTATTATGAAGTATCTTTGCTCTTTCTTGAGGAAAATGTCCAGATTTTCAACCCAGTGAACTAAAAACAAACATGTTTTAACCAAACATTCACCAGACAGACGCCTGCAGTTTGAGTTTCAGAAGTTTTTTATTGAAAGAAACTCATTTAGAATTTTTTTTTTGCCTGATTTTATTTATTTATTTTTGTCATTTTCATCCTTAAAATTTCCACTAACTTTATATTTTGGTCCATCTGATGATGTAATTTTAAAATATTAAATGATTGATCATTTGAAAATGGCTGCAAGCAAAAGCGCAGTTATACAACCTTACATCTTTGAAAAGCAAAAGTAGAGCTTCCTGCACAAAGTCAACAACAAAGCACCTGTCTTTTCCAGCAGCCATTGTACAGCAGTAAAACTAGCTGGTCAAACATACTGGAGATATCCTTGGGTTGCTAGGTAACGGGTGGAATTCTACTGGGGTTGCTAGGTAACAGCGCAATGTACGTGATAATCTGGAGGTATTAGAATCTGCTCATTTTCCAGACACTAAAAAAAATTAACCTACTGCCAAGAAACAAGTGTTTTTTTTTCAAAGCTCTTAGTTTGTTCTGAAAAGCAGTTGAGATCCAAATGGAAGAATAAAAATGTGCAAAATTTTAATTTGGACTAACAAATCTACATGAAGGCTTTTGTTAAATGCCTTTGCTCTAATCAAAAGAAGAAAAAAAATTATTTATTTGCTTAAAAGCTCTGACTGAGGTTCTTGGATCATCTTTCTTTTCTTCAGTTTCATCACTTGCAACATTCACAGCTAAATATCTGGTGGTTCAGCCAATTAGCAGCAAGGAAAATAAATTGCACTTCTGGATTGGCTACTTTGAAACACCAGTAAATATTGTGTGAAGTAGCTCACGCTGTTGCTGTTGAAAAACAATCCAGGTATCAAGAGATCTTCCGCAAAACATTTGGAGTTACAAATACTAACCGGCAAATGGGTGAAGCTCCGTTGTATTATGAATATTTAACAAAAATCCTAATTACTATTTTATAAAAACAAATATTTCTAATTTTTATTGGCCAGAGAAAATCAGCATGTGTGCCACAAATGGACCCCAGGCCAAACTTTTAACACCACTACTTTAAATATTTAATTAAAAATAAATATTCAAAAGAAAAAGGTAGAGGCAAACATAGAAAAAAGAATCATCTTTAATGATATAGGCTACATTTGTACATTTCTACAACTTCCAGTAGGACTAACAGCCAATTAGAAAAAAACAAGCTAGTTTCATCTGCAACAGTTAAAAAAACTGATCTTTAAAATTAAATACATCATGTAAATATCGTCATGTCCCATTAAATAACAATAATAATAATAATAATAACATTTTTAAAAAACTCACACATTTAATAGTTTGAACAATCAACGTGAAATATAAATTACATCGAAAGCACCTTTTCCAGAAGTGAGGATATTAAAATAAATAATTGGCCTTTTTTTTCTTCGTCATAACAAGACAGTACGTCGTCACGGTAACCACGAGAACGCTCCCACCGCACGAAGTCAAACCGATTCAACTTCCAGGACGAAATGTTCTCAGTCTCAACCAAAATAAAATATAAAATACATCTGTAAATGAGTAGCTTCATCAGCAAGCACTACAAACATGGTAACATTATAAAAGAATCCTTCTGAGGGATTAAAAATTACCAACGCAGACGAGAGGATTGTCACACTGCTGATGCAACAACATGGAGGAAATCGGATCTGGTCCTGGATTCGTAGAGGAAATCTGTCACTGCGCCGATCATGCAAACAGACCTCCAGCCGCATCCGACACATGCACACAACTCAGGAGTTTACACGCCGAAGTGAGACGAGAGCTTAATGTGGGTATTAAGAAAAATTTAAAAAACAAAAAAAAGTTTCTAAGGGTGCTTGAAAACATCACGAGAATATCAAACAGAGGCACCAAACCGCCTCTTTAAGCTCCACCGGCAAACAGTTCTGGTGGATTCTGGCTCTTCTACCATTTATTAGATAGAAAAATTCATACATCTATTTTACAGTACGGTAAGAAGGGCTTCAATGTGTGCAGTGGCTCACAAAAAACTCTTCAAACCCGTTTGAGTTTCTCACATTTTGTCATTTTACAACCACAAACTTCCAATTTAAAATAATACTGACGCATGTTTCTGTAATATTTGACATTCTACATGAAATGATTTAGACTTAATGGCAGAAAACTAACACTAACACCATGATACATGGTGGTGGCTGCATTATGCTGTGGGGATACGTTTCAACAAATGTATTAGATGATGAAAAAGCTGTGGGGTAGAGATGAGGCTAAACATATGACAAAAACTACAATTAAAGCACATTTATGTGTTAGTACAGCCTAGTCAAAGTAAAGTTGGACAGCAGGACAATGCTTAATGAAGCAATCTACAAATCTGGTTTGTAAAAGATGCAAAAAAAAAAAAAAAAAAAAAAAAAAAAAAAAAAAAAAAAAAAAAAAACAAAAGTGAGAAGATCAGTGAAACATTTTGGCAAACACACAAGAAAACACTTTAAACATGTTAGTGACAGTGTCATGCTGTGGGGAAATGTTTCTACTAACTTAGTAGAAATATACTAATTAGAAGCTTCAAAAGGATAAAAATAACAGCGCATTATTCTAGAAGGGTCCAGTCAAAGTAAGGTAATAAAGTCTGCCAATGCTTAATTGAGAACTCAACAAATCTGGCCTTAAAAAATTATTTTAAAAATGTGGAAGACGAGTAAACATTTTGACCTACACACAAGAAAACACAATCCCCACTTTAAAACATGGTGGTGGCAACATCATGCTGTGGGGACACAGGGACACAGAATCTTTCCCCGAGTTAACAGAAAGATGGATGGAGCCAAACTCTGGGAGTTCAGCTGCAGAGGATGTGAACTCATGACTCCGATATATGGTTCTCAAACTGTGGTACACGTACAACTCGTGGGACTTCAGCTGCCCTTACATGGTCCAGTGAACCAGGAGCAAGTGCTGGTAGCTGTGGATAACATAGTACTTCCATTCTCGATTCAAGGTTTGGATGGAAGATTCAAGCTAAACTTCAACAAAGAGATTTGCTAACTGATCAGGCTAACTGTTATTAGCAAAACTAGCTATTAACAGACAATGTAGCTTAGTTAATTATTAATTTACTCTGCTGCATTTTGCCTGAAGCTCAAATGTTTATATAGTCACTGATTATTACAAAATGTTAAAAGTAAGGCGGCCATATTGGATTGTAAGTTGGTGAAAGAAGTGCTATTTTACTACATTAGTTAATCTTTCTGTTAAGTTCTCTGTCTAATACTGCATCCCTCAACTATATCCAGACAAACTGAAACGAAAACCCACTGTACTGAAATTCATTCATTTCATGTATTTGAATGGCCTAATCAAAGTACAGACTTAAATCCAACTGAGTCAATCTTGAAGATAAAAAATACAGAAGAGTTTTGTGGTTTTAAAGTGAAGAAATGTGAAAAACTTTAAGACGTATGAATAATTTTTTGCAAAGAATTCCACTTGACCTGCAGGTTCAAAGGTAATGCTTTAAAATTTGGTATTCTGAACAAACTGTAGTGGATATTTCTGCTATTTCAGACCCTGCATGAGTCATTTCTACATCAAGATAATTCATTAGAAAACCAGATGATGAACGGAAATGTTTAGAAAAACAACCAATATCTGAAAGGTTTCAAGAGATCCAGTCACTTTCAGTCCGAGTACTGCAAGTCTAAATCCACCGTACCATCCGTCACCACCAGCCGCACCCGTTTGGGTTTTGTGGCGCCCATTGGGTGCGATGTAGGAATCCCACCGTAGTGTGAAGCACCTTGGTTTTCCCCTGGCTGGCACTGCTGTTGCATGTCCTTCCGGCAGTGTTCGTCCTGACTTCTGAGGCCAGCGAACCCGCCCAACGAGGACGGGTTGGACAGTTGGGGTCCGCAAGGTTCAAGGACCAACCGTCCTTGAGTGCCCGAGGGCTCCATCAGGCAGTGGTAGGTGTAGTTTGTAGCACCCAGGCCTGGGTAGCCATCAGAACCATCCCTCAGGCCTAGAGTGAGTGAGTGGTCGCCACTGAAGTTCAGCACATAGGGAGGACCTTGGTAGCCGTAAGGGAAGGAGGCGGTGGACTGGATTTTGGGCGCTGGTGTACCTGGAGGTGTGCTGTGGACTAGTTGAGGGCTGCTGTGCTGTGAGATGGGTGAGAGAGAGGAATAGCTAAAGTCATAAGCATCCTGCTGTGTGTAACATGGCTGGTGTTTGTCGGTTTTATCCAGCTTTTTGTCTTGCTGGGATGAGTAGCAGTCGGATACTTTGCTAGGAAAGAAGAAGGGCCTTGGCATCTCGGAAAAGTTTTTGTACCCCATGTTAGTTTCAGCCGCTTCCTGTTTGTCTGATGCCATTTTGTTTTTACCTAAAACCTGTGAAACAGAGGAACTGGGTCTGCTGAAGTGAAGGTTGGAGCTGGCGAGGTTGCTGGAGGAACTGAGATGGCCGATGTCCTTTCCAAATCCATGGAAAGATAAGTTGCTTTTTTGAGACACATTAGGAACAAATTTCTGACTCTGTTTGGCAGAGATCCGGGCACCGCCACTAGCAGCTACAGTGTCCTCGCACGGCGCGCTGTACAGGTTCTGCGTCTGGCTACCTCCCTGGTACTTCAGAACCCTGTGGATTACCGTAGATGGTTTCTCCTGGTAGCTGAATGGACCTTCAGAAGAGTTGGGATGCTTTGTTGAGAGGACTGAAGGGGAAAGGAATCTGTTGGACACTTGAGCCGGCGCTCCTCTGACCACAGTTGGCTGGTTACTTGGGAATGACTGGGATTTACTTGGAATGGTCATGCGATGGAACGGGCCTTGAGTTTTGAGGCTGAGCTGCGTTTTTGATTGGCTGGTGGTGGCCTTGAAGTTGATGGAAGGCTGGCTTAAAACAACGGGATTTCCGGTGAAAATACGAGTTTTGCTGGCAACGGACAAAGCTGGTTGAGTTTTGGGGTCGTCTTTGGAGAGCCTCGCTCCCAGATTTTTGCTCATGATACGTTCCTTGCTCACGTCTGAATTTATAGAAGCTGAAAACCCAAAACCAGAGTTGAGTGAATCTTTGGAGATGCCCTTGGCTTCACAGTTCTGAACACTCCCGGAGTCACTTTTGGAAGCAACCAAGCCCGGGAAAAACTGCAGATCCTCACTGGTGAAGTTATTCCCCGGGCTTGGCGGGCCCAGGTAGGGTGTTTCAGTGGACCAGGTATCAGTAGGACTGTGGGAGAGAGGACTGCTAAAAGGGTCGGTGGGTGGGTCCAGGGAGCACAGATCTGACGGGGAGGATGGGAGAATGTTCTGCGGCTGGTCGTATCCTTCAAAGCCGAGGCACTGGAAGTCCAGGATGTCTTCGCAGCAGTTGGTGAAGCTGGGCTCGGCGGACAGCATATTGTCAGCGGCCACAAACGGGGGGGACTGGGACGGGGTCTGGATCACAGAACCGGAGGCAGTGGCACAAGCTGCCGCGGGCTTTTCCAATGTCTGAGAAGAACACAGGCCTTCGGAGAGCCTGGAGAGGCTGTTGTCAATCTGCTGGAGTGTGTGACTCAGACAAGGGGTGGGCGTCTCCATTGGCACACTCTTACGCTGTTTGTCAACTTTGAGCCTCTGTTTCCTTCCCCCCATGTACGTCTCCAACCTTTCTATGATTCGCTCTCCGGCTGAGTGTGCAACTTCGGTTTTGCCCTCGTTAAGAGGTGATGACAGTGACAACGGCGAAAGAGAGAGGGAAAACGGAGGTGGTTCTGTTTTTAGAGACATAAGATTGCTGTTGAGTCTCAGACAAGTCTCCTCTTTCTTCTGCCTCCCTAAAGTGTGACTCTTGACCTCTCTCTTGACATTAACCTCGGCCATTAGGTCAGACAGTACAAGCCCCTTTTTGCTGTCCACCTCCCAGATATCCTCCACCTTCCTCCGCAGTTTCAGAACCGGCAATTGAAGGCCGTTTGAACCCAGTTCTGGCTCCAGCTTTCGTTGGGACGCGTTCTCAAACAGGCAGCAACTTTTTAAAAGACGATCCTCCACTTTAGTTTCTGGAAGCATCTCAGTGGTTCCGTTCAGGCTCAACAGGGGCCGGCTTTCCAACTTTGCTGTAATTTCACTTTTTTCGTCAACAGATTCACTTCGTCCGACTTTAGTTTCACTAACTCCATCCATCTGGACGTCAGTAACTTGTTTTTTGTTGTTTTTGTCGTTTCTTCGTCTCAATCGATGCAGTCTGCTCTTCGACTTCTGACTCGCTTGAACGTGAGCCTCCATCTCTCGGTTTAAAATGGACACAGAATCCATGATTGCTTTGAAAGGATCGCATGCCATTGAGTCGTCATGCTTTTCCGTTTTCAGCGCCAAGTTCTCGCCCTGAACATCCCACACTTTCCCTCTTCTCCGCTTGAGGCGGATCTTGAAATCAAAGCCGGCTTTTGTTTTCTCTGAGTTGTTTTCTTCAGGGGACGATGTTTCCAGGTTATTTTGGGATTTTTTTTGGGATCTACGTGTGACAGCTACAGGATTATCACTCATATCTTCACAAATTTCCTCCTCCTGATTTTCTTGTTTGCATTGCCGGACTTTCCTCAGCAGGTGGCCTCGTGGAGATCCATTCGGTCTGGAGCGAAGGACTCTGGTAACTACCGGTTGTTTTTGGATCCGCCTTGGAACTGATTTATTATCTTTCTTGGCTTCTCCAGAGGTAGCGGACGTGTTCTGTTGTGGGGCTGGAGGCGACGTCACCACGGCCGTGCTTTTCTGAGCACGATCGGAGGGGGAAGTCAGACCTCGCTGCGAGTCGATCTCCACGGAGCTCCGAAATGTGCGTTTCTTCAGAGGTATGTTGGACTGCGGGTTGGCGTCCGGGTGCGGCTGAGCCTTCGTAGAAACGGCCGACCTGTGAGGTAGAGAGTTGATGGAGGAGGAGGCCGGCAGTTCACTGCGCTTCGGTTCGGACTGGACCTGTGTACTTTGCACACCCAAGTCCGTGCGAACAGAAACCAATTGCTCGTCGTTTGGGGTTCCCATCCCATTTTGTGATTCCTCTAATTTAGTTTTGCGCACACTTCGTTTTTTCATAAACCGCCCCTTAACTGAACGATTGCAACTCCCTCTGTTTATGTCTCCCTGCAGCCTCTGATCTAAAAAAGATTTATCTTTTCTTAAAATGTCCGACAGCAAAACCTTTGCCTGTTTTATCACCACATCTTCAGGACGCTCATTCAAGCATCTCTTCGTCTGTCCTGACACTTTAACTTCCACTGCCTCTGCATTTTTAACACTCTGGATATTACTCCCTGCTTTCGACTTCCCCACTTTCTCAGCTTCAGTTGACTGAGTGTCTCTCTTCTCTTCCTTGAGCTCCGTTTGCACCGTTTTTATTTCCACAACTCTGTCAACCCCCTTTTTCTCGCAGCCAGATGGATTCCCGGCGACTTCTTTGTGAGCATCTGTTCCATCTGTGGCCTTGAGGAGCGTTTCCTTCCCTCCTCGTTTGCTCGTAGCCGTGCAGACGTCTGACCTGGAAACCTGTTTTCTTGGCAGGTTCCCAGGTTTGGGGGGCGGTTGGCTCCTTCCTCTCTCTAAAACGCCACCTTTCTCCTCTTCTTCTTGTGTTTTTCCGGCCTCGGCAGGTTGCGGGATTGATAACCTGGTAAGGTCGACGGTAACGTATTGCTTCAGGGTGATTACTGGATTGTTGGCAGCCTTCTCCAACACGGTCAGAGTCGGAGCGGCGATCCTGGTTTCAACTTTCCTGCTTTGACTTTCAGTGATTGCTTTTTTTACATTCTCCTGCTTTATTGCGCTGCAGGTTTTGTCCCTTTCAACAGGCGGACAAACTGTAGTAGTGTTAGCCGTGTTTGTGCTACTGGACTCCGTCATTGTCTCCTGCGTTTTATGAGCCATGCTTTTGGCTCTTGAGCAGATCTTCATGTTCAAAGCCACGCTATTGACGGCGGATCTGCTTCTCAGATTGGCCGGCGCAGAGGAATTCAAAGTCAAAGACTTCGGGTTTTCCTCGACAGTCGCTTTTCTTGGCTTCATTTCCTCCAGTTCCTGCAGCAAGCCCCTCTCTTTGCTTTTGGGATCCTTGCAGTGCAGCAGGAAATCCACCGAGTGGCGCCGCACTCTGATGCGCAGGTCCCTCAGAGTGACCTGGTTCGGAACGGTCCGGCAGCGTTTCAGCAGGTAATTCCCCGACCGCCTCTGCTTTTCCCGCCTCCACCTCTTGGTGTCGTTCAGCTTCTTGTTCTTCAGAGCGTTTCTCCTCATCTGCTGGGTGAAGGAGTTCCTGGAGGGGATCGCTGGCAATGAAAGGAGACAAAACGAGCAGCTGGATTACATTTAGGAGGAAAAATGAAAACGAATTAAAACAAAACAAAAACAGCTCTGGCCAAAAGTTTTGATTAATGTGAAGTTTTGGGTTTAATCATTAATTTTAAACCATTTTCTAGAGTGCAATTTATTTAATAAACAACCTTCAAAATAAATGTCAGAAGAAAGATTTTAACAAATGTTTCTCAATAAATATACATTTTAACATTCATGCAAACATTGAATTGAAAACCATCTTTCTACCAACCACAGAGGAAACGACATTATTGAAGCACCAAAGATAAAAAAAAATCAGTTAAGAAAGAAAGAAAATCACAAACAAAGAAAGATAAAGGAGGGACAGAAGCAAAGATAGGAAGGTAAGGAGTAAAGAAGGAAGCAAGGAAGGAAGAATGGAAGGAAAGAAGAAACAAAAGAAGGAAAGAGGGGAAGGAGGAAGGAAGGACTGAAGAAAGAAACAAGAGGAGGAAGGATGAAACGAAGGAGGGAGGGAAGGATTCAAATAGAAAACAGACAGATGATGCAATAATTACTGTAAACATTTCAGGTTCAATTAAATGGTTTACAGATGAAACTCTGGGCGGATTTTATTTCATTCATACCAGAGCTGTAAAATCTCTGGATGAGATTTTTTCCCTGCGTTTCTGTTCACCTGTGAAGATCCCGGCGTGGATTCCCGGGGCGCTGGGCCTGGCGGTGAGGTGTCCTCGCTCCCTGTGGTGGCGCAGGTATCGCTCCCTGAGCCGGTACTTCTGGCCCACGGCCTCCTTGGCCTCCTCGCTGTCCGGCTGCTTCCCTCTGTGCCTGAAGTGGCCCTCGCCGTTCCTGATCGGATCAAACACAAGCGCCGTGAGCGACACCCGAGCCGCCGCCGAGACAAAGCCAGGCGGAGCGGCGGACACACCTCTCGCAGGTGCAGCATTCGCACATTTCGTTGCCTTCGCCGAAGAAGCTGGCGCCATAGTAACAGGTGATTTCCTCCCCAGGCGAGATGGGTCGGATCACTTCCACGCAGGCGATGTTCTTCTCACCGGGGAGAAACTTGACAGGTGCAAAAAGAGAGGAGAGAAAAACGATTAGACAAAAGGTCCAACAACAACAGATGTGTCAGAAAACATAAAATAAAAGGCGATTTCTGTAATAACGCAGGTCAGCGAAGTTTTACCTTGCAGTTCGGTTTGCAGTCTTCAAACCAGGAGAGAAATGGAAAAGGAAAAGATTTCAGTTAATAATTAAGTCACCATATAAATGGAAATCAGGGTTGCAAACGATTATTTTAGTAATCGATTAATCGGATAAAGAAATCGCCGCGTTCTATCGATTTTCATTTAACCTTGTGAGCATTTTATTTTATAAATTCTTTATTTTTTAAGAAAAACAAACATTTTACTGCCTAAAATGCAATGACAGCATTTCTTTCATGCATGCCAACCAGCTGAAATAAAGTTCTGCAAAAACATTTTCACAGACAATGAATCATTTCATCCTAAATGCAAAACTTATCTATATTTTCTACAGTTTTGGCTTAATTACTGCTGTGATTCTGATCAACTTTTCACCAATTTTTAAGTCTGTATACAAACAATTAATTGATTTAGTTCATCATCGTTTCAATAATCAATTAATTCGGAAATCTTTCTGGCTGTGAAAAATAGCCTGGATAAGAATTGTATTGTTTATAGTAATAATGGGGAAAAATATCATGTTAACAATAACAATGAACTCATTAATAAAACCCATAAACTGATCATAATAAATCCACCATTTTGTTTTGCCATTTGAATAATTTCTTTCCTAAAAATTAATTTAATCTCTGACAGATTTAAAACCCAAAAACAAAAGAAATCCCACAAAATATCAAATTTAAATTTCACTGCCTTGTCCTTTATCTCCAGTGGAAACTAAAGGAGCGCCCCCATCAGTCTCATTCAGGTAATGCAGTTTTAAAGCCACAGTTAAAGGTGCAACTTTTTAAAATAAGATTATTTCTGCAACAGGATTAAAATAGCAATAAACAAACATTTCAGGAAACATTTTTAGAGGTGAAATATTCTATTTTATGACCTTAAAAACCTTAAATATATGTATATAAATATTGCATTTAAAATACATTTAAAAAACATATATTTTCCTAAATCAATCCAACTCACAACTCTTAATCACCAGATCATCCTACACTGTATTGATGCTGAGTCTAATCGATTAATCGATTATTCTGACGATTAATCGGATGAAAAAAAATTACACTGTTTGCGGATTTTGATTTAATATTAGAAATGCATTTAAATATGCAAACATTTCAATTTCTTTTTCAAAGACAAAACATTTTTGTCTAAAGTACAACAGCAGCAGTTCTTTAGTAAACAAAAGTAGCAAAAGATGCTAAAAAAAATCCTTCTAAAAATACCAAGCTCAGCACTTTTTGCTTGACTTAATTTCAATAAATTGTGGATCTGATCTATTGATTATTTTCTGAATCAACTGATTAATAGTTGGATCCAAACCTGCTTAAGAGGAGATTTATTTACAGACTGGGAATCGGGTGAAGCTAAAACTTCTACTTGAGGAGATCTGGGTAAAAAATAAATAGGGTAAATAGGATTAAATGTTTATATTTTTGTTATATTTACTGCTCTGAGTCTGTTGTTCTTTCAGTAAATTGCCTTTTTTGAGTCTTCAGTAAACAATTAATCCATTAATTAATTAGTTGATTATTTCAGCAATCGATTAATCACAATTAATCCAGTTAATTGCACTAATTCTTAGCCTGTAAAAAGATAAAAGCAGAGAAAAGACGCTGACCGTGGTTGATGAAAGCTGCAGGCCCGAGCCACAGCTGAGCGCAGCGTTTACGTGTGGAGTACATGACGCTGAAGTCGTTGACCCCTGCCCTCAGCACGGCGCTGTCCGCGGGGTTCAGCTCCGCTATGCAGCCCAGTAGGACCTCCACGCGCTCTCCAACGAACCTGCAGGACAGACGAACAGACGCAGCTGTGAGAGCTCAGGGCAGGACAGGAACCGACAGCTGGAAGAAGAGAGAGGAAGGGAGGGATTACCAATGCCTGGTGGCCGTTATCTTCGCTCCATTGGTCTCCGATGAGTATCTGTCACACGACTCTATTTTGATCCCACTGTCCAGCAGGAAGGCACTGAGGTAGCGATACACCTGCAGCCACATCCAACAACACATAACAGTGACCTATTATGCTTCCTTGAACGGGTCAGGGTAGCTCTTTGGACTAAACAAAACATGTGTGCCACAATTTTTGGACAAAATCATCCTTAGATAATAAGATTTTAGTCTGTTCTGTTCAGAATTAGGTGTTTTAGGGCCTCCTTAAAGCTGCTGTTTACACACACATTTGAAAATGGCGCCCAATTACACAACTGTACATCTTTGAAAAGCAGAAGTGGAACCTCCTGCACAGCCAACAAGAATGCAGTAAGTGGTTTCTGAATACTAGGTCAACAACAAAACACTTGTCTTTTCCAAATGTGTTGGAGCTCAGCTTGGGTTGCTAGGTAACGGACGGAATTCCCCTGAGGTTGCTAGGTAACGGGCGGAATTCCACTGAGGTTGCTAGGTAACAGGCAATGACCACAGAATGTGACTTAATCTTGAAGTTTTTGAAACGGCTCATTCTCCAGTCTCCAAAAAACATTAATTTACTGCCAAAAACTTGTCCGGATGTTTTATTTTTATTTTTTCTTAAGGACTTTTGCTGTTTCTTGAAGGAGTTCATAACCAAGTGGAAGTACAAAAACATGAAAAATGTGAATTTTGTATAATTTGTCCCTTTTCCTACAATCCTAAGATGTAGTCCTTTGATATTTTGTACCAATTGAAGTCAAATTTAGCTTAAAAATATCATCTGGTGTTCTCAAATTATATAGTTTGGTACGAACGGTGCAGTTCTTGACAGATTGGACTTCAAAGAGGTATGAAAAGATTTGAGTTTATTTTTAAGCCACATCGCCCCGCTCTATGTTGACGTTAATAACTAAGCACTTAAGATGAATGCTTAAATTCAAATACATGAATCAGACTGCTAACATGCTGGTTCATCCTGGCCTGCAGGTTTGGCCACATGTTGCCATTTTCTACTTCCTTCCTTTTCCAATTAGCTTCGACCAAATCAGCTTCTCTTTGTAGTAATAAGAGAAATAAACTAAAACTTTATCTCGACGTGTCTCTGTGGCTCCGGCAGTGTGAACGAAGCTCCACATGAACATGCAAAACGACTCCATGCGAGACCCATTTTTACTTCTTTAGGTGTGAAAACTGTCACATCTGTAAAGCCGAGTGTAAAACATGAATATATGTGTGAAGACTCTTTAGTAGCTGCTACAGTCACAAACTGTTTCACACAACTAACATCAGATTTCCACATTTTTAAAGACTCAAAATCAGTTTATTTTTTTCCAGTAAATTTTAAAATATTCTGTTAATTTGAGTCGATATGCAGGCCTGTCGCAATAAATGAACAATAACTTCTATTTACATTATTCATTATTTTTCTCTTTCTACAAAAAACTGGATGATTCAGTTTGGTTCTTTTGTCTCAACTAGCTCTGTTTTTGAGGGACAATATTGTTTACATCAACTTCATAATTGACTTCATTTGTTGTTTATGATTTTGATGATTTCCAGAAATCATCCAGGATGCCTCCTGCACTAAATATAGATTCTTTAAAGCGCAATTTGTGATTTATATTTGGGATCTGAGAAACATTAGTTTCTTAAACTCATCTAAAATTGACATTTTCTTTTAAAAACAGCTTTTGTCTTTGGGTATTGCACAGAAAATAAGCTAACTGATGATTCAAAACTACTATAAAGTTAGTCATTTAACTTTAAGGAAACATAAAACAGCAGATTTTAACAAATATTTTCTTCTAGATAATAAGAGAAAGAGATTTAGGGTGTGGTCCCCGATCAGATGCCTACATGTTGTCTCAGCAGCTCCTGCCGGTGACTCCCCAGAGCGTTGAAGTAGTCGCCAGCGAGCTCCCCGACCGTCAGCGCCTCAAACGTGGCGTTGAAGTCGTGCGTTCGCTGAAACCGCAGCAGCGTCTCCTTGAGAACGCCCCACCGTCTGATCTCTGGTGCTGGACTGGGACGGAAATAACGACCGGTTAAAAACGACAAACACAGAGAAACGGAGGGAATTATTTCGTTAAATATCTTCAATGTTGACTAAAACTCAGCGGGAAATGTTTGTGAATAGATGCCAACAGTGCAAAAAAACCACAAGTAAAACTTCAACAGTTAATGTCACGAGTCGTACGACAACAGAGAGCAAAATAATACAAGAATAAAGTCGTAAATTTAGGACAATAAAATAGTAAAAACAATAAAATTAAATGAGGAATGTTGAGTCTTGTGAAGGTATAAGTTTTACAGAAAATACTAAATATTTACTCATTTAACAAATCAGCATTAAGTTATTATCAGTAGCAGAAATGTGTCAAACTAAACTGAGGCGGCCGCATCAACTTCACGTTTTTATTCACTCCAGGAACTTTTTCTCATTAAAACAACTTTTTCTTTTCTTTTTTAATCAATCAATCAATCAAATTTCATTTGTATAGCACATTTCAGCAGCAAGGCATTTCAAAGTGCTTTACATCATAAACACAGAAACACAAAGTCATGCAACGGAGAATAAACATTACATTGTTCCATCATTAAATTTTTAATTGATTACATTTCAAATACAATTCGAAACAGCTGCGTATAATTTCATGTTATTCTCAAAATTAGGCAAAAATTATTGTACCTTGGCCCTAAAAGTCACTTTTTGAGAATATTTTCTGTCATTTATACCTTCATTTTTAGAAAAGAAATTGAGGTAAAGTAATAAAATCAGATCTGGAGCAAGTAGGTGTTTTTGTTGGCAAAAATAACATTCAAACCTGTAACTGTAAAACAATAAATAAACTATGCAGTAACATTTTTGGCTTAGTAAACTGTTACACTTGATTAAATTGCTTTTATTCTACATACAGTTAAAAGGTAATATATTTAACAATGCTGATATTTAATCTTAACTATGAAATCTGAAACCGGTATTGTTTTAATAATAATAAAAAGCTATTTATTTCCTCTTTGCTTCTTTTTCAGGTTGTTCCATGTGACAAATAATAATGCTCTTCACGACACCAGCTGCATAAAATGTTTTATTTTTGTTACTAACCTGGATACAGTTAACAATATATTCAAATTTATTGATAGGAAATATTAAAAATAACATATTTTGCAGCTTTCAAATCTCCATATATCCTTGTCATGATTAGAGACATGACCAGTAGCAACGACTTTTCACTGATTACAGTAAAAACTGAGAAACGTTGTAGAAATCTAAATTATACATGATTTTGAAATGATTTGAAGTCATTTCAGTTTCCTTATGCTTTTATCTGAGGTGCAGCTCTTTCACACATGCAGCTAACACACTAGTTGTCAGTGTTTTGGATTACCTGATGTTCATTTTATGGGTGCTGAAGCCCAGAAGAGGGTCCAGCACCAAACTGGTGGCCAGGTCATCGGTCTCACACAACTCCTTCACACTCATTCTAGTGTAGCCGTCCATTGCCTCCCACCATCAGCATGCTGCAATCACAGGGGTCAAAATAAAGAAACGTTATAGGGATTTGAAGCATTTCTGCACAGCCAGGCTGCAGAGAACAGGCTGAAGAGCTTAGATTAGGTGCTCAGATCAGCAGCACACAATCTCTTCATGCAGCATGTTGTTCATCTTTAATTTGCATGTTCAATAGTGGAATATAAACAAGGTCCAATGAGGTTCTGTTGGGTATTAGCCCGCTGTGTTCTGATCAGAGGAGGGAGGAGGCTGTACGTTCAGCGGCCTGCAGCTAACGGAACATTACTGCATCATTTAGCTGATGAAATACACAACATGCGGTATAATATTTAAAACGACCTCCTCATTAGAAGATGCGGAAATTAAAACCCACCTGGGAGTCTTTTTGTAGTCGACGAAAGTGCCGCCAGGTAGACAAGTTAACGCCTGGAAGCGAAAGTTAGCCTAGCAACATAAAGTAGCTAGCTCTCCGCGGATCAGCTGCAAACGAAAATGGAGTCTGCTCGTCACTCCGTGTCCTGGCTGGTTGGATGGCGATAAACGAACAAATCCCGGTGTGAATCCCGAAAAGTACAAACGCACGACATTCCAGTAAAACGGGACGAAAATGTTTCAAATGTGTCGTAAATTAGCTTTGTAAAGATCGCCTAAAGTTGATGAGAAACCTCCAGCACAACCAAACTATTCATAGCCACGCCCACGGACTTCCCTATTGGCTGTGGCCAACTTCAGTAATGCAAGGAAAGCGTTCCAAGCTCTCTGATTGGCCAGCTGGTTAGTGGGCGTTGCCACCCATGCTGGGCAGTGGTGAGAACGGTGAGAATCTCTTGTAGTACAGTGAGCTGTAGTGATGGGAATTCAGTATGTTTATTGAGATTCGAATTATTTGGCTTAATTTATTAAAAAGAACTGAATCGGTCGGCTCCTAAATGTCTCTTCACAAGACGCGTGTTAATTAATTTATTTTATTTTATTTTTTTACGAAAGCAGGGTAGTTTTATGGTGCTTTTATTATTATTATTATTATTATTATTATTATTATTATTATTATTATTATTATTATTATTATTATTTTTTTTTTTTTTTTTTTTTTAAATAATATTTTTAAAATAATTTCTACTGCAGAAACCGGACCAAAACTATACTTTATTGGAAGGGCAGTTTTCTAAACTGGTTTTTTTTTTTTTTTATGTTAATCTTAAAATGTAAGACACATAGTTGGTATTTTTGTCATTAAAATCCAGCTCCTTATAGTTTATGTTATGTTTTCACAGTGCTTACATTCAAATACATTAGTCAACCTTGCGGAGAACATTTATTCAATTAATTAATTTACACCTTAAGTATTTGTGGCTCACACAGTTTTATAATTTTTTTTCTGACTTTTCTGACACTTTTTCTCTCCCCATCTCACACTGAGAAGTCAAAATCTCTAAAAATATATTTTTTGATCTGCTCTACTTGGTTTTTAAACCATACCAGCTATAAAAGTGGATTAATGCTGAATTGGTCTGTTTTTACAGCTTTTAAAAAATATGGTCTAATAATTAGGCAATGTTTCGATCTTCAGATCTTCAGCTATTGAACATGAAATAATCATCTTATAATTTACACAATAATGTTACGTTTTTCTCTATGTATTAAAAAATGAACTCACTCGTGACACAAAATGAAAACCCGTATGAATCAGTTTTGACTGTTCATTCAAAATGAGCTGGCAGATCCAGCTGCCTCAGTCATGACTGACACATCACTCCTGCTCCAAATAATCACAAACAGGGAACCGGATCGCAGTCAGATCACATATTTAAAACCTACATTGACAATAAGCCAATAAATACTGAGTCATTTTGCTGATTTAACCTTCAGCAGAGTCACAGCTTAACTTTAAAAAGCTCTTGCTGTGATCTGGATGTTTGCCAGGAAGTCACTTTTCAATACTGTGAACAAGTTTGAACTGGAAAACCAAAGTAGCGGCTCTGAGAATCCTGAAGTATTTCAAGTATTTGAGTTTCCATGGCCAGAAAGCTGCAGGGCAGAATCTATCAGTAATGTTTTTATGAACCGAATGATTGATGATTCTCTTTAATCAATCAGCAATTGTGAAGGAGGAGAAAGTTTGTGTTGGCAGCTGAGCAGTTTCTGTTCAGAATAGTTTAATTTTTTAAAGAGAAAGTGTCTCATGAAGCCAAGCAGTTTTCCCAGGATAAACAAGTTAATGAACTCACATCCTGGAATTTTATCTCTTTATAAACATGAACGGCTTTGACCTCTCCAGATTTATTTCCATTCAACGCTGCATTAATTTTCCGCATCCAAGGTGCACAAAAGAGTGTCGCAGGAGCTCCTTCCTCCTGGCATCTGTGCTAAATGTCGACATACACGGAAATATTAAATACACCAAAACATTTTGAAAATGAATCCATTATGTTGTACATTCATTTGGACTGGAGGACAGAATATCAAAAATTATACTCAAGTAAGAGAAGTGCTACTTCGACATATTTTTACTCAAGTTAGAGTAAAAAGTATTTGGTAAAAACTCTGCTGAAGTAGAGAGAACTGATCAGATTACCAATCCTTTAATATTTAAAAATTACATCATCAGATGGACCAAAATATAAAGTTAAGTGGAAATTTTGGTGTTTTAAGAACCAAAATTACAACAATTTATACAAGAAAGAAAAAAATAAAATCAGTGAAAATAAAATTTTCCAAATCAATTTCTTTCAACAAAAAAAAACAAACTCATGAAACTTTAACAACAGCTGCAGGTTTGTTTCTGTGTCTGGTGGATTTTGGGTTAAAATGTTTGTTTTTCACTCAGCAGGTAGAAAATCCAGAAATTTTACTGGATTACGAGTAGAAATACATCATAATAAAATCACTCAAGTAAAGATTAAAAGTAAAATACTCCTAAAAGTTTTATGTCACTTTAACCTTTTTGATGGAATCATTTTCAAATCTTGCGACAGAAAATACTTTGTTCACCCAAAAGGGAAATTAAATGTTGCTGTAACTCATATTAATTCAAATTCTTCACAGTTATTGCAGATAGTGAAAGCTGTTGGCAGCAAGGATCTCCTTTAGCAGTCTGGACTACAGCAAAATTGAAGAAGCCTCTGACTGAAGACATAAATCCGACTGAAAACCAATGGCAAGACTTAAAAATAAAAATTTTCCATTCAATTTGACTTGAGTTTGAGGGAAAATGCTTATTATACCATAATGTCAATACTTTTGGATACTTATTCCAAATATAAGATGCAAAAAAAAAACCAAACACAAAATATATAAACTCTATATTTATTTCTACCTTGAAACAGAGATGAAAACAAAAAGATATACAAATAAAAATACCATTAATAGTAATTGTCTTATCTAATCTTAGTTATAATAACTTTCATGTAATGGATCTAAAGCTACCCAGCAACAGTGCATGGTGCAAAAACATCCCTGATTGATTAAAAAGATCCTACATCGATAAGCTTCAGTTACCTATGCTTACATGTTACAGAAAAGAAGATATTTGAGAAGACTGATGGTGAGAAGCAAAACCAGAAAGGAAAAGGTGAAAGATGCTCGAAGCTGCGGTTTGTACAGCCATGAAAATAACGATGAAAATGGACGTAAAATTCTGCAGGTCTCATAAAAAGTTTTTTTTTTTCTTTTTCATTTACACAAAAGAAACTTTACAGATCAGAATAAACATCTTTCTGCACAACAAATCACTGAATTTCACCAATGCTGAGGCCAGATTGTTTCAAAATTAACCAAATTGGACCCATTTTCCCTGCAGTTCCTCTTCAGGTTTGGATTCCCTGTTTGTTATCTAAATTTCACTTCCTGAGTTGATCCTGGATGTGAATTGAACTTGTGCACAAACTGAAGTCTGGTGACTTCTCAGGCACAAATCAAGAGGTTGGAATATATCAAAACCTTGCAGAATGTTGAGATTAACTAAAAAAATGCACAAAAGGAGATATTTAAGTCCATTTTGTCCATCCTCCGTCCTTATTGCCCTGCTGTTACAGAGAGCTGCAGGTTTATATTTGAACAGTGGGAGGACAGAAAGCGGTGAGGCTGGTGGAAGTGGGCTGTGAGATTACCCTGAAGCTCCACAGAGAGGAATATTTAACAGTTACAGCATCCTGCTTTTTCAGTTTTTATTTATCTTTTAACCAGAAACACCCTGTGTAATCAAATAAACGCAAAGCGTAAAAACAAACAACTAAATATTAGGAATATCGTACGGGGTGCCATTTGAAAAGTTACACAGTGAAAAAATTAACAGCAATAATTGTCTTTATTTAGCCTATCAGAGAAAAATGCAGGTGTTCAAGTCCGTCTTATTCCTTATAAATCTTATCCTGGATTGAATATTTAGTTTATAACAACTATTTAGGTTGTAAATTAAATAATATAGGAAGCTAAATATTTAGTTCCCAACTAAATGTTTAAGTTTAAGCTAAATATTTTGGTTTAAAACTATTTTTTCAAAACGAAATATTTAATTTTTAAACTAAATTTTTACATTTCCAACTAAATATTTAATTTAGAAATTATATATTAGTTGATGAAATAAACACATTTATAAATGTATAAAGTACAGGATGAAAATATAACTTAAAAAAATTAACACCCACAATTTTTCCTTTGTATCAAGTTAAAGAAACCAAATTAGTGCTGCTAATTTTTTTTTAACTTTAGAAACGCTACCCCATAATATCCAGGGCTCACAGTTGAGTGGAATAATTTGATATTAAATTTTATTCTTTTTATGGCTCTTTTCCCACAGTTAGGACACAGGAAGCTGGGAACGCAGTCAGAAGCATTCAGTCATTCTCTATGATTTTTAAATTATCATTATTATTATTTTAAAACAAGCACAGACGCGTTTTTAAAAGCTGAAAAATGAAGAAGCGCTTGCTTCGCTTGTAACTTTAAGCTAGCCTAGCCTAGCAAGCCCGCTCTGTGTGGGACGTCTCAAGTCAAAGTTGAACTATGACGTCATTTCTGCGACGTTAGTCTGCCTGTAGTTTTAGCGACGACAGGAAGTGGAAAAAAAGCCGTTCAGTTCGTGTTAGCCGCACTTCCAAATATTTAGCGTTAAACGCCATTTTGTTTGGCAGGACGCTTCTCTTTCACAACGCACGTCATTTCCGGTAAGCTTCATCGCGCGCATCAAACTCGCGCATACCGTACCTTACGAGCTAACATTAGCAACTGGGTAAAATTTAAAGACCCTCAATACGAAGCAAAGCGTAAAGAAGAGGCAGCGTTTAACCAGGCTAACTTTAAGCTAGAATAAGCCTATACATTTATTTTAAATATATAATATTTCACTCACGCTGAAAAGTTTAAAGGACTCATGAACGCCTCACGTTCCCAGTTTGATGTGGAGTTGTGCTTGTGCGAGATGTTCTGATTAGCTTTGGATCTGATGATAAATAAACACAAAAATTAAACCAAAATCTATGAAAATTACACATGAGCTAGGGCTGGGCGATTCATGGGTTTTATTTTAACGGTTTAATTTGTGGAAAATTAGCAATTGTCCTTTAGCGGCCATCTTGTTAAGTGCATGCCAAAGGAGTTTATTTGGACTTTGAATTTAGGTCAAACACACTTTTTTGAAGAAAACCAACTAAAAATCCTGATAATTTTTGCTGATAAATTTAAGATTTTTTTTTTCTAATACTATGCCTATATCCTTGTAATTAAACACATCAAAGAAGGGTTGATTGAAATAAAAGACATTTTTTGAAAATGTTTTGTGATTTATAATAAATTTTTTAGAAAGAGAAGTAAGAAAAGAAACTGATTAAAATGTAATATTATTTTTAAAATTATTTTTAAGCCATATCGCCCAGCTCTAGTCAAAACCTGTTCAGAATCCAGAGCAAAAAATAATCATAATCATCAGTTATTTTACGTCTTAAGATATTTTTTAGTTTAAAAGTCACGACAAATGAAAAGCAGCCACTGACAAATAAGTGATGAGCATGATGATGTACTTCAAATTAAAGGTTACTTTTATTCATCTTTAGCTTCGAGTGAACTAAAAACAAGGAGAGAAAAAAATAAAAATAAAATAAAAACCATTCTGGTGTCAGTTATCTACAAAAACAAGCGTCTATATCACATCCATGATCGTGATTTTCATGTGATTGGTTCTGAAAATGGAAGAAGAAAAATAAATCTAGTGAATTCACCTTATACCCACCTGTCATCTCCACCCCTTTTCATCCCAGCTAATGTACAAAAGCTCTTGTTTAGCATTAAACGTGCCAGACCCCAACATAAACAGCTTACTTCTTCATGGCCCCCATCCGCTCTGCCCTGCAGCCAGGTATGATTTATGTGATACACAGGCAAACAACAACTCTTCTTTACATAAAAAACAGGAACATGAAAGGGGGGAAAAGTACATGGTGAATACAGCAACTTTCTCTGGATCATTCGCTCACATATTCACACAAATACAACACAAAAAGCAAAATAAACGTTCAAAAAGTGTTTCATTCAGAGAGAAAAACCCGACTGAACCCTGGTTGTCTTTGTTGCTGTTCAGTGCTGACGAAGGGGACAAGTTTGGGAGGTAGAGAGGAAGGAAGAAATGATAAAAAAAGGTGTTGGAACGATGAAGGGTGGTGAATTGTAGGAAGAGGAAGTCAGCGCGTGTTATTTCTTGGCCTTGCCGGCCTTGGCTGCGTTCCGTGGAGGAGTGACGGGTCTTCCCAGTCCCACACCTCCTCCTCCTCCGCTGCCGCCATAAGGATACAATTTCTTATCTGCTGGCTTCAAAATCTGAAAAACAGAAGAAATAAAATCTTTAATTAAACCAGCAGAGACGGCACAGTGGGTAACGTTCAAATGTTTTCTTAATCATTTTCCAAATCCACCTTTACAGAGTTCGTTTAAAAAAAAAAACTTCAACACTCCCTTTTGTTATTCATATTAAATTTGTTGGATTATAAAAAAAACTCCTACAATAAAATTTGATGCATCAGTTTCAAACTTCTTTCATTAGTGAGCTTTTGCTGATGTAAACTTTGCCTTTTTGACATAAAATATGCAAAAGTTTACACGATATGGAATGGAAAGCCATTTAATAAATTAGAAAATTATTGAAAACAGATTAATTACACAAAGATGGATGTTTTAAAGCCCTTATTTTTTACTACGTATGATGATTTTCAGCCAATAAAAACATGACATTTAAAAAGAGAATATTACATTTCCAGCTGCTACGTTTTCGCACTGCAAACAAACAAATCATTTGTGCAATCTGTTCCTTTTTCCGCCTGTGGGGGCGCTGCACGAAGAACCACCGAAGGAAACAACACAAAAACCTCTGAAGAAAACGCAGAGCGCAACTTTCTTCAGCATGAAATGTAAACAAAATAATGGAGTAGAGTCAGATTTTAGTGGTTAAAATACCACAAGACATTTCTCCTCACATTATTTTGGTTTGATTTACCCAGAATGCTTTGCGCTGTAGTCCACTTCCTGCCTGATTAAACTCTGATGCGGATTAAAAAAACGAACTCTGGTCCACCTATAGACCTCGGTCTCAGTTCAAGTGAACTTTGGTTTGAACCAGAGAACGCTCCAAAAGCAGAAAGAGAAACTGAAATCTGATGTCACTCCATTTTTATTCACATTTCATAAAGAAGGAAGTTGAACTCAGAGGTTTTTGTGTCATTTCTTTAAGTGGTTCTTAGCATAGCGCCCCCACAGGTGAGGAGGGGAGCAGATTTCTCAAAGGGTTTGACACAGAACATTGTGAAAACAAACTGCAGCAGCTGAAAAGGTAGCAAATGTCGCAACTTTGGTCCTCTATCAAACCGATTCTATCGGACGATCAGATGTGGAAACACTAAATATTCAGTGTTGTATTAATCAACATTTGGCTTTCTAACGGTCTGAACAGATCAAAAACGATGAAAGACCTTCAGAGAACAAGCAGATGCAGAACACTTTGAGCTAAAGTGAGTCTGTCTGCTTGGGAGCAAATATTAAAGAAATGATTAGACTTTCTGCTTTACCTGGAAGGAGCACATGAGCGTCTCATCCACACTCATCATGGCACCAGCGTTGTCAAACTCTCCACAGTAATTAGGAGCTGAGAAAAGAGTGACGAGTTGCCTCTTTGCGAAAAACTCATAACCGTCTTCAACCACCTTAGACGACAGAGAAAAGAAAAAAAAAAATAGAACGAGGCGAACAGAAAAAGTCAGAAGTTGCTTCAGGAAGATGGGAAGTTTTAGAAAATTACTGTTGATCATAAACTAGTAAGAACCTTTTAATTCTGTCAGCTCTTTAATGAGTAGAAACATGCAGGAACACAAGAGGTTTCAGTGTCGCCACATCTGCAACCACAACTTAATTATGCCTTGCCATCAAATTCAAATATTACACGCTTTCACCATCCCCACGCCAAGGAGGAAAGCCTGGGGAACACAGAGTTCCTAATCAGAGCTCCTTTACATAAAACTTAATATTTCTGGATTTTAGAAAGTTTTTTAGATATTTCTACATCATTTGGGTTTGGATTTGTAACATATCAAAACCAGAGCCTGTAAAGAAGTTACAGAAACAAATATTCAGCTCATTTTTGCCTGAAACCATTAAAGGACAATTTGAACATTAACTCTGCTCTGATACACAAACAATTTTACAAAGTATCTTTGGTCTTATTTCTAATGCAAATCTAAATAAAATAAAATTAACTTATAAGTAACTTTTCAGCAAGAAATAGGAGCTTGTTTTAAGTAAATAATTTCTTAATATTGATGGATAAACTTCTAGTTCCACAGATTATTTTACTTATAACAAGTCGTTTCTCCCACGTTTGGAAAAGGTAAGAGGTAAAAAGTAAGAATCAACATTTTCTATGAAATTCATAAACTAATTAGCTAAACACCTTAAATGAGAATATAATGTTTCATTGAACAGGTTTGAAAAGTTTTTAAGGCTTTTTGTTACTTTAAGTCCAAATAAGCTGCTGCTGGCCACGCCCCCCAACACAATGTTTACACTCGCATGTTTAAAAAGGCTGCAAACAGATGGACAATTATACAACTGTACATCTTTGAAAAGCAGAAGTGGAGACTCCTGCACATTCAGCAATAATCCAACAAGTGGTGTCTGGATGGTAAGTCAACAACAAAAAACACTTGTGTTTTACAGCAGCCATTGTGCAGCAGCTGACCAAATGTGTTGGAACTCAGCTTGGGTTACTAGGTAACGACGCAGTAACTTAACGATTGAGAGGTTTTTGAAACGGCTCATTTTCCAGACACCAAAACACATGAACTTAAAGCCAAAAACTGGATGTTTTTGTTTTTTTTTAACTTAAGTGCTTTGCTGTTTTAGGAAACTTAAATGAAAGTACAAAAACATGCGGAATTTTAATTTTGCATAACAGGTCCTCCTTAAAGCCTAAAATGTGAACTCTTTTCATAATTTTGTTTTGAAAAAATTCTGTTTTTTTGTTGTTGCTACTGGTATAAAATATTTAAAGACTCCTTAAGCCCTGAAGGCCATAAGCAAAAGACATTTTGAAAGCTGAACTTGTACCTTTTTATAGATTTTAAAGAAACTGCAAACAGCTTTACAAAAACAGGAGATCAATCAAATGTTTGAATATTGGATAGAAAATATTAAATAATATTATTTGATTTTTAATACATGGCAAGGTTTATGGAGTTTTACAGGAGCCATGACACATGTAAACATATTCATGAAACTTTTGTAAACATAACGGACACATTTTGTGTCTCTTTACAACGAGACCGAAGAGCAAATCACTAAAAACAGAAAACATTTAAAGATCTACCTGCTGTGCCTCACATATTAGGTCATGTAAAAATAGCCACACTAATCACAAATGTAGGAAGCTGAACTCTAAATCCTAAAATGTGAATTCTTTAATAATTTTGTCTGTTTAAAAATGTCTTAAATCTCCAGCTTTCATGATGTTTTCTCTCCTTCTGGTAGAAAATATTTAAAGATGAGCACGAAGGCCACGGAAGAAGAAAAACAACAATAAAAAAACTGCAATCAGCTTTACAAAAACACAAAACTGACCCAAATTTGGATTGGAACATGAGATAAATTAAATATATTCCATAAATCCTATGTCTAAACAGTGAAGCACATCATGATAAAACATTAAAAATCTACCTGATGTGCCCTGCATATTAGGTCCATGTCATGTTTGTGCAAAAATTTGGCCACCACATCCGCCCCGAACGTGAAGGAGACGCCGCGGTCGTTCTCGCCCCAGCCCAGCACGTCTTTGTCCGGGTCGGCCCACAGCAGGTCGCACAGCAAGCCCTGGTCCGGAACGTCTGTGGGCCGCATGACTCTGCGGATCTGCTCCATCGACTGCAGGTCCGGAGACAAACCTGGAGGAAAAATAAAAACGGTTTCACTCTTTTTCATCTTTTCTTGTTTTAAAGAGTGACAGGAGAACCAGGCGTACCTCCATGACAGCAGAATATTTTCTCATCTACAATAGCAGCCACAGGTAAACAGTTGAAGCAGTCTGTAAAGGTTTTCCACAGCTTGATGTTATACCGTCGCTTACCTGGAAGCAAAGAAAGCATGAACATGCAGCAGCTCCTTTACATCTCAACTCCACTGAAGTCACTAAGTGGTACTCACACTCATCATAAAAGCCGTAGATTCGGTTAATGGAGGCGCACTCGTGGTTTCCGCGCAGCAGGAAAAAGTTCTCGGGGTATTTGATCTTATAAGCTAGAAGCAGACAGATGGTCTCCAGCGACTGCTTCCCTCTGTCCACGTAGTCACCCAGAAACAGGTAGTTGCTCTCTGGAGGGAAGCCTCCGTATTCAAAGAGTCGGAGCAGGTCGTAGTACTGACCATGGACATCGCCTGCAGGGGGCAGCAGAGGCACACAGTCGTCAAACGGCCTCAGCATGCAGCACTTACAGCTAATTCAACCTTATTTTAACCCTTTTTCTTTTTTTACCAAGAGCTGTTCTCCATTTAATTTGATTTTGCAACACTGTAACCCAAGAGTGTTCAAAGCTCCAGGAATAAATTACGACAAAACAGGAAGGGAAAAAAATATATCTGGTTTTAACTGTTAATTTAAGCTTTTAATCAAACATTAAATTTCACTTTATTACCAAGCTGTGCAGTTTGAAAATCAAAAACTTTCAAGGATTTAATGCAGAAATCACAACACTTTTCAAACCTTGAAAACCTTAAAATGAAATTCGAGCATTTTCAAGAATTTCCCGATTTAATTACTGTGTTAATACGAAGTGTTTTCAAACAGACAGTCCTGCATCCTGTTTTTAGTCACTGAAAATAAACAAAACATTTTTTACATTTTTCTTCAAATCGAGACCAAAATAAAAATAAAACTGGATGCCTTTCATTTAAAAAGAAAAAAACGGTTGAATTTTTTTTTAGATAAAATACTTTGTTTAATGAAAATAGTTCACGCTTCGTTTATTGTTAAGTAGTTTAAAAAAAAAGAAAGAACATTTTGGTGTTTTAAAATGAGTTTTTATTGCTGCTGTAAATCATCTGATCAGACAGATAAAACTAAAACTCACCACATATTTTTAAAGGAGCCTCTAATTCAAGCAGGATTGGCTGACTCAGGAAGATTTCCCTGGATTTGAGGCAAAGGCCACGGATCTCGTTCTCCGTCAGCTGGACGTTCTTCCCCGGCCGGGAGCCCTTCACTGCGACAAGAAGAGAACAATAAAATAAAATCATTTATGGAGGAAACATCAGGACAAGCGTGTACCGTGAGCCTTAAAGGAGGCCAAGCAAAGATTGACATTCAGCACTAAAATGTGATGCTTGGATTGTGCAGCAGACCACCAGACTGGACAGCTAACACCTCCCACCAGCCAAATGCTGTCAAATTCTGTTAGCAGTTCAGACTTGCAGCCGTTTCCACAGGTACTCGCTTCTTTTTTCCTCTTTGCACATATTCTGGAAAAGAGAAGACTTTGGCAAAGAGAAAACTCTGCTATGTGGAAAACGTCGAGGTCGCTCTGTTAAAGCCGAACTTCCTCTTTAGTCTGACGTTTCCGACATTATTAGAAGCTTTTCTGTGTGATTGCATGAAGCAGAGTTTGGTTGGTTGTAATAAACTTAAATCCCATTTATCTCCCAGTAAGCGCACATTCCGTCCTCCCCTCGTTCGCTCGCGTTATCTCAGGAATTCAGCAGGTTTATCATGTATCTGCTTATCATGCGTTTTCACACGTACCACACACACCGAAGAGGGAAAACACACCGACACAGAAACTACCATGTCTCAGGATTTTAACCACTTCTGCTCTGAACACGTTTCAGCTGAAAACCAGGCGTGTAAAATGTCCGTGCCCTGAAGCTGCAGCAGTTTGGAATCGTTTCAGTTCGTATCAATGACTGAATCAATAATGGTGGGATCAATAAGTAGTTATGAACTGAAGGAGAGCCTAACAAACCCAAACAGATTTTTAAAAAGTCCAGTTTGAGACTCTTTAGACTGGAAATTCATATTAAACCAGTAAGTCTGTCATAATAACAAATACGCCATTTAACTACATGATGAATTAAAACAAACTTAATGATTTCCATTTGCATGATTTATAATTTTTTTCTCTTTTCTCTCAAGTTATTTAATCTAGATTAGCCAATTTTTAGACACAATTCTGTTAACAGAGACTTCCTAATTTATTTTATTTGTTGTTTCTGTTTTGTGAATGTTTAAAATGTTTTTTAGTTCCAGTGTTAAATGTTCATTTTAATGGAAAAGTTTATTGATCTTTGAGAATCTGTTATTGTTGTTATTACAATTATATTAACTGAAAATGCTCTCAAAACAACAATCTGATTATTTATCGCAATAACTTCAGGGATAATTTATCATCGTCCAACAAAATTTATTTTGCCCAATTAAAACGCGATAAAAGCTTTTTTTTTTCTCCTGGGAAAAATTAAATAAACTGACAAACAAGTTGATAAGAATAAAACATCTTCAAATGTTTTCTAGGGAGGTAAAAATAATAATAAAGTTCAAGATTATTAAAATATCTTTTAGATATTATAAGAGAGGCGTTAGCAGCCAATCATTGTTAAATGTTTTAGGTTAAAAAAATATTCTGCATTAAGCAGCAATAAAGTCCAAAATATGAATCTAAGCCTGACTCTTACTCTCTTCTATTATTTTGTATTGTTAACTGAGACATAAAAATCTTTTAATGGAAATGTATTGAAGCGACTTAAAGAATACCTCAAATAATAACTGAAACGGTTCCAGTTACAGACTTGGAACCGTTTGCTGGAAATCTGTTTGATTCCTGTTTATTTCTGCAATGAAGCGTCTGATATTTTGTTTCATGGTCAATTAAAAAACATAATAAAGGCAAACGTTTACAAAAAACAGACAATTTATGGCACACAGAATATATTTAACCTCAGGCAGATTCCACTTAAACCTCAGAAATGCAATGTTGTTTAGTCACGATAAATTTACCCTGAAGTTATTGCGATAAGCGATAATATTGCTGCTTTAAGACTATTTTTCAAATAGTACAATGGTAATAAAGGCATAATAATGCAAGAAAACTGTCTAGATCTTGTTGAAACATCTAAACAGAAAATCAACACTTGTATCAATAGATAAGCCAAAAAAAGGAAATAAATCAGGTTAAAATCAGTAAATGCATCACTAAAAATATGGGAGATATTAAAGTTAAGTGCTAAACGTGAAGCTGTATTTATAACAGAGCAGGAATCAGCAAGTGGAGGCAGAAGGACGGCAAAGTGACGGAAAAGGCAGGGAAAAGTGGATATAAATACCAGCCTGCTGCTTGTTGCTTTAAAGCGGGATTACCGCAGGCTAAGCCCTGACAGAGCTTACTCCAAAGTTAGCCTCAGAGTCAGTGGGCGACAGCGAGGGGTTCACAAAGGGCTTTAACACACTCTGAAAACAAAACGCTGCTGCAGTGCAACAGGAAAGCCGCGGTCGGTAGCCGGGCCACAAACCGCCGCGGCGCTCCATCAGTTTGCTTCACTTCAGATCTGAGCAGCTAATCCGATTGTTTCTGCTAATTATCCAAACACGTTTAATTGGTTTGGTCCAGCACACAGGACGCTGATGGAAATAAAACATCTATCAATGCTACAATTCAGCAGCAGCTGCAGCAGGCGCGTCGTTCCTTCATTATGTGGTGGTTAGGATCGATATCGCCGAGGAGTTTGACCCAACAATAAAAGCAGAAGCACCAACGGGGGTAAAAAAAAAAAAAAGAAAAAAAAAAGAACCCAGTGTTACATAACAGGATATAAATACTGCCACTATCAGGCCTGCTTGTTTTCTCCTGTGCTTGGCAGACAACCTTATCACGGTCCAAGTACAACAATCCATGGACAAACACTCCAGCATATCCTGCAGTCAAAGTCAAACTCCCAGCAGGCGATTCAGAACCGAATGATCCCGACCAGCGCCTTCATTAGAGGGTAGAACAAACACAGAACCGCGTTTCATTACAGAGTCTGGGAGAACGCAGAAGGCTACCATCTGACGCCAAAACAACAAATAAACTGACAGAATGACGTGTTGAGGAGCATCAAAATACGAGCTTTTAGATGATATTGGGGTGAAAAGCTGAAGCAATAATCACACAAATGTTACTGGGTGATAAATTGTTTTAGAAGTTATTAAAATAAACAATAAAGTTGTTGTTTTGAGACCATTTCCAAGTAATACAGTGGTAATAATGGCATAATAACGCAAGAATATACTCCCAAAGATGAATGAACTTTAAACACTAACAAAAATTTAACTCTGGGACTGGACAACATTTTAAATATCCAAAACAAATAAATAAAACAAAAGAAACAACAAATAAAATCAATCATAAGGTCTCTGTAAACAAAACTGTCCTTTAAAAAAAGGATTAGCTTTTACCAAACTGAAGACTTTTATCATCCAGTTTCTGGTAGGAAGAGAAAACAATAAATCATAAAACTGTAAATTATTGAGCTTGTTTTAATTTATCATGCAATTAATTGATTTACTGCGACAAGCCTAACCAGCTCATGGTTTAACAATAAGTAACTGATAAAATAACGTGTGGAAGAGTACAAAAACATTTAAAAAATGAGTTTTTAATATTATATTGATGTGAAAAACTGAATCTCTAAGAGTTCTCTAAAAACAAGGTTTCACCAACTTAAATTCAAGACCTTTTGAAGACCATAGTGAACAAAATAAAAGGCCTACATAATAATAAAAATGTATTAAATGAAACCAAACAATGATAAATTTGCACTTATTATGGTAAAAAGCTAGCTAGGCTATATTAGCATTTAGTTAGCGGTAGCCTCAACCGCGTTGGTGTGTCTGAGCAACTCAAACTTTTCTGTGAGAAACGTCCCGCAAGAATAAAAAACAGAATATCCACTCTTAAATAGTCCAACAGACACAACATTTAAGACCTACAATTAACAGGTGTAAAGCTGATTCATTTTGTTTTTAATGAATTCAAGATATTTTAAGGCCTTGACTTAAGATTTTTTTAATGGTGAGTGGAAACTAACCATGAAATCTGGATGTGAAAATGCATCTCCAAGTGATTAAATGAACATTTTCAATTAACTAAAAGAAGATAAAGAACCTGAAAGCCTGAATCTAAAGTCGGAATAAAACAGTTTCATATTCTACTGTCCTCTAATCGTCTACAAACATAAAAATAACTTAAATTTATGCTTCTAAACATATTTTTTTATGAGTTAGCAGAATAAATAAACTTGCAGCATCTCTCCATAGTCTAAAATTAGCTGCCTGCTTTTTCCCCAAGTATTTAAATCTTGCAGTACATTTATCAAAAGAAACACATTTACCCCCCCAAAAATTAACATTTATGAAACAAAACTCAAATTTAAATAAATGTGTTTTAAATGCAGAGAAGGCCATCACAGACTGTTGAGATAGGAGAAGCGTCCTGTTAAGTTCTGACATAAATTATATATTATTTTTAAACTCAAGCATTTCTCTCTGCTGATGTTTCCAGATTTAAAGGTTTGTCAGTGCCTAAAGCTCAGGAATGCTCAAAAAATCTGCACAAAGATAAACCAGTTTAGGGCCAAATAAAATATTTCTGACTGATATTTGTGTTACATAAATAAAAGAAACTTGACTCACCAAAACAACCACATTCCTGTGGAGGAGCAAAACAAAACTATTTTTATACCAACAGCTTTTCCTGAAAAACCTTTAAAAAAATTATAAAAAAGGCAACAAGCGTGAATATTTTCTTTACCCAACTTAAATTATTTCTATGGCTGCTGCTAGTTGTTATCATAAAATACATTTTTGAATATGTGATTATTTCTTCAAAAAATGATTTAGATTTTTCAAAATAAGCTAATTTGTTGCCTTTTTTTTTTTTTTTTTTTTAGAAATCTATAAACTGCATGATAAAAAAAACTACATAAAATGGAGCTCTTATTATTAAACATTTACAAACAAAGTCATACGTATTCAGTGAGAAATATTACTGGACTTAACTAGAAATACATAAAAAATTAGTCTTGTGTCCGAGTGCAAAATGAAACATTGAATTTCTACTCAAATTGGACTCAGACATTCAAATTATTTACAATAAGTATGATTAAAATCGGATGTGGGGAAGTTTATTTTAGCGTTTGTGTAAAGTTTGCATATTAAAACCTGCAGGCAGCTGCAGCTTCAAACATCGAACAAAAGGGAAACAGAAATCACCGATCAATGGATAAAATGAATGAATTAGAGAAAGTAACAGGCTTTTCAGCAGTTCTTTTCTTTAAGGTATCGTTTGTTAAAAAAATAAAATCATACCATATCAGCATCCCAATCTTTGTTTAACTTAAAGTAAATATTTTTGGAGACTTTTGGAGACTTTGGCCTTTGGAGAGGCCGTGCTCATTGGGGAGGAATCAGACCTTCTGCTGTTTGTTCTGGAAGAACGGAGCATACAGAACCAGCCAATGAACTTGGGTTCTGACCCAATTAAAGGGACACACACACAGGTGGAGAACATACACAAGTGGGGAAGAAAACTGTTTACTTCTGTAAAGAATTTTAAAGAACAATTAACAGATTTTAAATTTTTCAGCTTACAAAAACTGTAAATTAAGTTTTTTAGATAATTAAAGAGCAGATATTTAGTTTTATTACAGAAATTTGTCTTTTCCTCCCTCAGTTTAGTCAATAAAGCTAAAGACGACGTACCAGAGAAAAGGAAGACCACAAAACGTTACTGCTACAGGAGCTGGCCGTAACAAAGCACATTAATAGAAAATTGAGTGGAAGGAGAACAAACAGTGGCAGCCCCATGTGTAGAGATATAACAGGGATGCACTGATTGTAGTTTCCTGGTCGATCCCTGATCTTTAAAGAGTCTGACCTGCCGGTTCAAATTTTGGTCGATGCTAATTTTTTTTATCTGAAATGTTGCTAAATGTAGCAAGAAAGCTGCAGAGTTGGCAACAAAGGGGAACGACTGCAAACTGCAGACGTTCAGACATTACCTGGTCTGTCAGTCAAACCTCTCCAAAGGGAGAACAGAAGAGCACAGAACCCAAAACTGAGGAATTCGATGCAATAAATTGGTGCACCCCTATTCAAACCCATAAGCCACAACAATAACATCTCCACTCTGAAGTTACGACCCGACAGTCTGGCTGAGATTCTGCCAACAAGACCAACCAGCTATTAGCTCAACCTGAGCGACAGCTAACAGTCCTTATTATGAAATCATTCTTTAATAAGACTGAATTTGATATTTATTGGCTTTGTATGATCTTGTTGCAATAAGAAATTAATGAATTAACCGTACGATCAATTATAATGAGCTCAATAATTGCAATTCTGTTGGCTAATATTTTTTTAAGGGCATTTTAGTTTTATAATCCATTTTATTTATGGTTTTGGTTGTGATTGGTTTATCTTTTCTATATTCAAACTGTCTTCCAGTTAGACGTTCTTTACAAAATAAAACTTAATTTATCTTTGAGACGGTGAACTTGCAGCATAATGGTATAATCAATATATTATTCAAAAATGGTCTCAATTAGGCCTGTTACCATAACAAATTTTACTGGACAAAAATAAATTGTCCCCAAAGTTATTACAGTAAATGATAATATGATAAGTAATTAAATGGACTAATAATGCCAGAACTCATTCTCAAAGTTCCAAAAACTTTAAATTCTAAAGTTTTTTAATTAAAAAAAAAAAAAAAAAAATCAACAAAACAATAAAATTACCCTTTAAAAAAAGGCTAATTCAGACCAAATCCCCAGACTTAGGAGTTGTATCATCTAGTTTATGTACAAAGAAAGAAAAGGGAAAAATGATAAAACATGCAAATAGAAATAATTGAGCTTGTTTTAATTTTTCATGTGATTAATTGATTTAGTGCTCAAGATAACAATATTATCATTTATCATGATAATTCATGGGACAATTTATCATCCAGCAAAGCTTTTTATTGTGTGTGCACAGAAATAAAAAAACAAACTGAATTACTTTGCAGGAGCAATTTAATTAAACTAGTTTCCCTGAGCAAGGCAACATAAAAATTTCCAAGTTACTTTTATAAAACTTCAATCTCTCCACCCAAAACTTCCCACTAAACAAACACATTAGGAGTTGATTCTGAAAAGGACAAAGTGCTGAAAGAGTTAGTCAGCTGTTTCCTTTCAAACTCTCCTTCAGATCAGACGTACATCATGTTTATGCTCTGCTGGCTCCCAGTTATGTGGCATAAACAAACACCAGAAAACACACCTACAGTCGCTGCGAGCTGACGGTGATTCTGCTGGTTTCTCAGTGATAACAGTGAGTTGTTAGGCTGTTTCCTCGTGTATCCGCTCACGAATGAACAAACTGCAGCTTTTTGTTTCACATCTTGCATATGAAACGATAAAATCACTTAAGCCGATACGTCTGGTGAAGTATTAAGCTTTGGAAAAAGTCTGAAAATCGCAGTAATTAGCAGCCGATTTATGGTCTACAAGCACTAGGGAGGCGTTTTACTGCACTAGTTTGACTGTAAACTTATCCTCCAGATGTAAAACCTGAGTGAAAAGATTAACAATGTGGGGAAAAAACAAACAGTTTATTTCTAAACGCATAAAACTGATGTGTGGTGCAGGTTTTTGCAATACATGGACATTAGTGATCATGCTTTCTAAAGCCGTGACATCTGTTTGCAGAATATTTTTACCACTTCCTGAATTGGGGGAAGTTTAAGTTTGAACTCTTCCAGGCGCTAGATAAGCACGTTTTGTTTCTACAAATATAAACACCAACTCCAGCAGACAAACATCACAGACGCACCAACCAGCTAAAAATCACAATCTGAAAGGTCAAATAATGAGTCCTCTTCCAATTCAAAAAACTTAAACCGACAGTGTGGGTTTCTGATACACTCGTTTAGGTTAAATATGAGAAAAACAACACAAATGTAAGTCATATACAGGCCTGTCATGATTACAACTTTCTCTGGACAATAGGATTTTCCAAGTACATTTTGCAATAAATGATAATATTGTTCTCTTAAGACTGTTTTCAAGTAGTGTGTTGCAATTTCACCCTATTAAAAAAAACTAACTTTAGTTTTGGAAAGAACACTTATCACTGGAACGGGAAGATATGTTAAATATCCAAAATACTAGACACAAAAACAATACACAAACAACTAAAACCATACATAAAATTGGTTATAATGTCTCTTCAAAGAATATTATTTTTGATATTCCATGCGATTAATTGTGACGAGTATCTTTAGAAGCCCATATCTGCTGCTTGTGAACCTTGAACTAAACTTTTTTCTTTCACTCAACTACCTATTTGTGCATTTTTAGAAATGTTCTTTCTTCCTGTTTATCTAAACTTAGGGCTTCCATAGGTTTCAAGGATTAAAATTTAAATTTAAATTGCTCTCTTTGTGAATGTGTAAAGCTATTTACACCACAAGCAGCAAGTTAAAGATGTGAGGAAAAGGTGAAAATGTTAGGAGTTAATACAATGATTTTTATTAGTCTTTCTTATAGTATTTACACAGATTAAATAAATTCAGTTATCTTTACGCTTCCAGTTGGGATTTCGCTTTCTACAATACCTAATACAGTCTGTAGATGAAACTAGTTTAGCAGAATATATTCATAAAAACAGAAGAGAGAAAACGTGACGTACGTCACTGTAACGTCACGCATTTCTTTTAATTTGCCCACAGAAATGCATCTACAATAAAAACATAGCGAGAATCGGCTGTGATAAAAAGGGAACCGTCTGTACGAACAGAAATAAATCTATGAAACCCAGAGTTGATTCAGTTCCAACATTTGATCTGGCAAAATCCAACAACCCCTGGCAATAAGAGCAGCACCGGTCTAATGTAGGCGACTTCACCGCACACAGCGCCGATCTCCCGGGGAAAAGGTCTAAAAACAATTCACCATCATCGAAACAAAATAAAGCTTCACACTGGTTTGGTTTCCCCTTACCTTCCAAAAGACGTTGAATTATAGAGTCGATGTTTAATTTGTCCGGCTCCGCCATTTTCTGAATTTTCTGACGTTATCGGGAAGTGAGACCTCGGTTTTATGCGTCGCACCTCTTCAAAATTCAAAACAGAGAACAAGAGAAGATGGACCAAGTGTTATTAATTTGCTTTACAGATGTAATCGGTCGCATTCAGAAGCAAACGACACCGACAAAACCGAGCAACAGGAGCACAATCAATGAGCTAATCCGAGCTAAAGCTGCTACCCAAGTAGCATAAGCTACACTTTTTTTTTAGTAGCATCGGCACAACTGTACCGCGACTGCTAAGCGCTGTAATAACACATTAAGATAACAAAATGTTCCCGAACCTTTTCTCTAGAGCGGCGTCTGCCCTCCCGGTACGGAAAACGACGAGTTATTTATTAACCAGGTTAAATCTTGGCCCCGTTTTCTCCTGCTTTGTCCAGGTCGCCCGACTCTTCGCCCCCAGGAACTTTAAAACAGGGCCGTTTCAGCCGAGCGTCTACGGCGACATACGAGGCTGAATCAAACCCGACTCTTCCCAGCCTTCTCAGACGCTGATTGGTCCCTCGAACCAATTCCTTTGCACCTGATTGGCTATTTGCTATGTCTGTCTTAAAAATAAACTCCACCCACAGCAGTTTTTAACGGCTGCAAAGGTGAGCTTATGAAAACCTTCAAACGTCGCCACCTAGTGGTAAAATTGATAGTTGCAGAATTTTATGATTTGTTGGAGACAGCTGATTGTTTTTTAACTACTCGTGGCTTTATTTACGCAACAATTTAATTTTATTTTAAGTTGTCTGAAATATGAGACAATATGAGTTTTTAAAACTTGCTTTAAATATGAAAAACAGCTGGACTGGCCAGATTTTTTTCACCGTATTTTGTCAGAATAAACAACATCTAGTCAATGCATGCTAATAAAAATGGACAGAAATTGAGCTGATGTAATATTCTTTTGTTAAATGTAATATTTTCACCAGGTATAAGTAAGAAAACATCATAAGCAGAAAAAAACTTGAACGCTTTGTCATCTGTGTAATTTATCCATATAATGTAACTAGCCAGCTTGCAAGATTATCATTTATTTATTGGTAATTCACTTTGAATTCTTCATTCTCAAAGTGCTCGATGAAATTCAGAAAGAAACCAAATCCAATTTGCATTTGCATTAGACAATGCTTAACTATTAAAAATGGAACAAATCTGAGTTTAATGCTTTAGTTATCCTCTGAAAAAATATTTTCTCTAAAATAATTACACCTGTGTAAGGTAAAAAAAAAAATATCTAAAAACATGATTTATAAATTTAAAATCTAAATGAAAAAACATAATCATGCACACCCCATCTATTGGTATAACCTCTCACTAATATATTTAAAGCTTTACAATCTGTTACGACAGATAATTTGCTCTCATTTGTAAAAAACAAAACAAAACCACACATTTTGGCATTTCTTCTAATTTATATAGCAGCTCTTTGCAGCTCTAACATTTCACAAGACTGATGGATCCAGATAGAGGAATATTAGGACATTCTTTTTGCCTAATCTCAGCAGATCAGACGTCTTCAACTCCTCGAGGGCAACTGTCCTGAAACTTTTGTTCCAGCACGTCTGAACCAGATTACCAGGCCTGTGCAACTCAGTCTCTCAAGCTTGTGGTCATATTATGGCTTGGATTGACTCTTATGATAATATCTTATGCAGTTCACTTGTGGTGTAACGACAGGAAAGCTGCAGTGAAAAAAGCTTTTCAGGATGCGTTCAATCTTCCTGAGACTTTCAAGATGGATATCTGCAAGTTTGTCCAGTTTTTTCATGCTTTACTGAGCAACTTTACTTTTAAATTGATGTGCTTTATGAGCCAGGAAATGTAATAATGAACGCTTTAAATGTTAAAACACAAAGTGACACAAGGTTTACGTTAAGCCACGGCTGTCCAAAGTTTGGTCCGAGGGCCATTTGTGCAGTTAAAAATTGAGCACACTTAGTTTTCAAGCTCTAATTAATATTTATACACATAAAATAATCAACAGGGAAATTTTCACTGCTTTCAGAACATCTTCTAAAAGGATTAATTCAACTTTATTTTAAATATCCAGTGCTTTTTATTCCAGAGCAGATTTTGGGAAAACATGAAGACGGAGTGCTCCATATTCGTCTTGCTGAGAATACAAACATAAAAAAATCCGCAGATTGTGGAAAACAGTCAACATTTAGGATGTTGTTTGCAGATTTCCAGCTCCCTTTCATGCAGAAACCAATCTTTCTGAATAAACGCTGATGATTTCTTTTTTCAGGATGCTTTAATGACATCGACCACTTTGTCACAAATAAAGGTCAATACATGAATATAATCCAGATTTCAATTGTTAAAAAAACAAAGTTTCCTACAAAAGTCCAAAATCAAGTTGAGTTGAAATGACTCAACAAACAATTTGAAGAATAAAAGACCAAAATTCAACTGGGTTGTGTTGTAAGGTTGATTCAGTTGGCACAACAACAAGGCCAGCTGGTTTAATGTCTTTTTTATTTTTTAAATAATGTCTAATGTCAGAATTAAGCAGGTCAATTCAAAGCAAGAATCACTGTATGCAAATTATTGCTGGTGAAAATAAAAAAGTTGCTCCAGTAAATGTAACTGGTTCCTACCCAACTCTGCTGACTAATTTCCAATCCTGCAGAAATCCACCTTTGATCAATGAGGTTTAATCTCCAAGTTTGAGTTAAAAACAGAAGAAAAGTCAATATTTGTACTCTGAAATAAAGATGTACTATTACAACACTTTGTCTTGTAGGGTTTAAGCGAGCTTGTGTGTTTATAGGACAATAAACATCATTCAAATCCAGCCAAGAATGGCTAAAAATAAAGTTTTCTATAAAACTCAGGTTGAGTTGAGACGATTAAACAGACAAATTATGTTGGAAAAACTCTTTAATTTGAAAAACAAAGGATGGAAATTAAATCTTATTGTTGACAAAGACTTTCTGAATTATCGCTAATGATGGATGGAAGTTGGCCAGATTGGTCTAATGCATCTCTTTCTCAATAAATTAAATAAAGTCTGAAATCATCAGAGAATCAGAACTATTACAGTTAAACATCAGAACATTAATGGACTGAGGCTCAAACTGTCCATATCTGACCATTGTCCTGTGTTCTCTGTATTATTTTCTATAATTAATTTTGATGTTATGCAAACCAAAACTATCAACACGTCTATTTTTAAAGCCGACATTCCTTCTTGTTTCTTCATTCATCTTTCTCGTGATCCATGAAACCAACTGGATGAGTCAAGACCTCACGGTCTCTGCTCCTCGTCTTCGTCATCGATTTCAACACAAACAGGTGTGGAGGGAGCTGGGATAGCTATGGAAACCTGCGTGTGATTTGTTTGTGCCGACTGGATGTAATGATGGGAAAAACTGGCAATCTTCCAGATGATTAGTGGTTGGTTTGTTCAACTTGTGATGGATACAAATAGAGAAACTCTGAATAAAAACATGAATGAGATTTTATTCCTTTTTTTTTTTTTTAGAAAATTTGTGACCTCTGTTTCCAAAAAGAGGGGAACATGTACAGGTCAGAAGTGGTTTCAGCTCCATATTTCCTCCGAGTTTCTCTGGCTGGACTGGGGCTCCACCTACTCCTGACATTCGTCTATAAGTAACGTTTGTTTCCTCACTCTGCAGCTTCCAGACGGCCGCGCATCGGAAAACATCTTCAACAAAAACCTCTAAACCTCTACAGGTGTTCAAAGAAGACAAATAGGTAAGTCTTTACATGCAGTATAAACAACGTCATTAAGAAAACATTAAAGAATTAAATATTTTTAAAGGTATTTATTTAAAAGAATATTTCATAGGTTGGTTTTTTTCCTCTTTTGCTCTAGAATTTAATCAACCAGTTTGGGCAAAAATAGGTTTACATGTTGAAAAACGAAATAAATTAATTGAAATTAATTACAGTTTGTGAGCCAGCCTTCAGAAAATTATTTACTATTTCTAATTTAAAGAATCTCAATTTAATCAAAATAATTTTTAATGTTTGTATGTTTTAACTTACAAAAAGAATAATTCAAGATATTTCAACATTTAAATCAAATGTGTGTAATCGGGATAACTGTTTTCAGTTTTGACCAAAATGATTATAAATTATTTCTGAATTTTATCTCCCTGGCTGGAAGTTGTGAAGCAGCGGCTGAGCCTTTAATTGGTGGAGATCTCAGGCCTGTCTGGGCATAACTTGAATTTGAAAATGTTGCCTTAAACCACAGATTAGGTGGTGACATGCACCATGTAATAAGTGTTTTGTCTGAGGGAGTGTATCCAGCTGAAGCTTTGACAAACACACAGATTAACTGGAACAATGAGTGAAACAAAAGAAATTAATTCTGGACATTGTTTTTATTTTAAATAGCTTCAGAAAACTTTATCTTAATGCCTAAGAAATTCTAAATTTGCAATGAAAAAAATCCAGACTTTTAGCATTTATTTTACCTCTATACGATGTGTAGTTTTTTCCAGAATGGGATCGTCAGCTGTTCAGATGGTATGCGTGGCCTTCGGGATCATCGGGGTCATCGGGGTCATCGTCTGTTGCGCCCTTCCTCTCTGGAAAGTGTCAGCCTTCATAGGAAACAACATTGTGACGGCGCAGGTAAGCATTCATGATTCAGAGAGCAACAATATATATTTTATCACTTAAATGACCAGAAAAGTTATGTTTTTGCAGGTTTTATGTTTTATTGCTCGACAATTATGAAATCATGTTTTATGTTTTGAGCAGGGAATAATTTAAATATTATAATTGTAGGTTTCACTATTTAAGGTCAGTTAGGATATTTATATTTACTAAATGCCACACCGATAGAAGAAAATAGTATTTTAATTGCCTTTTAATCTTCACTTCTTGGTTTAAACATAATAAATTAAATAGTGCAAAAGTGCAAAAATACATTTTTGCACGTTTTTGTATGAACATTTTGGTCTCAATAACTTCTGAAAACAGCCGAAAGACCCTAAAAAACCATCCAGTTGTTTTTGGGCAATAAGTTCATGTTTTTTGGTGTCTCGAAAATGTGTTGTTCCACAGTAACAGGTACTATCTGTTGCCTAGCAACCCCAGTGGAATTCTGCCCGTTACCTAGAAACCCCAGCAGAGCTCCAGGGCATTTGTACAGCACATACAGTGGTCCAATATGGCTGCATACTTTGGGTCAGTGTCCAAGTGGAAGATCCACTGCAGCCCAAACTTTAACTTCCTGTCTAGGATTGCTGCATCAGCATTTCCACGTAGTTATTTCCTCATGACTATGTGGAGTGCACCAGTCCCTCGAGCTGTTTCCTCCAAATGAAGTAACAAAGTTCAATCCAAATCTTGTGAATTCATCAGAAACCTACAAAGTCCTGACATCATCATTTGGCTTTTCCAAGATTGCTTAAAATTTTGACAGCGTTTGCTGGAATACAGAAAATAAGAAAATGTGTTTTATACAGTGCATGTAAATCTCTGTTTCTGCATCTTCCGGTGTAGGAGAGTCAAGAAGGCCTGTGGATGGAGTGTGTGAAGCAGAGCACAGGGCAGCAGCAGTGCAAAGTGTACGACTCCTTGCTGGCGCCGTCCTCTGACCTGCAGGCCGGCCGCGCCATGACCATCATCAGCTGCATGCTCAGTATTCTCAGCCTCCTCATCCTGTTTTTGAGTGCTGACTTCACCACACGTGTTCAGAATGAAGACGCCAAGCCCAAAATCAGGCTGGTGGCCGCAGTGGGCCTGATGCTGGCCGGCCTGCTGGTGATCATCCCGGTCAGCTGGTCGGCACACAACACCATGAGAGACCCATTCTTGCACCAGGTCCAGAAGACAGAGCTGGGAGAGTGCATCTATATCGGCTGGGCAGCCGGTGTGCTGATGCTCCTGGCTGGAGGTCTGCTCTGCTGCTTCAGCCGATCCAGATCCAGCAGCTCTGGAGGAACCGCCAAGTACTACAGCAACAGAGCTTCAGGTACAAACGACGATGTGATTTAGAGGTTTTATGGAAGGGACTGGTGTCCAATAGACAGGCAGACAAGGGGGTTGAGTTGGTAAAAACCATGAAGACGACAACATATTTTTATTTGTTGGTGTTTGAAGGATTGTAGTTTGTACATGTTCATTTTCAACATTTTGAAAAGTTTCATAAAATGTAACTTTGAAAAACATAAGCATAAACAAGGTGCAAGATGCAAAAGTCTTTCTGTAAGCAGGAAAATAAGATTTCATAGACAATTTTTTCAAGGTAACTTATATGACAATTGTGTTTGCTAATTTAATCCTGTTCACTTTTCTGTCATTTCTTTTTATTTCTTACTCATTTAGAGGAAGCTCCCAACCAAATGGGCCTTGGGAAATTATTTTATAAGTGAGTTTCTCAGATAGTCTTCAGCTTCTGCATTGTTCTGTACTGACGAAACATTTACCATAAGTTCGTTTGTTCTATTTTTGTTTCTTTACAATGATCGATCACCATAGATTATTAAAGCTTTGCCAGATACAAATGTTTTCAGAAAAAGGAATAAAATGTATCAAAAACCACAGATGACTCAGTTTCAAAACTTTGTAAGCAAACTTTGTTTTGCTTAAAAAAATTAAACAATCAAATTTAAATTACATCATAGAAGATCTGCTGTTTTAATCTTTTATTTTGATTCTTTTTAAAAGAAGCGTTGTCTACATTGATTTATAAGTGAAAATACAGTGCTCCATTAAATACACATCACAACATGTCCTATAACAAGTTTAAAGTCAACAGGTGTTTGATTATTCAAATACCTGTCCAATTAAGTGTTTGGACTGAAGTAGCAGTCCAACAAGAAATGGTATTTAAGCCGTCCTCCTCGTCACACTGTTCGCATTTTGACACAAGACAAAGATGAACCCAACAATCATCAGCTTTGGTGAAGCGAAGCTTTAAACAGGAAACTCTCAGATGGAAGAAAAGGCCTCTGAGGTTCAAGCAAGTTTCAACAGAGATGTAGAGAAATAAAAATGAACATATTTTGGTCAAATCAGTCAGTTTCATACCTTATTTGGAAATGGGACCAATGCACTCCGGAAGTGAAACTTAACTTTATTTCCTATATTATCTGCGATCTCAAGTTTTTATTTTCTTTTGATATCTGTGATATATCTTCACCTTTAGGAAGAAGTTGAACTCTCAGCATGTATTTGAACTTCTCGCTTTTATTTACTTCAGCACATCTCACAGTTTTTAACAAATTCTGTAGCTTTCGGTGTACTTCTAAATCTGCTCCTCAGTCGCCTCTTTTCGGGCCTGCTACTGCCTCTAGTGGCGTGGGATGGTAACACAACTAATATAATTAGATTACTAAATCAGTATAGCACAAAGTCTTTATTATTAAGAACATCTATTAGAACTCATTCATTGACAGTGCAGTAGTTATCTGGGTTGTTATTCTTCTGTGAACCTAATTAATTAGTTTGTTATTGACCTTTAGTCAAGTAAATTTCTTGCGTTTACATTGCAAATGGTATTTCTAACATTGTGGATCGTGTTGTTTACATGTTTTCTTATGTCTTTTGTTCCTCCTATAATTGATGGAAATATAGAGATATTATTTATAATGTATAAAAGCACTGTTTCATACATTATAAAACAATACTTTTAAAATGTAAAAAAAATATTCTAGTGTTCTAATTTAGTAATGTAATTATATTAGTTGTGTTACCACCCCCAAGCCACTAGAGGCAGTGGGAGGTGAAAAAGATGCCACTACAGAGCTTTAGAAGTACACTGAAAGCTACAGAATTTGTTAAAAACTGTGAACTGCGCAAAAATAAATTAAAGAGAGAAGTTCAAATACATGCTGAGAGTGAAAATCCTTCCAAAAGATAAACATACATCACAGATTTCAAAAGAAAATAAAAACGTAATAATATAAAAACTAGCGCCCTCTTCACTTCCGGAGTGCAATGGTCCCATTTCCTAAGAAGGTATGAGACTGACGGTGTGTACTTCAGGTATATGGCCTGCGCTCCAAGAGGGAGGTGGTGGGCGGGACATTGTGTCATTTGGCAGCAGCTCATTGGCTAAGAGCAATGCTAGTGTTTTTTTGTGAAAAGTTAAACTTTTGACTGCTAATCCTGACAATAATTCACCACAAAATGATGAGAACGACACATTTTCTTTCTCCATTGAAATTAGTAAGTGGACAGCATTTGTAGGAGGCTGCCATCAAAGCCCGCATATTAGTATGAGTCTGTGGATAAGTCTGAAGCTGTTGAAACCATTTAATGCAGCAAAAGTAAAAACAAAAGAAAATTTAGATTTTTTTTATTTATTTTTTTAACAGTTATATAAGAGGTACCACTTTGGGTCACACAGAATAAGAGCATTGGTTACTGCATTTAATTCTCGTATTACAACTAGAAACTACTTTTCAGGCCTGAATTTTGGGTGTAAGAAGACCTTAGATACCAGCGTCTTGGCCCAACAGACCCCTAGTGTCTGGTTGAATTGGCCCCGCAGGCTCCTAGTGTCTGGTTGAATTGGCCCCGCGGGCTCCTAGTGTCTGGTTGAATTGGCCCCGCGGGCTCCAAGTGTCTGCTTAAATTGGCCCCGCAGGCTCCTAGCTTCTTGATTGTCTTGGCCGGTGGGCTCCTAGCTTCTCGGTTGCTGAGGCCCCGCCGGCTCCTAGCTTCTCGGTTGCCTTGGCCGGTGGGCTCCTAGCATCTTGGTTGCCGAGGCCCCGTGGGCTCCTAGCTTCTCGGTTGCCTTGGCCCTGGCAGCTTCTACAGTCTGGTTGAATAGGCCCCGCGGGTTCCGAGCCTCTTGGTTGCCTAGGGCCCCGTGGGCTCCTAGCCTCTTGGTTGCCTTGGCCCAGCGGGCTCCCAGCTTCTCGGTTGCTTTGGCCGCGTCGGCTCCTAGCTTCTCGATTGTCTTGGCCCCGCCGGCTCATAGTTTCGCGGTTGCCTTGGCCCCGCCGGCTCATAGTTTCGCGGTTGCCTTGGCCCCGCGGGCTCCCAGCTTGTCGATTGCCGAGGCCCCGTAGGCTCCTAGCTTGTCGATTGCCGAGGCCCCGTAGGCTCCTAGCTTGTCGATTGCCTTGGCCCCGCGGGCTCCCAGCTTCTCGGTTGCCTTGGCCCCGCGGGCTCCCAGCTTGTCGATTGCCGAGGCCCCGTAGGCTCCTAGCTTCTCGATTGCTTTGGCCCAGCGGGGTCCCACCTCCTTATTTGTCTTGGCCCCGCCGGCTCCTAGCTTCTCGGTTGCCTTGGCCCGCGTGCTCCCAGCTTCTCAATTGCCGAGGCCCCGTGGGCTCCTAGCTTCTCAGTTTCCTAGGGAACCGTGGGCTCATAGCTTCTCGGTTGTCTTGGCTCCGCCAGCTCCTAGTGTGTGGTTGAATCGGCCCCGCGGGCACCTTGTGTGTGGTTGAATCGGCCCCGCGGGCTCCTAGCCTCTTGGTTGCCTAGGCTGCGTGGGCTCCTAGCTTCTCGGTTGCCTTGGCCCAGCGGGCTCCCACCTCCTTATTTGTCTTGGCCCCGCCGGCTCCTAGCTTCTCGGTTGCCTTGGCCCCGCGGGCTCATAGCTACTCGGTTGTCTTGGCCCCGCCGGCTCCTAGTGTGTGGTTGAATCAGCCCCTTGGGCTCCTAGCCTCTTGGTTGCCTTGGCCCCGCGGGCTCCAATGTTCTCGGTTGCCTTGGCCCCGCCGGCTCCTAGTGTTTGGTTGAATCGGCCCTGCGGGCCATTAGTGTCTGGTTGAATCGGCCCCGCGGGCTCCTAGTGTCTGGTTGAACTGGCCCCGTGGGCTCCTAGATTCTCGGTTGCCATGGTACAGCAGGCTCCAAGCTTCTCGGTTGCCTTGGAACCGCAGGCTCCTAGCTTCTTGGTTGCCTTGGAAC
>VMRN01000022.1:2210697-2260285 GCA_010277015.1 Poeciliopsis turrubarensis
AGCTTCTTGGTTGGCTTGGCCCCGCAGGCTCCAAGCTTCTCGGTTGCCATGGCCCCGCAGGCTCCTCGCATCTGGTTCCCATGGCCCCGCGGGCTCCTCGCTTCTTGGTTACATTGGCCCCCCAGGTTCCGAGCACCTCGGTGACCAAAGCCCCCCAGGCTCCAAGCACATTAGTGCCCGCAGCCCCCCAGGCTCCAAGCACCTCAGAGCCCACAGCCCTTAAGGCTCCAAGCCCCTTGGTGCCTACAGCCCCCCAGGCTCCAAGCACCTCAGAGCTCATAGCCCCTCGGTGCCCACAGCCCCCCCAAGCTCCAATCACTTTAGTGCCCACAGGCCTCCAGGCTCCTAGCCATGGGGTTGTGGTGCTAGGAGTCTGTGCCACAACCCCCCAGACTCCGAGCTCCTTCACTCCTGCAGCCCTCTGGTCTCCAAGCTCCTCCAATACTGCAGCCCTTTTAAGGCTCCCTATTAGACACTTTTGTTCTTGCATGTGTCTAGTTCTGTCAAGGGTTTTTTTCGACTCATTAACTATCATTCGTCAGGTCTTCTTCAACTTTTGATGCAATGGTCTCGAATGATAGTGATTTCCTCAACCCCTCTGGTACCATAATGTCCGGAGATGATTGCCTGTGAGCTAATCTCTGTATCTTTGCTCGTTCTACTGCCTCTCTTTCCAGTTTGAGCCTTTCTTGAAGAGCTTTCCGTTCCTCATGTTCCCTGGAATAGAAACATTTTTCTTCTATCCCCAGGAATTCATCTGTTGAATCAATGAACTCATTCCGCCTTCTAAACCTCACTGCAGCCTCTTTTCGCACCCAGTCCACTTCATCCATTGCTCGAGTAAGTTGCAATAAAGTGGGTGACAGGCAGTACATTTTCACCCTCTGAGGTGCCACAGAGAGTTTTCGGGGAGCGGGCTCTGGTTCTATAGTCTTCAGAGATAGTTTTCTGGCGGCAAGGTCTTTTTTCATGTCGTCTGTGGATTCAAAGGCCTGATTAATCACTTTCAACTGATCAAAATTACGTTTTAGCTCCATGTTCATTTCTTCCATAGTCTTGTACATTTGCAGTTCGAAGTCCACCCAGTCTTTCTCATCTGCGTCAAGTGATTTTTTCACATCTGTCAGGAGCTTTTGGAGAGTACAAGTTTCACGTTTAACAGTGAAGCTTGGTGGTTTTTCCAAAGCTTTCTGTTCGACCAGCATTTCTCTTATTGATTCCTTTCTTTCCCCCATTTCCAGTTTAACCTTGCGGGCTTTTATTCTTTCAATCTCCCTTTCAGTGCACGGACCGACAATCGGCTCGACATGAAAGTCCAGGTCATGTTTTATAAGGAAGTCCTTTAAAAAGTACACCGCACTGGAACTCCGAGATTCTTTCCCTAAGATCTTATCGTCAACCTCACCTTTCTGTCGAATCGATCGCATGTTAAGTTCTACTAGTGTGCCGTAGTTATTTTCTGGGGGGTCATGTCCGCGAAACTGCCGCCTAACGTACTCCTCCATAAAGTCCACTTTCTTCTCCTTCTTTACCCTCTTGTACTTGCTTATGCCAAAGATTTGTCCCATATTGTTGGAAGAAAAAAACAGAAGCTTCTGAAAATTCTTTGGCAATCTCTCACCAGTTGGTTTAAAAACGCTAATATAATAATAATAGTAATTATTATTCTGTTAGCTTGGGCGTCTTGCTATTTTCTGAAAACTTCAAGGGTCAAACTTGAAAACACTCCTGTGATCTCTGGAATATCTGAAGAGAATAAAACCATGCACTAACAATTTCAACTATGACATCACAATCGCTGACATCACAATAGGAGAGGTGGAGAATTACGTCATCAACCGTCACAGATCAGTTTTTGTTTGATGAAAAAAAAAAAAAGAAAAAAAAAGAAAAAAAAAGCTACGACCCAGCGAGAAAGACCGATCGGTCAACATTGTCTGAAATCCAAATGGTTTTGCTCTAATTGCAGCAAAGGCATGCAGGAGGAGGCCATAACTGATTGTTAAATGCTAATTTATTGAAGTTATCCGCGTCATTCATAAGAGCTAAACAGGAACTGTTCTTTACATTCACAGACTTTTCTATTAGCATTTCAATTTACCGACTGTAGCTAAAACTCGGTGGCTTTTTAGCATTTTTTCTTTGTTTTGCTCAATTTTAACCTATTCAGTTGGAACTCCGTTCCGTTACCATAGCTACGGTAAGACATGAGATACCAAAATAAAAGCATGTATCCTTAACGGTAGTTACAACAAAGACAACTTTATATTCATATTCAGCGTCTTTTACACCTTTATGATGATTATTATGTTGAACAAAATCTCAGTTTTTTTTCCTTTATGGAGAAAGTTTGCGTTGCTGAACGTCTGGGACGTTTTCATAAAATGCTTGTATAAAAATGCAATACCGCATCGGCCACTAGAGGGCTCCTGACCCAGCCAAACCTCATCCTCTCCATTCAAACAATGGCTTTATGCCCAGTTTTCTACATTTCATTCATAATCTGCATTACATTTATCCTAAACAGTAAAGAAGAATTTTACTCATATAAAAGTCATGCAATCCTTGAAATATTTCAATTTAAAGGGTCTATTTTGTATTACTAAAAATAAGACAAAACATCAGGTATCTTCTCAACCCTTGGATAGTTTCTTGTTATGATTTTTTTTTTTTTTACCTTAATTTGACCTGTAGGGAAAAGGAATATCGAATTCATCAATGTCAGATCTATTACTGACATAATTGGCCTTTTCTCCTCCTTTCCGAGCCTCTTCTACATGTTTTTAGGGAAAGATTATATTTAAATCCGAGGAGAGAAACAGTTTCAGATGCTCTAAAATCCAGCTTTAAAAAACTGTTAGTGATTCATTAAAAGAACAAAATTTAAATGGATTTTATATATCAGTGTTGTTTAGGGAAAAAAGTGAGAAGAACAATTTTGTCTTAATTGCAAAGAAACTGAACTATTGTCAATTTTTGACGGTTACATAAATTATGCACTTAACATAATAAAGACCATAATTCAGATCTTTTCTGCCAACAGTCATCATACCGAGTATAACTGGATAATTTAAATTAATGTGAGGTGCAACAACATTTAATTTCCCTTTCAGATCTATTAAGTATTTTTGAATTTGAATGTCATGTAATTTATTTAGTCAATATTAATGTTAAAATTGTACAACTGTGCTAATATTTCAACAAGACTGGCGCCTTAAGGTTATTTAACAGAAAAACACAAGGGACAGAAACACAATTGCCTAATTATTTTTGGTCAGCTCCGTCATTTATTTTGATAGTTTCAACCAAGATGAAAGTGTTTTGTAATTCCTTAGGAGTTGGATCTTCGTCTTCATTTTGTTTTCTTCACCTTTTGCCTTTGTGGGGTTTCATTGGCGTGTTTGGGGAGGATGTACACTCTTAAAAGTAAATGAAACAGAAAACATGTGCATAAAACACATACAGCCATCTCTGATTCAGTGTCAGTGGATACTAGCTGCCACCAGGTGGCACTATCGCTGCCAGCAGCCCAAACTTTCTTGCAAGCAGAAAAAATTGAATTTCATCACTTATGTGATGCAGTTGCATGAGATAAGTTCAGTTAAAAATACTTAATTAAAGGGAAATTAAATGCTGTAACTCATATTAATGCAGATCCTTCAAAGAGTTATTGTAGAGAGTGATGGGTGTTGGCTGGACAGACCTCCTGTAGCAGTCTGTATTGCAGCTAATCTGAAGAAGCCTCTGACTGAAGACAGTGTTTTCCAGAGACAGTAACATGAAGAGGACAATGAGGGTCGTCTGCAACCTTCCTGGATTTTTATGTTCTTCAGAGGTTCAATAAGAACCCAGACAACAATTTTATTATTATTTAATCCATTTTACGTTTCTGCTATTTCTTACATAATTTCTATATTCTATATGTCAATTTAGATACAGAATATCTTAGGTTGGGTAGATCTTAAGTTTCAATCTCTCTGGGCAGAAACCTGCAACACCCAACCACCTGGTTTTACAAAAGTAAAAAATTAAAACATACACTCACCAATCACTTTATTAGGCCCACCTGCCCAACTGCTGATTAACGCAAATATCAAATCAGGCAATCAAATGGCAGCAACTTGATGCATTGAGGCATGTAGACATGGCCAAGATGTTTTGCAGCCTGTTACAACCTTAAAGCACAATGATACACAGTATTCAAGGACTGAAGGCTTTCGTATACAAAACGAATGCCTTCAGAAGTTTCTGATACCAATCTTTCTATCTGTCAAAGTCCCTCTGTTGCTTCCCACTGCTCTCTGTCCACAAACGGATCTCTGGTAGTTTGAGAGAAAACCGTCTCTTTCGACTTATCCATGTTCAAAACCAGCTTCAGATTCTCTAGATGAGTTTGAGACACTCAGTTCATTTTAATTGTAGACAGAATCAAATCTTTCTAAAGATTTGCTGAAGATGTCAAAAGTTACTATGGAAAAAAAAATCTAATCTGTTTGGTAACAGATCAGGCTGAGATTCTGGCAAATACCAAAGAGCAAAATTCTTTATTTCTATCTTTTGCAAACGGAGAACACACAGCAACCACAGCACAGCAGCTGTACCTGCAATGAGTTCTGACTTGGAGCTGCAAGCTCTCCCAATAGATACAACAACGTGGTCACTTCCTTGGCTCAGAGTCAATTCCAGCTGAACAGGTTTGATGCACAGTCAGTAGCCACAGGACGGACAGGATGCAACCTGTTCCTTACTGAAGGTCAGTTAATTATTTAGTTGATAAACATCTTCTTGTTCAAAATATGGGAGTTTCCAAAATTAGGATGCTAATGGAACAATTTTACACCAAAAACATTGTCAGACCTTGCACGTAATCTCAGCTTGTAAAATTCAATGGAGAAGTTTGTTAGACCTTAGGGCTTACTCCATCTTACTGTTTTTATCTAAACTATCTGTTATCTGTTAAAGTCTGGCGCCTGGCTTTGGTTCTTGTGGTGAGACATTAGTCAACTCATCAAACTGCTGCGTCTGCTGTAGGGAGAGGTCAGCAGGAAACATATCTGTCTGGTTCTTGGCCTACATACTTTAGGCCTGAACAGACTGAAAAATACTAATGTTAAATGACTAAAATAATTAAGTAAAATTGTTAAAAGAAATAACACAATTTTCACTTCACGTTACTTCCTGCTGTCTGAGATGACAATAGTCTTCATTGGCACGAAACAAAACCACAGAGGTGTCAAAAGAAAAAGAAAAAGCAGAACATGTTATAAAACCACAGCCTCATCTTCAGTGCCATTTTACTTGGTCTCCGCTTTGCCTAAAGTCTCAACTCAAGACCCAGCAGAACGTGAGAAAGGTAAGAAATTATTATTGCTAAGAAAAACTGATTTAGCTAAAATACAAGAATTGTTGGATTCAAATTTTATTAGAAATCCATCATAATGTGCACAAAATTAATCTTTTGAGAACCAAATTAGGCTTTTTTTTATCACTAATACATTTTAATGCTCTATTATGATGCAGAGGAGACAAAATAAATCATTTTCAGTTCAGTTTATTTCTCTTGCCCAATTCGCAATATGTTATTGCTAAGGAATTTACAAAGCAAAACAAAACAATTAAATTGTCAATGTTAAAGAAAAGTAAAATGTTAGTCGCAGGAGAGCGACAACGTTTAGTTCATGGCAGCATTATCTCAGCTGAAGCCAATCAAAACAGATTGGAGCTTCAACAAAGAGTTAAAAATAAATCCATCCATCCATCCATCCATTTTCCGTCACCCTTCTCCCTAACGGGGTCGGGAGTTGCTGGTGCCTATCTCCAGCTGCGTTCCGGGCGAGAGGCGGGGTACACCCTGGACAGGTCGCCAGTCTGTCGCAGGTTAAAAAAAAAAAGCAAAATAAAGTTAAGTTGAAATAAATGCACAGTGTGTTCAGTTTTTCCTGCAGCAGCCGAACAGCGATAACTCTAGAAAACCTTTTCTAAACCTGAGAAGCTAAAATAGGAGAAATATTTATTTATTTGGCGACTCTTCTTTAAAAACACATCGATTACAAAAACAGTTACACATTTAACTTTGGTAAATAATTTGAGTAATTAAGAATAGACTGGGTGTTTTTTGAAGGTTTACTGTTAGCAAATGTCTGCTGTGATGGCGGGAGGTTTTGGTAAAATTATTTTTTTTTTCCACCTTCTGAACTTGACACAACAGATAAAGTTAAATTTCATTTTCAATGAAGTTGTAAGACATTTTCAGTAATTAATTTTTTTGACATTTTTACAAGAATTAAAGCACATATATTCTTTCAACAATCAAGTCAGAAATGTTCAAAAATCAAACCACCTTTTAAAACCCACGGCTCGCTTTTGTTGGAAATGTTCTGGAACCTCGAAGGCTCACATTTAAATTTGCAAAACTACATAATAATGGCAAATAAAGGAGCCATTCTTGTATAATTTCCATGGAATCACTTGTTTCCTGCCTGAAACAGCGAGTGCATGAGAACGAGAGAGCAGACCAGAGCCAGACAGCCGAGCAACTGATCCGCCTGAACCCGCTGCTGTAACACCGACCTGCTTCACAGGAAGCATGCAAAACTAAAGAAACGTAATAACACAGGAACCTTAAGGAACACGACCATATGTTTCTGAAAGCACCAACTTTGAACCAGAACAGTCAGCTGAACTCGAACTCTGACACCAGAGCCGCCCGACTGTTAAACTATGGGCTTGTTGTGTTTCCTCAGGCTTCGAAAGCAAAAAGCCTGAACCGTCGTCTCCTCCGTTACTTGGTTTCTGACACCAACAACAATAAACACAAATAATATTCTTGAGAATAATTACAAAATAAGGTAAAAATGTTGTCCGATTGAATGGATTAAAATGTTTAGATACTTAAACAGCACATTTTGACAAGAAAATGTAAAAATGGAGATGAACTGTTTGTAGATACCTGGGAGCCCAAATATGGGAGCACGGGGAGAGGGTTTGATGAAAGTATCTTTGACATTGTATCAAAATAGTTCTGCCAAAAACATGAGAGATAAATTACAGGACGGTGCATGAAATTTGTCACAATTGTCAAACGGAGGACAAGGGTTGTGACAAACGAGTTTTGGGGTATTTACCCTGAAGAAACCTTTAAACTGTATGAGTGAAAGCCGAGCACAGACTAAACTGGTATGAATGTTTTCTAAGAGCATTATTCCACCAGTCCTTTCCAAAGTTTAGACCCAGTTCTAGTTCCCAAGCTGCCTTAACTTGGTAATGGGTGAGGAGTCAAAAGACAGAATTTCATTGTAAACATTTAGAGATATATGACTTTTGAAGAGGATCACAGCTCAAAAACATCTACAGGGTTGGTAGTGGGAGGAAAACTGGAAAACAAAACTTTGGCACAGTGTCTAATTTGAAAGTACTGAAATAAATGAGAAGAAAGGAGATTCAGTTCTAATGAAAGGTCTTAAAGCTGCGAAACGTATCTTCTTTGTAAAAATCATTACACATAGTGAGCGCTGTTTCAGCCAGCGCTCTCTATGTGAGCGCTGGCTGAAACAGATCGATCGATCGATCGATCGATCGATCGATCCATCCATCCATCCATCCATCCATCCATCCATCCATCCATCCATCCATCCATCCATCCATCCATCCATTTTCTTCTGCTTATCCGGGGTCGGGTTGCGGGGGTAGCACCTTAAGAAGGGAGGCCCAGACTTCCCTCTCCCCAGCCACTTGATCCAGCTCCTCTGGGGGAATCCCAAGGCGTTCCCAGGCCAGCGGAGGGACATAGTCCCTCCGCTGGCCTGGATGTTCCTCTCCTCCCGGTGGGACATACCCGGAACATATCACCAGGGAGGCGTCCAGGAAGAATCCTTACCAGATACCAGAGGCACCTCAACTGGCTCCTCTCGATGTGGAGGAGCAGCAGCTCTACTCTGAGTGCCTCCCGGATGACTGAGCTTCTCACCCCATCTCTAAGGGAGAGTCCAAACACCCTACGGAGGAAACCCATTGCGGCCGCTTGTATCCAAGATCTCGTTCTGTCAGTCATGACCCAAAGCTCATGACAATAGATGAGGGTAGGAACAAAGATCGACCGGTAAATTGAGAGCTTTGCTTTTTGGCTCAGCTTTCTCTTCACCATGTCGGACCGGTATAGCACCCACTTCACGGCAGAAGCTGCACCAATCTGCCTGTCGATCTCCCGCTCCTTTCTTCCCTCATTCGTGATCAAGATCCCGAGATAATTGAACTCCTCCACTCCCCTCGACCCGGATAAGGCACTCTACCCTTTTCCAGCCTAAGACCATGGCCTCGGACTTGGAGGCACTGATCCTCATCCCGGCCGCGAACAGCTCCAGCGAGAGCTGCAGATCACGACTTGATCTTTAAACTCAACAGTTTAACGGTTGATCCTCAGATTCAGGCTGAAACAGGTAACTCGCCAATAAAGCAGCTGATGTAGATGCTGATTTAAATTTGAAGTCCCTCCTAAATTTTTAATACAGAGCAAATTACTAGATTATTTGTGAAGCCAGACGGGTTGATGTAATGGGGGAAGTGAGAGCGTTTAGAGAGGATGAGGAACACGACTGTACCTAACTTGCACCATGGGAGTCATATAGATCTAAACCAAATTACATTTTGTGGATGTGTGCTGCCCAATAATACAGTTTGGAAGTTTGGAAGTGACAATCCGCCACTGAATTGGCATCTATGAAATGTGGACTTGCAGATTCTGGGTTAGTAGTTGTTGTTTATGTAGGCTGAGGGCCTATCAGAGGCTAGCGCCCTCTAGTGTCTGTCTGAGCGCATTGCTGCCAGTGGCCCAATCCTGCATAAGAGGATGCCAAGAGGAAAACCCAAGAATATATTGCAGAAAATGATTTAATCAAGTTTTAAAATTTTTCATTTTTTACAGAATGGCATCAAAAGTAGTTCAGCTGGTATTCGTGGTTCTCGGCACCATCGGGGTGATGGGGGCCATTATCTGCTGCGCCCTCCCTCAATGGCTTGTTGCATATCCTGTGGAGGTAATCAAATAATCAAAAGGCATTTTATGATTGAAATTAGCATGATAACTATGATTAGTTAGCTTTAAAGGTTTTTTTTCAATCAACTATTATTGTATGTTATATAATATAATCAGTACGTCTTTATAATAACATATAAAACATTAGAATTTTGACTTTGCAGGTTTACCCTTCATCATCAACTGGGCTTTCATAAACTGTTTAAAGACTCAGTGACATTAATTTATATAAACTTCTGGTTTAGATGGGAGTTTGAAAATGTTCTCAAAAAATGAATATATTTGAACATTCAGTAAAAAGAAATTAATTAGATTTTTATATCAGATTTAATTTCATAGAGCATGTTTAATAAAGTGAATGTAAATATCTGTTTCTGTCTTTGGGTGTATAGGAAAGTCATATAGGTCTTTGGAAGTTCTGTGAGAAGCACAGAACTGGACAGCTGCGCTGTGAAACACCTGATGTCTACTCTATACCCTCTTTAGTTCACGTCTTCAGGACTTTGACCGTCATCAGCTGCATGCTCGGTGTTCTCAGCCTCCTCCTCATGTTCTTTGGTTCCGACTTCACCCCATATGTTCAGAACCAAGATACCAAGTCCAAAATGATCCTGGCTGCCGGAGTGGGCCTGATGCTGGCCGGCCTGCTGCTGATCATCCCTGTCAGCTGGATTTCACATCTTTTTAGAAATGGAAAAGAGGGACTGAAGCTGGGAGCGAGCGTCTATATCGGCTTTCTATCTGGCTTGATGCTGATGCTGACTGGAGGTGGGCTCTGCTACGTAATCAGATCCGGATCCAGCAGCTCTGGAGCAATCATCAGTTTCTTCAGCAACAGAGCTTAAGCTAAAGAAAATTTCGTTTAGAGGCTTGATAGAACGGACTGCTGTCCAATAGACGGGTAGACGAGGGAGTTGATTTGGTAAAAACTGGGAAAACGACGCCAGAGATTGAAAATATTATGCTGACAATAAATGGACCAAATTATCACATCAATAGTTTTAACATTTTGTGCTGAAAGCCATGTGCTCTGTAAATCCTTTGACTTTTAATTTTACTTTGGCAGAATTCCTATAATTTATCTTAAAATGCCGAAAAATTTGACTTCACAAAGATCCAGAGTAGAAAAATAAAATTCATAAATGTCTGTATGCAGCACAATTACATTTCAATGATGTTTTGGTTCATTTTCTGTTTGCTTATTAAATCCCTTTTGGTTTTTCATGGTTTCTTCACTCCAATTTTAAAAAAATGTCAACATAATTACTAACCAGATTTGCTTCAATTCCATGATGTTTCTCAGTTTTCTGCTTTATTTTCTATTGATAAAACATTCACTGTAACTATTTCTGTTTCTCTACAACCATCACAACAGATCATTATATTTGGTCAAATTCAGACGTGATTGGAAAACTAATTAAGATTCATGAAAAAAAATTCAACTTACATAAAACTTTACTTCAACTGTTTGATTATTCATCTCATATGTAAAAGAATATTGTTTAAGGAAATGATGCAAACCATTAAAGTGTTACCGTCTGATTTTATCTTATCTTATATTTCAGCTTTTACTTGTCTTTATCATTTGCAAATATTAAACAAAAAAAAAAGTTTTTGCAGGTTTTTCAAAATTACATCTGTTCCTGAGTTTTTCTTCTTAAATAAATATGTTTCTTTAAGGTCTGCACATTAATTTAACATAAGTTATTGTTAATTTAACATTTACATTAGTTAATGTTAATTTAACATTCACTAATTAGTTTGTGCAACATTACCACAAATAATGTGTTCATGTTGCACATTATTTAACACATTATTTAGGGCGGCTTCATTATTTTTGGTCGGCAATGTCGTTTATTTTTATAGTAAACAAGGCGAGATGTTTACTTTTTTGATTTGTTTTGTTCAGCTTTTGCCTTTTTGGTGTTTCATCGCCGCGTTTGGGGAAGATGTACGTTCTTCATGAATACTAATTAAAAGAACATAAAATATACATACTAATACAGCCACCACTGATTCAGTGTCAGTGGATACTAGCTGCCACTAGGGGGCCACAGCGTGTTTGAGATGCGGCAGCGCAAAACTTTCTTCAAAGCAGGAAAAATTGGATTTCACTGCGATGTTTTGATGCAGCTGCAAAATGTAAAATATTCAAAAATACTTAACTGATCCCAAAGAAAAATTAAATGTTGTTGTAACTCATATTAATTCAGATTCCTCAAAGTTATTGTCAATGAAGGAAATATCTCCTGCAGCAGTCTGTATTACAGAGCATCTGAAAAAGCCTCTGACTGAAGACACTGTTTACCTGAGAGTCTGACGAAGAGGTCGGCCAAATTTGTCCATAACTTTCTTTATTTTATGAAGAATAAGTCTTTCTCTCATCATCATCTTCAGAGGTTCAACAAGAACCCAACAACTTTGTTTCAGTATTTCATCCATTTTTTGTTTCTATTGTTTCTTTCATGATTTTTATGTTCTTGTTCATACATCTGTCAACTAGATGTGCTTGTGATTTTGCATTTCCTTCTATTGATAAAACATTTAGTTGTTTTATTTCTTATTTAGTATTATTTAGTCACTAGAAATTATGAAAGCTTTGTCAGATCCTGACGTGTTTGACAAAAGGAATAAAACCACAGAAGATTTGAGTTAAAACAAAGTTGGAATATTTTCAATATAAATTAAATGTGATGCTGCTATGAACCAGGTGTGGGCAATGTGTACTTAAAGATTTATCAGTATTTTTGATGCTGTTCTGATAATGAGAACTACTTATCAGCTCTTTCTTAGATAACTGTATAATTGAGGCAGCAACCTAACCCCCGTAAACATAAATCCTGCGGTTGAAAAACATTTCCATTTGCACTATTTCTGTTTAAACGTCTGAACATCTGCAGAGCTCAGTTTTTAAGTGAAAAAAATCTTTAAAATTCTCATCATTCATATTTAACTTTTGAAGCTCTCAAAGTTTTTTATTTTCTTTATTTAACCAGGTAAAAACCAGATCCAGATCTAATTTTCAATACTCTGACAGAGTGACCTTCCCGACTTCGACCTCTAATCGCTCAGTTCAGACGGATAGCAGCCTAATGCTAACAGGTAGCTCCAACAGCGCTCCCCGCCATTAGAAGAAAACTGAAACCGCGGTCGGTTGGTCCACACACAGCGCAGAAAACAACCAACAACCAGCAAAGACATCTGCAGCTCAACCTAATGGGAGATCATACCCAAGACAACAAGATGTTTCTTGATGAAAAGTTACTGACAAGTTAGTTTTGTATCATTTCAAGTGGATTAAGATATTTGCTCTAGAAACTAGGCAAACACTTGGTAAGATTTAGTGTTTTACAGTGTAGTTGGACTGTGAGTAATTACAAAACACAGTTTAATTTTACTTCAGCTATTTTATTCAAATAAAGTGTTACCGTCTGACTTTATTTTATCTTATATTTCAGCTTTTGCTTCTGTATTTTTCATTTGCAAACAAGAAATAAAGAAAGGTTTTTGCTGGTTTTGCTTCTGGGTTTTTCTTCCCTTTTGTAAACATCTTTAAGATCTGCACATCGCCGTCATCCTGCCCTTTGGCTCAGATGACAACAGTTTCGTCTGCTGACATGAAACCACAGCAGATTTATGAAAGGTAGAGTTTTGCACTTCCTATTTCAGTGGTATAAGCGAAGCAAACTTTGCACCATTTCACATTTGAAGATCCACCTTGTTTAAGATCAGATGAAACAGAAGAACCTCCAACACTTTTAAAAAGGTAATCACTTTTTCAAAACATTTTCACCCAAACAGAAGAATTAAATTAATGGATTCCTTTAATGATCAAAAATCAGTTAATGTGGATCAAATTACCTTTTTCTTTCATATTTTTAATCTTTTCAGGATGATCTGAGGATTTATTCGATGGATGTTGAGTCGTGGTTTTAGTGACGCAACTGAAGGAGAAAATTTTAATTATTTGTGTTTACCAAGGGAATGAGCAATGCCACCAACGGCATTTCCATTACAAATGTGTGCAACCACTTGTTTATATTTTGCTAATGCTAATTCACGCTTGATTTATTGAAGCGTAGTGTAACTGAATAAGCTTCATCACCCGATAAGTGATTAAAAAATATGGCAGTGACGGATGTAACCATGAGATACATAATTCAGCCATCAGAGACGGCGGCGTTTTGTTCAGGCTTTGCAGCAACAAGCCTCTAATGCTGGGAGAAGCTACATACGCAGCTTTTGGGGGAAACTGTAGTTGCCGATTTTACAGAAGAGTGATGGATTCAACACAAATGACGCACAACTTTTTATAAACTGTGCAATTCTGTGAGACTAAAGAACAGAAATTACCCTCCTTCTACCACTTCCTGTCATCTTCCTTATTTCTGTCAGGACCAACGTCTGTCTGTTGATCTTCTGACTCGTGATGCAAAAAAAAGTCTTTCAATATGGCTGAAAAAGCAAAAACGTGAGTTTATTAAAGATATTGGTGTGTTTCCAACAAGCAAATTAAATTTCATAATTTCAATTTATGTAATTCTATGGTTAATGGAAACACAATTAATGTTTGGTGGGATAAAATGAGACATTAATAATCAGGGTTTTCTGATGCAGATATTGCTGAATTGCGACATTGTAAGCAACTTAAACGATGCAACTGGAGAATCTAATGTAAAAATGAAAACTAACAAAAACTAAGGCAGCAAAACGCAAGTCGTGGAACAGAACGCAACAATAAAGGGAGCTGAAAACAGCCAGGGTAACTGATGATATATTTTTTTAAATGTCTATATATAATTTTTTTTTTTTTATCTTTTCCTTCCACATCTAAGAGTGCGGCGCCCCCTATTGACCAGCTGCCACTGAATGACCAAAGCCCGAGGAACTCAGAGAATATATTACACAAAGTGCTTTAACTATTTGATTTCTGGTTTTTAGTTTTTGCAGAATGGCATCAAAAGCAGTTCAGATGGTATGTGTGACCCTCGGGGTCATCGGCCTAATTGGGGTCATCACCTGTTGTGCCACCGCTCAATGGAAAATGACAGCTTTCATAGGAGCGAACATTGTGACTGCACAGGTAACTACAGATCATGATGCAGAAAGCGTCACAACGCATTTTATGATTCAAGTAGACAAAATATTATGTTTCGTTGGCCCCATGTTTTATTACTCGACTATTATTATAAGTGTAATGTTACTGTCTAGCAGCATGACACGGAACCACTAGGTATTCAATATTATCTGGAAGTTTTCTATTTGCTTAATGTAAATTTTTGGGGGAATTATACGTTTTTTTAACTGAACGTCTTAAATTAAAATAAAGAAAAAATATTTTTAAAATCTGACTGGTTTAACTTACAAATTGTTTCTGATTACAAACATTATTGTTATTTTTTATTTTTTGCAAAATGCCAAAAAATTTGGAGATAATTTTTTTTAGGACATTCTTTTCAGTTCACATATTTTCTCTATATTTGACTTTTACAGAACGAGACTCAGATAAAAGATTTATGTTTCCTTCTACATCTTTTCACAGTAGCTTGACTGAACCAATATGCAGCTATGTGAGCTTTTCAGCTCTGCTCTGGCTTTATGCTTTAGGTATTGTCTGTTTGAAAGATCAATTTGACCCCAAACTTTCACTTCTTGCCTTCGGATGCTGCTTCACCATTTCCACATAAGGTTTTTTCCTTCTGATGCCATATACTGCCAGACATTTTTCTAGCTTTTTTAGACCACAGAACAGTCAGGTTACATCAACGAACGCTCATCTGGCTTTTCACGGTGCTGATGGCTTCTTCCTCTGAGTGGCATTTCAGCCCAGGTTTAGCAAATGATTCATTTCATTCCCAAAGAAATCTGCAAAGTTTCTGGAAATAGAAATATATTAGGTTATGTATTTGATTTAATATGTAGAATATTTAGGATATCTAACATTTTGTTTCTGTCTTTAGGTGATTTATGAAGGTCTATGGATGAACTGTGTGACACAAAGTACTGGACAGTGGCAGTGCAAAGTGTACGACCCTTTGATGGCGTTACCCTCTGACCTTCAGGCTGGCCGGCTCATGACCGTCATCAGCTGCATCCTCTGTGGTCTCAGCCTCCTCACTCTGTTCTTTGGTTCTGACTTGACCAGAAGTTTTCAGAACCAGGGCACCAAGCCCAAACTCAGACTGGTGGCCGCAGCGGGCCTGCTGCTAGCCGGCCTGCTGGTGATCACCCCGGTCAGCTGGTCAGCATATACCATAAGAAGAGATTTCTACAACCCTGCACTAATGTCAGCCATGAGGAGAGGAATTGGAGTGAGCATCTATATCGGCTGGGCAGCCGGTGTGCTGTTGATCCTGACTGGAGTTCTGCTCTGCTGCTTCAGCAGACCCAGATCCAGCAGCTCTGGAGGAACCATTAAATACCACAGAGCTTCAGGTCTAAATGACAAGTTAATTTAGAGGTTTTATGGAAGGGACTGGTGTCCAAAAGACAGATAGACAAGGGGGTTGATTTGGTGCAAACTGGGACACCAGAGATCATAAATACTTTTTGCTAATAACTGGATCTAATTATTGATTTTATATTTTATCTGTTGGTGCTCAAAGGCTTGTACTTTGCAAATTTTTATTTCGAACATTTTGTAAAGTCTTTGTGTTTTGTTTGTTGCCTACGAATCATTTATTATTAATTTTTTCTGTTGGTTTCTTTACACTGATCAATAGATTAAAACTTTGTCAAATGCAAATGTTTTCGGAAAAATGAATTAATTGCATCTAAAAAAAAAAAAACCCAGGACTTTAATAAAGTTTTAATACTTTAAATACAGAATTTTAAAACAAGTAAACAAAAGAAATACATTTGAAGTACATCATAGAAAATAATGTGGTAAACATCTGCTGTTTAAATCATATGCAAAAAAGTTTTCTTCCTTAATTTATATGTTAAATTAAAGCACTAAGAAAAAGTTAGCATAAAGTTAGCCCAAGCAGCAGCCGAAAGGAAACAGGAAGAAACAATGGAGGTGGTGGGCGGGACATTGTGCCATTTGGCAGCAGCTCATTGGCTAAGAGCGATGCTAGTGGTTTTTCTGATAAGTTAACCCTTTATCTGCTGATCATGATCGTTCATCACAGATAAAGAATAGCTATTGAACGATTCTCTCCATGTTTATGATAGGACTTTCGTTGAAGCTATATTTAAATGCGGGTGGCACACTCAACTCCTGGCACATTTAAGGGAGCTGAAGTGCCACGTCAAATTATTCAAAACTGTTTCCATCAGTGCAGGGGTGCAATATGGGGGGAAAGGTAGGGCAATTCTAAGGGCCCGACAGGAGGCCCTCCACAATTTGTTTTTTGTTCATAGAAATAAATAAATTTAAATACGGGGGCTCTTTTTTTTTTACTCTTACGCAAAAAGAGTACCTTTTTTACACCTTTTTACATCCACCAGGAAGAAAAATACACACATAAGCAGTGGAAATTAGCTTTGCTGGCATTATTGCTGGACTCTCCCTACATGAGAGAAGAACTTGATGTTTTAGAAAATGCTACACAGTTACAGCCTTCAAATCCACCTCTCAAAAATAACAACATCCTTCCAAATTCACGTCTGTCAGCCTCAGACTATCATACAGACAGCAACCACACACCCCAACTACAAAACTAAGAACAAGATAAGAGCACAACCAAATCCTCTCTATTCCACTGGAAAATATTCTAATAGAGCTCTTAAACCTGCCATGTTGTCTGTAGTTATAGCTGCACTTGTCTTGCTGCACAGATCATCTCTCCAGAACAAGTGTCATCAAAAGGATTTCAAGCTTTTGCAAAGTAGAGAAATGAAAAGTGAAGGATAATAAATACATGAAACTCTGCAAAAGTGACTAAAAACCACATCCTACCTCTTACCACTTACTTCGCTTCAAACTCATTTGGTGAGAAGAGCAAGTGTTTAAAAGTAAGACAGCTTCGAGCTTCCTCATTCAGTTCTGTAGCAGTGCTGACAGCAGGATAAAATAAATCATAACTGAGTTCAGTTCAGAGAACTGTGGATTTCACTGAACATTTCCCATAACCCACATTGTTTTCGCGCAGAATACTCAAAGTTTATTTGTAGCAGAGGTAAGCAACTTTGTTCATTTTTATCTTCGCTAAATGTTCAACCTAAAGTATTAAAATGTTGGACTGTTTATCAATAGTCAGAAAATTCAATCACCTTTTAATTAAATTTTCCCCGACAAGATCAAATGTCCTGAGAGTTTTGGAGATTATTGTCGTCTTATCTGGACCCTGGGTTCTCTCTATGAAAGTATTTTTCTCAATACTATTGATCACAGATAAACATTTTTCCCCCAGTTATTCTGTAATCTTGAAGAATTAACAAGAAACATGTCATGTAGAGAGTTAATAAAGTACTCAGTGAATAAACTTTAACAACAAAATGAAAACCAAATATGACGGAACATCAGTGAAAACCGAGCAGACAGAGGACAAGGAAACTCGGGTATACAACAGTTGAATTCAATGAGGAACGTTTATAAATTTGAGTTTTAAAACTTGGTGAGTAGATTGCTGACGAGATGGAAGAGTGATTTCAAGGGTGTACCTTGAAAGAAGAAGCAAACAGGTTGGAAAGGAGACTAATACACTATGACTTTACTTTGGATGGTGGTAATTGGTTTATGTCTTGAAGGTTTAATGGAAATAGTTTTGCTTGCAGCTTGAGGAGCTAAAATCCAAAGATGCTACTTGACGTGCTACAGGCTGGAATCAGAAGAGCAGCACTGAGTTCATTTTCCTGGCCACTGACATAAGGAGGAGAGCAGAAGTTAGGTTCTATGTTAGCGATAAGACAGTTCCCACTCTGTGTGTTAATGCATTTTAAGATATATTTGGAGTTTGAACTATAAAAAGAGGCAATTGTAAGCATTTCTCTTGTGTTTGTGGATTTTAGCTATTTGCAGAGGGCTCTAGTTAAAACCAGCACGAGTATTGAGTGTCCAAAGTACCGCTAAATGTGGCCTGTCAGTGTATCGTCCTGGACTAGAGGCCTGAAGTTTCCCATCCATTATCTGAAACAAATTGAGCGATGATCAAGTTAAAAGCCCACCAGAACAAGAAAAAACATTTCTGACATGAGCTTCCTCCACAAGGACAGTGAGACCAAGCCTTAGAGACGAGGTGAGGATCTCCATCGTACAGTGGGAAGGATGTAAGCCAGTTGATTTAGTTTGAGTATCTGATCAGGATACTTTGTGAGCGTCTCCATTTGAAGGTTTTTCTTGGCATGTCCCACAAACAGGAGACCCCATCTTGCATAAGAAAAAGACAATGGATGGACAGATGATTGTTGCCAAGAATATTTAGCAACAACTTAAATTATTTACATCCTGATTTTATTTTTTTCTAGAATGGGATTGTCGACGGTTCAGATGGTGTGTTTGGCGCTTGGAGTTCTCGGACGAGTTTGGATGGTTATTTGCTGTGTTGTCCCTCGCTGGAAAGTGACACATTTCATAGGAGTCAACAAAACTATGACAGAGGTAATGAAATATTTTTAAAAGGAATCTACGCTAAGCAACTTATCTGACTAGCTTCTTTACCTCATGTTAGATTGCTTTGCAAAAGCTTCAGACATTAACATTTTGGGGGAAGGATAGCTGTGAAAGTGTGGTAACAATATCTATGAATCACTAACAATGACCCTTTCTGTGTTTGTGCAAGTAGATCACAATGCAGGGGCTGTGGAACTGGTGTGTGCTGAAGTGCTCAGGCCAAGAGCTGTGCAAAAACTATGAATCCTTGAAGGCGATGAGCTCCGACCTCCAGGCTGCTCGAGCCATGACCTTCATCAGCTGCATGGTCAGCGCCTTCAGCTTCTTCAGTTTGGTCTTTGGTGCTTATTTCCCCACATTTGGGGGAATAAGCAAATGTGTGGTGCCTGGGCTGGGCCTGGTGCTCTCCGGCCTCCTCATGATCATCTCAGTCAGATGGTCAATGTATTTTCCTTTGGGAGAATTTGACAACTCCTTGATAGAAATGGGAGAGTGCATCTACTTTGGCTGGATAGCTGGTGTGCTGATGGTTCTGGCTGGAGGTCTGCTCTGCTATTTCAGCAGACCCACATCCAGCAGCTCAGGAGGAACCACCGATGAACACGTTCACATTGCTGCAGCTCCCAGCAATGACAGCCAATAAAGGCTTTATGAAAAGGGTTGAATGCTTAAAGCTTCATTCACCCAGCAAGCAAATGGATATTTAACTTTTTCACGGCAATCCTAAATCAGATTTATGCCACATCCTAATATGGTATTCAATCAAGTTTTATTCTATTATTTTCAAAGTATTTGCAGTCTAAATGGTCAGGGTGCGTTTTATGTCACTGACATGCAGCATAACTTTGAACAAGAAGAAGCCAGATGCATTAAATCCAGACACAGACAGTCGAAGAAAATTGTAATACAATCAATCAAGTAGATTGGATAGTAGAATGGGTTAAATCCCTTCCAGAGAATAATCTAGGACAGGGGTTCCCAAGTCCAGTCCTCCAGAGCTCCATCCTGCAACTTTATTCGGGTCACAAGCTTTAAGTTGTGACTATTTGAATATTTGACTCCACTCCTAACTACAAAACTAAGAACCAGATAAGACCACAACCAAATCCTCTCTGTTCACATTCGAACTTCACTTTTCCTGGACAGCATGTTATTCCATTCTCCACTTGCAAATGCGCTAATAAATTTCTTAATACCTGCTTTGTTGTCTGCAGTTTTATCTCTACAGATCATCTATTCATAACAAGTTCATCAAAAAGTTTTCAAGTTTTTGCAAAGAGGAGAAATGAAATGAAAAGGTTATAGAGTGGTTTTTAGACACTCTGCAAAAGTGATTAAAAACCACATCCTGCTTCTTATCACCAACCTGCAGGTGAGAAAAGCAAATGTACAAAAATAAACACAGCTTCAAACTTTCTTAATCAGCTCCGATTAAGAAAGTTGTTATTAAGAAAATCACTTTTAGCCTACTGTCAGCCTACAGTGCTGACAGTAGTAATGAAGTAATGAAGGAATACCAAAACCTCCCCGAGATTAATGTCCCCATGCAAATCTCCATTAACCTCTGGAAAGTGCTGCATGCCACATCCGATTAAACTCATAAAACCCCAGAGGGCAGATAAAAACAGTCTTGGACTTGTCTTTCTCCTCTATCTCAATTTGATCCAGACTTTAAGTCCATTACTAAAAACTATTTAGGTCCAAAAAGTACTGAAAAAGTCTCCTCAATGTTTGGGAGTGCTTAAGCATCCCTTATGGTCACGTCATTTACTGTGCAATAGTCAATACACAGGCGAACACTGGCATCCTTCTTTTTGACAACAACAGGAGAGAAATAAGAGGAATCAAATTCCTGGGTCATCCCAGCTGCCAAAGCATCTTCAGATGCTTCCTCACCACCTCACAGTCATCAGGATGAATGTTTGAGGAGAATGAAGGGATTAGGCAGAGCTCCTCCAAACTCAACTCTGCTCTCCACACAGACAAAATAAACCGGTCAGACATGGAAAAAAGGTAATAAACTTTCTGAAACACCAATGTCTTCCTGACAAATAAAATAATAACTTGAAGCTTAGTGCAAGGTTCAAAGCCACCAGGTTCAATGAAACAGAAGAAATATTTTCTGTTGGTTTTGTCGGCACATGGATGATTGAAAACATCAGAAACGATTGGACTACCCAGAAACAGAGAACAAGGCGTTAGCTAGTTACAGCTACCTCTTGAACATTTAAATAAATTAGAAGAAGCAAAAGTTGAAGGCGCTTATTGCTCTTTGTCCCAAAGCAGATATTCCTTGAAGAAAAAAATTAAACAAACTGCGTATGGTTGGTAGAGCAATGCAAACTGCATTGCAGGGAGATGGGAAGGAAAGAGTGACAGATAAAAACCAAACTACACTTCAGTGAAGATGTCCAAAACACATAGAAGACATGAAAATGAACAAAGATCCTTATTTTGGTATAGATTGGTGAAAATATATTAAAACAAGATTAATAGTTTTACATAATGTTTGAGTTCATACAAACATGAGTGGAAAACACTTTGAAACACTTTATGTAAAACATTAGTTTTACAGTCTGCTTTATTACAGTATTTAAGTATTTTTATGTACACATGACAGTTGATTTCTTTCTTTGATCCACTAAATATATTTTGTGTTTTTGTGTATATATTGATAAATATATTATTTTATTTTGGCGACTACTTATGGTAAATGGACTGAACTTATATAGCACTTTTCCAGTCATTTTGACCACTCAAAGCGCTTTACACTAGAGTCACATTCACCCATTCGCCCTCACAAACGCACACACATTCATACACACCAGTAGGCAATTTGGGGTTAAGTGCCTTGCCCAGAGGCACATTGACATGTGACAGGAGGAAGCTGAAATCGAACCTACAACCTTCCGATTGCAAGACGATAACTGCCACACAGCCACAGTCGCCACTTATACAGGAAAATGAAACTAAACCCTTGAAGTTACACATCTGTTTGGCCGTATCAAGTTAAAAAAGTAGAAAATGTGGAATATTATCCATGATATTGTGTTCGAGATATTAAAAAAAAATCTCATAAGATCTTTTTTTGGCAATATCGCCGACCCCTAATAAAGCTCTTTGACAAAACAAAATAAGAAAATATGAAATGAAAAGACCAAGGGAATAAATTGCTCCCCTTGGTCTTTAGATACATGTTGTGATAATAAGGCTTAGTTTTTCTGTTCTCTTTTTCGTTATCGTTTTCAGATACTTGGATCTCTAATCTACACTACCTGGGTAAGTTCGAGTGTCTGTGGTTCGATTCCTTAGCTGGAAAATCCTGAGATTTCGAAGGCGAGTTCACAGCAGGTCCCTGAAGCAGCTGGCCAGTATTCCAGCAGGAATCCTCAGAGTCTGGTCCAAGGATCTGGCTCGCCATCACATCAATAAAAACAAAGAAAATGATTCTATCCATAATATGCAGAACAAAAGAAAATAAACTTAAATGGCCATGTATACAAATAAATCACCACAAATTAAATATTTCTAATCACTGCATAAAACTTTCATTTAACAGGAAAGACCTCAATTTGAAATTATTTAAACTGTCATGAAACATCATGAAATCAGAACATGTTTTATTTCTATTATATAGTATTCATCTTTAACTATTTTAACACAAAACTTATGAACACATTTTAATTAAATCTAACAAATAAAAATGTCCAAAATGCTCCGACAGGCTTTAAAGATGCTTTTATTTGGTTTTAATTGTCTTTTTATCGTGCTAAATGATCCCAATATAGCCAGTTTGCTAACTGTCATCCAACGGTTAGCCGTGATAGCCGTTAGCTTCACTCAACTTCACTCACCGAAGTTTCCAGAGAAAACAACCCCGTCCAGCTCCGTCAACGATGTAACACCATCCAGCATTTGTATACAATATTCTATGGTTTTTTTATCTTTAATTTTGTCCGAAATTTCTCTCAATTCTCACTGTTCCCGACATTTCTTTCATTCTCTCTTCATGCGCTTCTCCAACACACACAAAAGCAGAAGGAGAAGCCTGCCCCCTGCGGGTCTTACAGAAAATTACAACGGCTCCAGCCTTATTCCAAATGGAATTAAATTAATACCGTATTTTCTGAACTATAAGGCGCACCTTTAATTTTAAACCATTCATTTGATCAAAGCACGACAGTAAGCCTTATAATCCAGAGCGTCTATATTGTGCCGGAGTAAAACATCCCCCTCTAGTGAATTAATATGGATTAATTCTGGCCTCGAAGCAACCTAATGTGGTACTGTCAAACTATTTTACATTACATTACGGTTATTCAGGAGCGTCGCGGAGTAATACGTAATGCGCTTTGACTGACTAACTTATCTGAATAAAAATAGAGCATTCTTTCTGGAGCAGATTTTCATACATTTAATTCGTAAACATCTCACGGAAGAGAAAACACTTCACTTTTGAGCTTCCTGGAAAAAGACTGAATATTTATCCGAATGTTATTTCTTGGTTTTCTATTTTTAATTAGCAATAGTGACAATGTTTTTCCATATTTATGTGTAAAAAGTTGAGTTGATATTTAAATTGAATCACTTTATCTGAGTCTGATTTTCTTCAGTATATAATTTTAACTTTTTGAGAAACTGAATTTTAGGTTTAATTAACTGTATTTATTTAGATGGTTTTATTTTTTTCTGTAACAATTAATATTTCTGAATACTTTTGTAATATTTTATATTTGTATTGCAAAAATGAATAAAGAATTAAATTAAAAGAAGACTTTGGAAAATACAGAAAACCTTTATTTTTAACACATATATTAAAATATAAATCAAAACTTGTTCCCACAGACAAACAAAACAAATTCAAGCTTCAGGCTAAAAACATTTTCAAACAACTGCTGTTTTAATTTTCCCCTTTAATTCACAACCAAAGGTTAACAGCAGTTTTCTCCCTGTCTGTTTTGGCTCCATTGTTTTACTTTTGACTTTTCGCTTTATGTTTTTCCTTCTTTAAATTCTGTAGAATTTTTGTCCGTTTAGTTTTTGGTCTCCAGTTCTTTCACGCGGTTGGTCAGCTCCTCTAAAGCTGCTTTCAGGTCCTTCACCTCCTTCCTTAGAGACTCCACCTCCTGAGAAACACACAGGAAGTGAGCGTCAGTGAGCAGAAATGGTCTAATTCAGGATAATCAGGCCACAGAATAGACAGTTTTCTCACCCCACTGCCGCCTGGTTGGCTCCCCGCAGAAGCAGTCGTAGTCTTCAGGAGACTCTTATGGACTTTGAATTCCTTGGCCTTGGTGGTGGCTACAAACCCGTCCTTTAGGGAAATCAGAACAGGCGGAGCTTCTTTCCCATCAAACCACTCATCGGCTTCAACCGACGGCTCGGGTCCGACGGTGTCTGGGTATAGATCCTCCTGGAACAGATCCGACTGCGCAGCCAAAGGAGGAAACGGTCAGCTAATCAAAACGTCACCCACTGTGTTTCTGCTGCGTTTAGAAACTCACCTTACGAGGTACCGTCATGACTATGGGTTCACATTTCCTCTCATGCAGTTTGTAGAACCTGAAGGTAAAAGTATTTGGATACAATATGAGCAAAATGAAAAATGTGTGAAAAGTTCTTCTACCGAAACTCTGATTTCACTGCAAAAGTTTAAAATCTTACTGAGTATTTTGATCTAGTTTTTAGTGGACTTGAAATAAGACCAAGCTAATTTACAAGTAACTTTTCAACAAGATATAGGAGCTAGTTTGAAGTCAAAATATTATTAATAATAATAAAAAAAAAGTCCCAGTTCTAGTGGTAGGAAATGTCTCATTATTAGTGAAATAAACTGCAAAAGAACAAGTAATAGAAGTAAGAAATACTGCCACCTGCAGGTGAAAGTTCGCATCACTTAAATGCAATGATTTTAATTATTTATTGCAAAAACTTAGCAATAAACTCTCCATCAGAGACGGGTCTTGTTTATCATTTATTGTGATAAACATTTTGATTAATTGTTGACAAAATTAGTTCCAAATAATAATGTTTAAAAACCCCAAAGTTGTCCATATAGTTTCACTTTTTTCTTCAGTTTGTTCAAAGAAAGTGTCAACAAACAAGAAAATATGATTAAATGCTATTACACTGAGCAGATTACTGATACAAATCACTTTTCTTTATGTGTTTTTCAAGAGCAGTATTTGTGTTTGCATGGCTATTATTGCTGTGTCACACAGCCGCAGCCTAAAAACGAAGCAAGAAATAGTTTATATCGTCAATTTTATTATCAAAGTACCACAAAATATAGTGATGAAACATTAATTCCATGATTATGCATCAAGTGAGGATCTGTTGATTTGCGTTAATATTCACAGTGTAATTTGGCATCTAAAGGGCCACATAAAAACCTAAAGCAAGCAAGATTATAAATTTCCAGGAACAAACTGCAGAAGCACAAAATCTTACCAAGTATTTCTGGTTTAGTTTTTAGTGCAAATGTCTTTGTGCAGTTGAAATAAGACAAAACTAACTCACAAATAACTTTTCAGCAATAAATATGAGCTCGTATTAAGAAAATAATGATTTAATATTTGTGAAAAAGTAACTGATTATTTCACTTATAACAAAACATTTTTCCCATGTTACAAGTTAAATAATCTGCCAGTGGAACATGGACTTTTCCACAAATAATAAGGAATTATTGACTTTAAAAAAAGCTTATATTTACTTTTGAAAAGTTATTTGTAACTTTTGTCTTATTTATGAGATATTTGCACTCGAAACCAGACCAATAATACTCGATAAGCTTTTGTGTTTTTGCAGTGTAGTGCGTGAAAAGAAAGCTGATGGTTTTGTTACCTTGCGATTTCACACTTGTTGACCTCCAGGCCTCTCTTGGGCATGTATCCCATCCCCTTCTGGCTCTCCTTGCTGCTGAACATGGACAGGTAGTGGACGTAAGGAGCCTCGTCCGTCACTTCGAAGTAACGGATGCTGCTGTCTCCCTGCGAGAAGGCCACCACAGGAAACATTGAGCTGTTTGTGCGTCTGGGTGGGAATCACACACTGTTTCCCCGTCTGAACCCAACCTTGCCGCAGAGGTAGATGATTCCCGTGTCTGGGTCGAAGAACGGCAGGAGGACGCCGCTGCTCGTGTCCAGCTCCTGCAGGGTCAGCGGCTCTCCAAAGTTGTCCTACAGAAAAAGAAGAAGAATTGCTGCTTTCATAATAACCAGAGGAAAACCGTAAAGCAGACAAACTGGTGTAAATAAGAGATGAATTTAATTATTTTCCCACAAATAATACAACTGTAAAACCTCTCCAACTGTAGAAGCTCATAGTTTTGAGTCGCTTCTAAGATTTGTGCACTGCAAAAACACAATCTTACCAAGTGTTTTTGGTCTAACTTATTGTGCAAATATCTTAGTACACTTGAAGTAAGAAAAAATGACTTTAAGTAACAAGATATAGGAGTTTTTTTTTAGTCAATAATTCCTTAATATCAATAAAAAGAAGGAAAAGGTCTTGTTATGATAAAAAACTAATGCAAATTTGATCAACGTTCAAGAATTATTGACTCAAAACAAGCTCTAATTTGCTGAAAAGTTACTTGAAAGTTAGTTTTGTCTTATTTTGAGTTTAATTGCAATGGCAAAAAAAAAACAACATAAAATAAATATAACCAGCATTTTAAAATTTAAAACACATAATTTATTGTTCCTTTATCTGAGATTAGATTCCCAGGAGCACTGACTCATTATTATTATTATTATTATTATTATTATTATTAGAGGTTGTAGGAGTAGTTGCAGGTTTTTTCCTTCACTCACCGGATCCCACAGCGCCACCTGCCGTTCACTCATGCGACTGAAGCCGGTGCTCAGGATCTTCCCACCAGACACGAACACGGCTCTCACAGGCCGGGAGCCTTCGTGGGGTTTATCCTTCTCCTGCAGGGGGCGCAGGAGAGCAACGGTTCAGACATTTAGGTTGTGGCAACTAATGCTACGGTTTTAGGCAACAATTTTACAAAACATTGATTAGATTTTTAACAACTATTATTATTATTATTAGACTTTCTGTAAACTTTGCAGTCTGCAGTTCGAACCCTTTTCCGAAAGCAGCACTTACAAAGAGCACGGTGCCTTTGCGGGGGTCCAGCACTCTCAGCTTCTTGTCTTTGCAGGAGGTGAGGATCCTGGAGCCGTCCCTGTTCCAGCAGGCGCTGTAGATGAGGTCGGGATGAACGCTGTCGATCCTCACCACCTCCTCCCCGCGAGCCACGTTCCACAGGATTATCACATTATCAGAACCTGCAGGGAGCAAACCGGTTCAGGTCAAACCTTTTGAGTTCCAGCAGTGGGACTGTTGCTGTGCGATGGAGACATTGGTAAATAAATTGGTTGTGAAAGGTGATAAATTAATATGTAATTTCAAGCTAAAGTTTCAATTTGCAACATGCTCCATGACTTTGTGAACTGAAGTGTCTTATAACAGAGAGAACTTCCTGTTCCCATTCTGGTTCCTGAAAACTACAGTTCCCTAACAGACCATATGAAAGTCAGAGGTCACCTGCGCTCAGCAGCACATTGTGGGCGGTGGGGTGCCAGCTCAGGATGCCGACACGCTTACAGTGACCTTCCAGCTTCACGACCGGCTCTGTGAGCGGTGAGGTGAGCCCGCCGTCTGGGATCTCCCAAATCTGATCACAAAATCCCACATGTAAGTCACATGACACAACCCAGGGTGTGTTGAAGGAGTCGGGAGTTTCTGTGGCCCCACCATGACGCTGCAGTCCTCAGATCCACTGGCAATGATGTTGTCATTGTGAGGGCAGAACTCGATGTCCAGAACCGGACCTGTGTGGCCACAGACGGTGGGGTAGGACATGTCGATACGTCCGGTCTGCAGACACAAATATCGAGAACATTTAGGGTTGCTTCAAGAAGCAAAGATTAATAAAAATACAGCATTAACTGCCATGAGGAAATTAGGTTAAAAAACTGCAGGTCAGCTTCCCCTTTAATTGCTCCCGATGTCTGGTAACCAGGTGAAAGAGCACCTTAGGACAACCTGCTTCGTGGAACAGGTTCGGACAGGTCAGTGGGCTGAACAAAACGTGCTTCTTTAGCACAAAGTCATTTTTAGATGATAAGATTTCAGTCTGCCTGTTATGAGCTGTTTTAGGATATCTTTAAATCCAAATAAGCTGCTGTTGGCCACACCCTGCAACTCAATTTACACTGGCAAATGAAAATGGCTGCAAACCTATGCACAATTATACAACCGTACATCTCCGAAAAGCATAAGTAAAACCTCCAGCACAACCAACAAGAATGCATGAAGGGTTTTCTGGATGGTAAGTTGCTTGTGTTTTCCAGCAGCCATTTTCAGCACATATGACAGTGAAGTCAGCTGACCAAATGTGCTGGAGCTCAGCTTGGATTGCCAGGTAACGGGTGAAACTCAGCCGGGGTTGCTAGGCAACAACGCAGTCGAATGTGACTCCTCAATCCGGAGGTTTTTGATCATTTTCTTTAAAACATGATCTTTTTGCCAGAGCTTTGTGGTTTTTCTAGGGCTGTTTTTAGAAGCTCAATTGGAAGCACAAATATGTTCCCCTTAAATGTTTGAACAGCTAAAACAAACTAAACGACAGCACTAGATAATAGTTCTGTTTCGTTGTAATTTAATGCCCACATTGCTGCCACGTCTTCGTGTGAAGAGGAAAGGGAACACCAGCCGACACGCAGGACGCATCCGACACCTTTCATGGTTGTTTTAGTTTGGGTGGTTGGAAATGTTTCACCTGTTGGTTTCATTCTTTGCAACATGGTGGAACGTGACGTTATAATTCTTCTTTATAAAATTACTGAAGAAAATGAAGTAACATTTAAGCTAAAACTAAAAGATAAAACCTAAGCGAGTACAGATGAATAAATGGTAACTACATCAGACTAAATGAGTTATCTCCTGCCAACATTTGTCGCCCCCTCTGGCCATTCTAAACTACAATAATTTTACATCCAGTCCTGTCATGTTCAGCTCCAGCAGTTAATTAATTGGATTAATTCTGCAGATCTGGTGAACTAGAAGCTTCAAACAACAAAAAGGTGTGAATTAGTCACAAGTATTTCATCAGAGTTTGTTAAATTTACTCTATTTACATTTGTTTACCTGTAAATAACTTAGCAGACTGAATTTGATTACTTGTGACCAATTAATGTGATATATTTAAGGTGGATCATCTCTCCTTTTTTCAGGTCTGCCTTTGGGATTTTAATTTGATCCCAAACCGTTTTATTAGAGTTTATGTTGACAGTGTGTGATCAGCAAAGCCGCAGAAAGAAAAGCCCAAATTGAGGTCAGATGCAACCAGATAACAGATACATTTATGATTTAATACTGTTTTTTCTATCTGTTCATTAAATGCAATGACAAAATTAAAGTATCTAAATGTAATGTGAATAATGTGGGTTATGTTTTAACCCAACAATGATTCCTAAAACTTCGGCATTTTAACCACATGGATTTAATTAACTTCTTTAAAATGAATCTGTGCCTGAGCTTCCTCAAACTAAAATAAAGCTTCGCATGAAGCAAATTTTCCCACAGAAGCAAATCTGTCTTTTAAAATAATTTCATGAGAACAAAAAGGGCAATTTGTATTTTTAAGTTAAGCTTTGTGTAACTTATTTAAGAGTTTCAATAATGTTGGCCGTCATACAGCTGTTAGCTGTTTTCTTTAACTGAAACAATTAATTGTGATTCATCAATTATTGAAATGATCGTCAACTAAATTAGTGATCGATTCATTGTTAACAGGAGAATGCACACTCAAAATAAGGCAACATGCATGAAACAGTAACACACAGAGGGCAGTAAAAAAGACAAAACACTGCAAAAACATGAAGAAAACCAAACTTCATTGTTTGTTCATCTTTTCTACACAGAATAACTCAGATGGCAATTTTAACTGGTTCATATTCTCTTAGTTTTTTCAATCTAATTATTAATCAGTTAACCTGACAATGTGACCACCTTTACTAAGTCAATGCCTGATTAAGTTAATATTTTTCTGTGTTGACTTTTGAAATATATCTTCAGCTCCAGATGTTACAAATATTCTCCATTTCAGGCCATAAAAAGAAGTTTGTTATTTTAGAAAGTAAATTAATTACTTGTTTATTTGCATTTTTGAGTAGTTTTTTATCCAGTTAATCGATTTATTTTCAGGCTAACTGATAGCTAAATGAATCGATAGCCGCTGCCCGACTGATTTTACGGCCGGATTCAGCAGAGAAGCTGCAAAGTACACGTAAAAGTTGAGGCGCAGCAGCTTTAGGCCACATCCGGTCTCTGCACTGACATGACAACAAACTCCTAATATGGTGAAAACTCAACAGCAGAGCAAGGCAAGTGACGTGAAGAAAGACTGAAAAGACGCTTACGACTTCCTTTTTGAGTCGCCTGCACGACGCTGACAGAACAATTCAAATTTCAGACTGAAAGCGTGGCTTTGCAAACCCAAAGATGTTGCATCTGAAGCGATTTTCAGGTTTATCAGCTGCATGAAACTGAAGCAGGGGTTGCATTTTCTCGCACCTTGTTGAGGGGCAGCACCATGAAGGCCCCGCCGCCGCTGGCGTCCACTATCATGGACACAAACTTGGGGTTGACGGAGCAGAAGTTGCTGTCCCAGGTCATCGTGGAGATGCGGATGTCATCGTAACACTGGTCGGCCTTCACGGCCTGGCCAAAGACGTGACGGAACTTGCTGGTTCTCACAACCTTCCTGGACATGGTGAACTGGGCAGGAAGCAACAAAAAAAACACAATTTTTATTTGACAAACACAACATGCATGATATATGTGGCCAATTTGAGCATTTCTGATTTCAGGTTGAGACAGACTAGCTGGCACAAAGCTGACTGCACTGCAGGAAAACTAGAAAAAAAAGGGGAAGCAAAAGTTTTCACAACTGCTTCCTCTTGACGGTCTGTAACTGTTGCCTCTTCTCTTTTTAATTCAAGCCACAATGAAGCAATTCTGCTTGCTGACACAACCATACAAGGTAATATATAAAATATAACACCAGAAGATGAACCTATGACGTTTGAGGTTCACACCTCGTGACCCTAAAAGGTTAAAGCGACGGTTTCACCACATCCTTCAAGACAGAGAAACAAACCTACAGACTTTTCTTGTTTTTCCCCTCCACTGTCTCAAAAACACTCTCATTTTTGTTCCCCTTCCCCTTTAAATAAACACAAATATCTTCAAATAAAGTGTCAGAAAAAACACTCAAATCGTTTAAAATTTGAAGTCCAATGAAGCTTTGCATCATTTACAGTAAGGCCCGTTCGGAAAATTAAACAAACAGCAATTGGGTTCTGTTTTACCTCCATTTGTAGATTTTACTTCCTGAAATCTGCAGCCGCGCCTAAGCTGAACACAGCGTACAGCAGTCCTGCTGCATGTGCATCACAAGACATCTGAGGCAGCCCTGCGCCTAATTTAATAAGCCCTTCTGCAAAACAAGCTGTAATTTCATCACAACCCCAAATGCATGTCAATAACCTGTGACTCCCCGCTGGGATGGAAAACATGGCAGGCCACAAATCCCTCCATGTGAAGGAAGAGAAACCCGAACCATGTGGAATTTGAGGAAGAAAGAGCTTTCATTTAAATCAGAAACTTTCTGTCGCTGCATGATGTCTCGTCGCAGGTGAGGAGTGATTCTGCGGGCTTACCTGGGAGTCATGCACGGGGAAGAGTCGGCTCAAGAAGTGTCAGCAGTGCACCCTGCCACCAGAGTGATGGCGCAGGGGAGACGCTATGTTAAAGTACATCACAGAAACGACGTGAAGGAAGTGAAAATTTCAAATGAAGGTGGAAGTGGGAGGCGTCTCCTGTGACATTTCAGGGTTTAAAAAGCTGCACAGGGCAACAGGAAAGAAACATACAGAGGTTGTGAGATTATAACCAGATAAAATGGAGTTTTATGCTCTGGAGTATCCAGATGAGCAGAATGGAAGCAGTTAATCGGATCAATCATGATGAATCGATTAAAATAATCAACTGATTTTGTAATCGATTGTTACTCAAATAGAGGCCAATTTGCTGAAAAAATACAGTTTTAGATTAATGCAAAATGCATAAACATTTTCCATTTAAAACCTTTATTTGTAAATGTTTCAGCCTAAACTCCTCAAGAGGCATTTTTTGATATTCACTGGGTTCAAATTCATTAAGGGGTGCATACAGTAAAATGTTTAATTAACTTATTTGCTTATTTCTAATGTTGTATAGAAAACAACAACTAACACATGGTGGTTTTAGCCAAGTGATAAAGTGCAGGAGCAGCTTTCACCCAGAATGCTGAGTGACGTTACACAGGCTGATCGCCTCCGTGACATGCCACATGGATGCAGTAATTCATGCAAAAAGAGCCATAAACAAGTACAGAGATATGTACACACGTTCCAGAAATCTGACATTACTGATTAAAATATCCTTTTTAATTAATTTTATGTAATATTCAAATCTTCAGACAGGCAAAATTGGGAGTTTCCATCATCTTTAAGTCAACGATTAAACAAAACGGATCACATTTTGCACGTTTTTAAACATCCGTTTGGGTTTCTCCTGTTTCTAAAAACAGAAAGCACTTAAAAAAGCCTATCAAGTTGTTTTTTCTTCTTTTTCTTTTGGTGTCTGGATAATGATCCGGGTTGTTGTGCACTGCAGCGTCACCTAGCAACTAAAGTAAAGACCAGCTCGTTACCTAGCAAACCAACTTAAGCTCCAGCATGTTTGTTCAGCTGGTGTTACTGCTGTACAATGGCTGCTAGAAAAGACAATTGTTTTGTTGTTTACTTACCAGCCGGAAACCACTTTCTGTATTCTTGTTGGTTGTGCAGGAGGCACCACTTCTGCTTTTCAAAGATGCAACGTTGCATAATTGCACATCCAGTGGCAAACATTTTCACATTTGAGTGACTGTTGAACTTGGGGGCATTACCAGCAGCAGCTTATTTGGATTTAAAGTGACAAGAGGCCAAAAATGTGATCAACTGAAAATGTTTTTGGGCTAAAAATGTACTGAACATGTTTTGTGTAGACCAAACACAAATCCTAAGCTGTGGTTTTCTTTAGACAATGTGCTTTGTTGTTAATGTGCAGAATAAAAACTTCCTGTTTTTTGTTGCCAAATTTGATCTATAATTCAGCTTTTCTTTCATTACAATATAAAACTTAGGAAGAGTTTAGCCAGGACTGGAGGTTCTCTTGAGAAGAAACACTTTTTTTTGCCTCTTAGCAGAGTTAGATAATAACTAATTAGATTTACTTAAGTGACTTTTAGAAAAAAAAATATCTTTTAGCAGTATTTTTACTACAATGTACTTTGTACTTTTACTTGAGTAGATTCATTATAAAGTATCACTACTCTGACTAAAGATCTGAAAGTTGATAACGTTACAATAAACAAGTTAAGAAGTGTAATATACTTGTGTAAAAAAATAATATAGAAGTAATTTTTCCATGTTTAATTGTATTTAGTTTATGTTATTGAACATGATTAAAAAAAAATATTTTTTTTATCATATTATTTATTTGCTCTCAGGGCCCCCTTGTGCTGTGGCATCTTATTTTTTCTTCCTTTTTTAAAGTCTTTTGATGTAAACTAATAAAATACAGGTGTTAAAATTAAGAAATAAAATTAAATGTGAGAAACAAACAAAGAAAAAAATAATGTGGTGGTGTGGTGTTATTAGAGCAACCTGATATAATAAACCCACACCAGTCTGAAAATCTGCAATATAAATTAACTTGATTGATTTGTCTGCCACAAATCTAAAAATCCCAACAAGATGAAAGAAAATTTTAACTCAGACAAGTTTAAAAATATAGATTTAAGTTTATTGCACAATCGTTGCTGGAGACTGAGGAGTTTGAGAGCCTGTCTGTTACACAGGACGCTAACGCAGGACAGACATGAGGACAGCAGTGTCTATTTAAAGCACACAGACCTAACGAGGCGCTGCGGGATTCGTCCCGTCAGCGCCACATCCGGGTATTTATGCAGGTTTCATGCTTGTACGGGTTTGGCTGGACAGTTCATACATTATCATGAAAGGTATAGAGAGCTAAAGAAAAACCTGCTGCACCGCTCCTGGTATGACACAAGTGAATTCATTTCAATTTGGCTGAGGTATGGCTTCAGTGGCGCCAGTGTCGGTGCACAGGAGGCTCCACTAGGGGGAGCCAGAGTGGTGGGGAAACGCAGAAACGCTGCAGATGTGACGTTTATAACAGACAGACCCTCCTGAAAGCTCCCTTCGTCCTAAAACAAAGGGCTTCCCCTCGCTGCATGTGCACAGGACTGTGCAAAAGTTTTAGACCACCTTTCATTTACTGGATGTTGTTTTCAAAATTTTTCAAAGTGATTCTAATCAATTTTGGGGTAACAGTGGCGCTCCCATGAAAAGTTAATAAAAGTGACCTGTGAATTTTTTTTATGTGTATATGTATATACACAAATTTTTTTGGTTGAATTTAAAGTGGATTAATATTGTATTGTGACTCTATTCTTGTAATTTTAGCATTTTTTGTTTTTAGCATGGTCCTAATAGCCTATCATAATATATAAATGAAACAAAAAATTATACATGTATTTATATATATGTATGTCTTTATGTATGACTGCTTTTCTATGATTTGAATAAGATTTTTATTTTTCATGAGGGGGCCAGGGCCCCCTCATACCTCCATTTGGGGGCGCCACTGTTCTTGATTCATTTTTTTTTTTTTTTTTGCTGCTTATTTACAATTTTTTTTGTTGAATTTAAAGTGGACTAACAAAAAAATGTCCTGATACTGAGTAAAAGGGCAGCTGAAGTCGCCACTTTGCAGCAACATCTAATGAAATAACTTTTGCACAGTTCTGCAGACCAGTGTCAAAGTTAGGATCCACAGAATTACAGATATAATAATAATCAGCTTTTAACAATACAGATAATTCATTATAAACAGGTTGTTAAACAGGCTATCCGGCACCTGTGTTGTTTAAAAAAACGTGTTTTGTTAATCATGTTTTACTTTTTTCTCCATTTAACATTCAGACAAAATAAACAAAGACAAGCCTTCCCACCAAAGGTTTCCCTTCTTCTTGTTACAAGGTTCACAGAGCGAGCAGACTGGACTAACGCTGGCGGGCGGAGCCCCGGTTTGGGTTGCGGCACCCTGATCGGCGCATCCTTCGGCTGATAATGCATAGATTGACCGGTGGAAGTCAGGAGGTATCCACTAGCCCACCAGGGAGGTCATTAATGTCTTTCTTGAGTCTAAAAATGTGGTTACACTTTGAAAGCGGCTCTACATTTAGCATTGAAACAAATTTAAGGATCTTCTTTTCTGTTCTTTACATATATATGGACACAGCTAAGCGAAACGTTTTTGATATCTGAAGCACAGCAGTGAAGCCTCATCTGCTTCTGGATTAACCTGCTTCCTTCCTGCACTGTTTGCTTGATTAATCTACATGTATTTACATCATCTTTTTGATCTTAAAATGTGTTTCTTTCCAATCCAGAGCCCTTTGGAGATTAGCGATCAGTGCAGTAACATCCAGGAGAGACTGAATTACGATGATTGGATGATTGGCTAACACTATGAGACATCAGTTTCTGTTTCAGAGCTACGTTCATGCAAAGTTTTAGTTTCATTCAATGGCCAAAATACATTAGTTTCTGCGTTTACATCGCAAACTCTACTTACAGCAGGTAATAACCACTATCAGGCTTGCAGACGTAAAGTCTGGCTGAATTTTTCAGGGCGTAAAGGGAGTGGGTGGCGTCACGCTCTGAAGTTAGCGTACGTGACTAATGACTGGGGAAATCCTTCTCTCACCTCTGAGTCAGAGGCGACAGGGGAAGCAGGCGGCGTGCTGAAGCCGACCCGGAGAGGCGGCGAGGCGAGGGACCGAGGCGACGTCTGCCGCCTACAGACAGACTTCTGGGGCAAAACGCAGCAGCACGAAAATTTGGGACTAAACGGCTAAATGATTAAACCAAAACCACAGATTAGATTATGACAGGGTATAAAGGATACGCTGAGAAAATGAAGAAATAAAATTACAAGAAAAAAGTTGTAAAATTATGAGAAAGACATTTGTAGTGTTGCGAGAATAAAATCTAAATAATTCAAGAATAAAGTCGTATTATGAGAATAGTAATTTTACGACTTTATTCTCGCATTATTTCAACCTTATGTAAATAAAACATTGTCTTGGCACTAACACCCCGTCGTACTAAACCAGCGCTGCTGCATGTTGTAAGAGACACGAAGGTGAGGACGTTCATTCCTGTTTACAACAGTTGAGCTGGAAGAATACGCAAATTATAAACACATTAAAACAGAATAAATTTAGCGTTTTCAGTTCTAAAAGAAAGCATACGTCATCATAAAACACATGGCTGGAGTGCATTTATATTGAAATATAAAGTGGTAATTATGTGCCTTTGTAGTGGCAGAAATTACATTAAAACTGAATGTAAGGATACATATATATATATAGCACATAATTAGCAACAGTAAATCCATAAATGTACTTTCACATAAATAAAAACAGTAATAAATAAAAGAAATTCTGCACTTTTGGCAAATTATAAACTGCCATCTGTTCATGTAAGCGCTTTTTTTTTTGCCACTTAAACATCCAGATTCAGAAAGTAAACAGAGAATCTAAAATCATTTTAGAACAAAAACCTGAGGTTAAATAACTGCAAAAATAAAAACGTGTTCACACCTCTTTACAACCACAAACTTCAATGTGTTTTATTTGGGTTTTATGTGAAATACCAGCTCAAAGCTATGAAGTGGAGGGAGAAATATGCATTTATAGAAATCTGAAAGGTGCGGCGTGCATTTATATTCAACCCCCTTTACTCAGATACCCCAAACGTTTGCTTTCATGTCCCATTTGTAAAGAGAGTCCTCCCATTTTTAAGTAATCTGAGGAAACTTCATAGAAAATTTGTGAATAAATTTCATAAATACCTAAAATAATAAGACTGGGCATTATTCATCTAGAAGCAGTAAGGACAGGAATGGAGGAACTACTGAGAATCAATCTGTTGTAGCCTCAAAACACACCTTCATCATTATAAAGCATGGTGGAGGCAGCATGATGCTTTTCTTCAGGAGGGAGAGAGTAAAGGGGCCTTAATACAAACACATGGCACAGATTTTTATCCTGAATCATTTTGAAAACGACACGTTTTTCCTGGTTAATGGAATAAATTCCCACTAAAACACATTGAAATCTGTAGTCGGGATGTGATAAAATGTGAAACTAATTTGTAAACCCATAAATAATTCCTGAATTTAAATGGCAACGAGATACGGCACAAAAAAATATATATATTGCTGCTGTGTGAACCAGGAATGAACTCCTCACTCGCGTTTTGTCTTCGTTTGGATGGAAACGAGCAGAAAACCAGGAAATAAACAGAGAAACTCCATATTTGGAGAGGGAATCCTGTGGCAACCCATTATGAGCGCTTAGCACAAAAAACCAAAATTAAACCGTGAGGGAGTCCAACTGTGTGCTGCGATGCTGATGGGTTGAGATATGGATGTGCTGCATAGGTAGCAACAGTGACATCTGAGAGCAACCGTTGGATATCCAAGATAATCTCTGACTACCTGAGTTCAGCTGGCTAACACGTCTTCAAATTAAACTAAATTGGTGTCAAACATTTGTGCAGCAAAATTTTCGATTGTGGTGCTATCATTTTAAATTTATTAATGTTTCCAGAGGTCACCAAAGGTCAACCTGCCAATCCATATCTACAAAATCAAGCAAATTTGGCATTAAACAAATGTACTTTTTTTAATTTTAGAAATTTTAGCGGCGCAAATGAACATTTTTGCTGCAAAAACATAACAGTTAATTGAAACCATATTTTATTAAATTTTATAAATTTGGACTGGCTAGTTGACCTTTGACTACCCATCAATATCTTAAAAATTATAGCGGCACTAACAAAAAGAAATAGGGATTTTTTTTTTTGTGCCGCTGCCATTTTAAAGATATTAGAAAATGTTTCCAGAGGTCAAAGGTCAACCAGTAAATCCATATTTACAAAATATGGATTCACCTGTAATACAAATATTTTAGCAGCACAAACAACTTTTGTTTAAATCTTAGAAATTATAGAAGCACAAAAAATTTGCTGCACAAATATTCAAGTTGATTGACACCAAATAACGAAATGTAACGAAATATGGTGTCAATCAACTGTGCTACGTTTGTGCTGCAAAAAGTTTTGTTTGTGCCGCTACTATTTTATACATATTCCAAGAGGACATCAAAGGTCAAGTTCATATTTACAAAATCAAACGAATTTTAGCTGCACAAGCAACTTTTTTTTAATCCTAGAAATTGTAGCAGCACAAACAGAAAATGTTGCTGCACAAACACAGCACAATTAATTGACACCAAATTTGCTCGATTTTTTAAATCTGGACAGGTTGGTTGACCTTCGATGACCTACAGAAACATTTATTAGTATCTTTAAAGTTTAAAACAACAGCGGCACAAAAACAAAATTTTTTGCTGTTTGAAACCAACTTTGTTTAGTTTGAAGAAGTCAGGCGGCTGGTAACTTCACTCAGATTCACCTACTTTTTGACTGTGCAAAAGTTTTAAACCATCCCTCGTTTCTTTAAATGTGATTCCAAATAATCAGATTTTTCTTTTCATCTTTTAAAGCACGAATGTCAAACTCATTTCAACAAATCATGAATGTTCTCAAAGAACAAACTACTAAAATATTAATAAATAACTCTCTCTGCATTCAATATAAACTTTGCAAAGTTATATAATATTGATATCTTTTGACATATTTATAATTTGGTAGCTTACAGATAAAAACTGCTGTGATTTAATTGATAAAAAAAATATTTAGGCCACATGAAAAGATATGATGGGCCGGATTTGGCCCCCGGGCCTTGGGTTTGACCCACGTGCTTTAAAGATCAACAGTGATGTGAAAAAGCAGCAAAAATCTGAAGAAAAAATACTTATCTGTCTGCTTGGAACCACAATTTAGATAAATGAGGAACAAGAAGACTTGTGCACAGTCATGTTGTTCATTTTACTGTTTAAATATTTCTACTTCTCTGTGTCTGAAGTGTTTGTGTGGTTTTGTCCACATTTCTGTGTGTCTTACGTTTTCTCTCTGCCTCCGCAGAAACGTCTCGGATGGATGAAGATATAAACATTCTGAGTTTAACACATGCAGAGACGCTCAGCCCCCTCAGAGGTCCTTTCACTTCCTGTCCCAGAGGACGGGGGGCTGGGGTCAGTCGGAGGGACAGATGTAGCTGTTGATCCACAGCAGGTCGTCCAGGACGCCCCAGTGCAGGTAAAGGATGGAGCCCACCACCAGTACGTGCATGATCTGGTGGCTGTTGCACCAGTAGTCGAAGAGGCCCGGCCGGAAGCGCTCCGGGATGCGTGTGATGTTGATGACCCCGCCCAGCACGGCCAACGCGTCCATCATGAGGAAGTGGCGTAGCGAGGTGGGGCTGCCGCCGCCCACGCCTATGCCGCGCAGCAGGAAGAAGGAGAAGCGGAACACGGCCTGCCAGGCGAAGGAGCGCAGCCGGCGCACGCTGCTGCGGGCCGTGACTGCGCAGTAGATGGCGTGCGTGGACAGCAGGATGTAGACGAGCAGCGACACGGTGCGGATGAAGGGGTAGCACCACAGCGTGATGTAGACGATAGGGAGCGCCCCTGAGGAGGGAAGACCAACAAAGTCACAAAGGTGGGGAGGAACTAGTTACATTTAACAGAGTAACTTTTTGGAGTATTTTCACTTCACTGTACTTGTAACTTTAACTTGAGTAAAATTTCTGGACACTCTGCCTACTGAGAGTAACTTCATTGAATAGGTTAAGATCAGATTATGGTCTAATCAAATCATGTTCATTACAATTCTTAGCACAAAACCATTCTTAGATACTAAGATTTTAGCCTAGTCAGTTCAGAATGAGCTGATTTACAGCATAGTGTCACTTTAAATCCAAATAAGATGCTGCTGACCTCGACTCAACGTGTACATTTGGACGTGAAAACAGTTGCAATTATACAACTTTGAAAAGCAGAAGTGGAGCCTCCTGTACAACCAACAAGAATTCATAAAATAGTTTCTGGTGGGGAAGTCAAACAGCAAAACAAAAATTATTTTCCAGCAGCCATTGTACAACGCATACAGCAGTAAAACCAGCTTGGGTTACTCATTGAATGTGACTCAACAATTGGGAAGTTATTGAAACGGCTCATTTCCCAGACATCAAAAAAACAAGAATTTATTGTCAAAAACCCCCCAAAAAACTCAGGTTCGTTTGGGAAGGTGTGAATGTTTTGTTCTTATTTTTACCATTTTCTCCACCGTTTGTTCGATAAAAGCATCAATAGATTTTAATAAATTTTAAAACATGATTAAATGCAGTTGTTGTGTGCAGTTTAATGATATAAATTAAGCTTCTTTATGTGATCGGTGTCCTAAAGAAGCGTGTTACAAATGGAAATGTGTCTCAAGAGCAGCGTTTGTGTTTGTGGGGCTATAACCGCTGTGACACACAGCCCCAGCCATACAATTACCTAAATAATAAGTAATAAATAATTCTTATCTTCACTTTTATCATTACAGCAGTACCACAAAATATTGTGTAACTGTAAGCTCAGTCCATTTACCACTTAAAAACTAAGATCCATTTATCCAAAGTCTTACAATTTAATTTGAAAAAATGCAGTTAAGTACTTTTGTTTTACTGTCATTGAGTTCAAACGTGGTCCACATTTTATACATCTGTGCTCAGCAATTTTAAACAATAAAGCTGTTGGATATAAATTATTAATGCATTGGAATCGGTACATGTAAAGCAGAGGAATCGATTCCCATCTTCCGGCGTGTACACTCGCTTAAAAAATACATTAATAATAAAGCTCCATTCAGTTTTATCACAACATGATAATACAGAGATCACTAATCATCTAAGACGTTGGCTACTGGCTTCTACAAGCACCGCCGAATGCAGTGAAATCAATACAGCTACACCTCCAGGCAAACAGCAGCATGGTAAGGCATCAGGAGTCAATAAAGCAACATTAAACCCTGAAAGCAAACACAGCAGCAATAAAAGAACGGCAGCTGACGAAACGACTGGGTGGGGCTCACCCAGCGTGTTGATCATGCAGATTCCACAGACGTCCAGCTTCAGCAGGGTGTGGTAGACGGGCTCTCCGCCCTCGTGGTTCATGAACAGGTGGTAGACCACGGAGCCCAGCTGGGGCGACAGGCAGGCCAGGAAGTGCACCACGCCCAGCCAGGTGACGCTGATCTGAGACCAGGGGATGTTGAGCGGGAGCAGCACCAGGAAGCAAACCAAAGGGATGCCTGGAAATAAAGAAACACGTTATACAAAAAGCTCAGATCAACAAAATATTTGTAGCCAGGGTTGAAAACGATTAATCGGATTCATTATGATTAATCGATTTAAAAAAAAATAATTGTCAACTAATTCAGTACTCAATTAATCACTGACTGATGTTAAAAAATGCTATTTGCTGGAAGAACATCACAAGTTGTACAAAAATTACATAAGTTTGCAAATAAGATAAAAAAAATTTTTTAAAAAGATGTTTTGTCAAAGAAAATCTTTGATGAAGCACCGTTAGCAATGAGCTAATACAAACAATTAATCAATTAATGTACAAATAACCAGGAATGCTTTGGCAATAAAATATTTCTTAATTAAAATAAGGAAATGCATGAATTATTTGTTTATTTGCATATTTTAATGTATTTCTAATATTGTATAAAAAAGTTTTAGACGGTTAAATTAAAAAATCTGAGCCAATTTTTTTATCTGATAATTGACAACTAAAATAATCTTTAGTTGAAACATCAAACATACCAGGAAGTAGGGCTACGACCATTATTTAGTAATTGATTAATCTGCAGATTATTCTGACGATTTATTGATTAAGTTTCTCTTTTAATTAAGAAAATAAACATTTCATAACAAGGCATTCCTTTAGTAAATCTGAAATGGGTGAAGCTAAAACTGTGTACATTTTGGATAAACATATTTACAGACACAGATGTTTTAATCTCACATGTAAAAACTAAAATTGCACATTTTTGCTTTGAATACGTTTCTTTCAGGAAATACATTTTTTATTAGTCTGAATACTTCAGTTAATTAATCTGCTTCTAAATTAGTTGTTTATTATTTCAACGAGATCAATCCAATAAATTGTTTCAACCATACTTAAAAAAAAACCTTGTCAAAAACAAAATCCTGCTGTATGTTTTACGAATGAGGTGAAATGTGGTGGAGGGCTGGCACCAGAAGAATCCACTTTAGAAAAATAAATAAATAACACAGCAGCTCTGACAAAACCAAATTAAGGTGTCATGTTTGCTGTGATGGATTATCTGGCTCAGGACTTTGGGATGCTGTTTCTGGAAGCAAACAGGAACGATTCGGGATCTGCTGAGCGAGTGCACACAGCAGCAAGAAGAGCCGTAGAGGGAAACGTACTTATCAGTGCTCCCTCCTGAGGGAAAAACAATGAGAGCTCATTCTAACGCAGCCAAAGGCGATTCTGCTACTTACACAGGTTGGCAGAAAAAGACCCTGAAACACGGACTGAAATACAGATAAATGTCACAACTGCAACTGGATTCTCAGAGGACATTTAAGCAAATTCTGACATATTTTGGTAGAATTTGAAATGAAAACTTTGTGAGAAAACAAATGTACAACCTACACTGAGAAGTATTGATAAATATGACAATCATAATCTGCTATTTATTTTATTGAGATTTGTTGTGATAAGTCAACAAAAAGTCTCAAAAGCAATAAAATTGGATGGAAAGTGTCTTTGAACAATAATTTTTAAAATCTTATAATTGATAATCCATCGCATTTATGTCCAGACTTTGACTAGGCTATTGTCCTCGAACCAACCCCTCCAATTGTAGCTTTAGCTGCATGCTTAAGGTCAAGAATGAAGTATTTTTTCAGTCTCTAAAAGGTTTTATATCAGTTTCCTCACAGCATGATGCTCCCACTATCATCTTTCACCATTCCACAGACCTACTGACGTTTATTGGTGGGAACACTTCTGTTAATCCACTTATGAACTAAAATCAAAGCTAATTTTTCAGCATTTTTGCAAGCTTTGAAACCATTTAGCACACTTAGCTTCCATAGCGCTAAATTACTTTGTAAACTTTCAGTTGAAACAAAGTTTGACATTTGTGTTGATGTTTTGGTTGTTGACTGATAAGAATTCTTCAAGTTTATGTTCATGCTCTTATTTTGAAGTCTGTTTACACAGCAATACCATTTCCTGTACAGAAGTTGTTTTTTAAGAAACATAACTGAGCAAGTGGCAAGTGTAGAAGAAATGAACAAATAAAGTTAGATTTTTTTTTTATAAAGAAAGATATATAACCTACTATATGCCACTGACACTTGGTGGGTTGAAATTAGCACTTCAGCATTAGCTTCCACTAACTTTCTACGGTGTTATTGCACTTTAGCCTCAGCAGAACTTATAATTAGTGCTTTAGAGTTACCGCCACTGCTGACATTGAATTACTCACAGATGGACTCTATTAACTTCTAATGAACATTTAACAGTGGAACTGGAAGACATTTTAAATATCCAAAACAAATAAAAAAAAACAACAGGAACAAATAAAATGAACTATTAAGTCTTTGGAAATAAAATTTTCCTTCAGAAAATTGCTAGACAAAAGAACCAGATTAAAGATTTCTGTCGTCCAGTTTTTTATTGCGTATCGTGCACGCCCAAAATCTCCGAGAAATCCACCGAAGCTTGTGGTTGTCATGTGACTAAATGTAAATAAAGTAATTTGAATAGCTTTGCAAGGCAGAGTCTCATCTGCTTCTCTGTGTTTGTGCTCACTCTGCCCTTTTCAAAGTCGAAGCATTCGTCCTGAGCAGGTGATACAGTGAACGCCGGCCACTGTAACATCTATTTTAGGTGTGTTATCTCCTCCCCTCCCCCTCCACTTTGCCGGAGCAACTGAACTCAGGCGTGGACGGCGCAGGGAGGACTTCCTCTGAACGCCTGCAGCATGAAACGTGTCTGCGACCCGAGTCGAGGGCAGGAGGTTTCCAGTTCACATGCAAAGCAGCTAGTTAGAAACCTCCAGGCCGCGAATGTTCTGTGATTACTGCGGATGAGGCGTCTCTTTATGATACAGCCGCCGTTTAATCTGTGACGCCGGAACGCCACGAGCTGATGACCTTCAGAGTCAGGAAGCTGGTTCAGTTTAAGCCGGCGAGCGCGGAGATGATGAGCTGACGGGAAAAACGACAAGAGATGCTGCTTCAGAGCCGCGTTATTGGCTCCTTATGGCGCGACACTGAGAACTATAAGCAGATGGACAAAAAGATGAGACACGGCTGCAGAGATTAACACATTACTGAAATTAAACTAAAAAAAGAAGAGCATATTGTGTAACTGTGACATTTACACTGCAAAAACTAAATCTCACCAAGTATTTTGGGTCCAGTTTCTCGTGCAAGTATCTTAATACGTTTGAAATAAGAGAACCAAAGGAACAAGAACTTTTTCATCAACATTGGAAAATTAATAAATACTTTAAACAAGCTCTAATTTCTTGCTGAAAAGTTACATTTAGGTTAGTTTTGTCTTATTTCAACTGTACTAAAATATTTGCACAGACAAAATACACTTGGTAAGATTTTTTGTTTTTGCAGTGTTGTAAAAATCCACTCCAGGTAATTTTCACAAACTGTTTCATTTCAACAGTTTGTGAAATGTTAAATGTTTAACAAAGTTAAACTTTTTTATAACAATTTTTTTTTTTAATGATAAAATTTGTACTTTCCTCTTATTAAAAAAGGCAGGAAATAAATCTGCATGTTCCCTCATGAAGATTATACTGCAACAAGATGTATTTACTAAACTGCAACTAAATATTATGGTAAATAATATTACAGGAGAACTGTGTCATGTGTTTGCAGGACTAATTTTAAAAAATAGTAAAAATGATTTATGTTCTCTGGCAAAAAGCAGCTCGGAGAGTCTTTTTTGATGTAGTTAAATACTTAAAATCTAATTAAATGACACATAAAATGTTTCATAACATGCAAAAACTGCCAGAATTAGAAACACATCCTATAAACATGTTGAGGCAAGATTTTATCTATTTTTAAGTTCAAAGGCTTTAGTATCTGTTAGGTTAAGGCTGCAACAATCTAATGATCAAATAATCCTTAATCCTATAAGCTTTATCTACTTTACAAGTAAAATAATATGTGTAAAAGTAAAATCCCTACAGTGAAAAATGTACTAAAATGTCATCAATTCACTGCATAAAATAGTTTTAGATTGTCGCATTGAAGAAAATCTAAGCCACTAAAATGGTTGTTTGAATGCATGATGGCGTCTTCATCATGATATTAAATATTCATGGCGCCGGCTTGGAACAAAGTGGGGAAGTTTTGCAACATGTCACTGTACGTTGACTTCATTTGCATATTTGCTCTGCTGCCCTAGTAAAAACAAAAACACAACACCAGGAGATGGAGCTAAATCATACGGAAGACAATTAGGGCCACAAATAAAAAAAGAATTCCCCTATTTTTCTGGAAGAAAAGATGGTAATTTAAAGTTGGGAGATTAAAGTCTGATTAAATTATGAGATTTTAAGCTCTGAATTCTGAAATTTCTTCTCTGAATTTTTATTTATTTCTCAGAATTTAGACTTTCATCTCAAAATTCTGCTTTTTTTCCTTCAGAATCCTGAAGTGTCAGAATTTGATAACAGAAATCATACTTTTTTCTTCTTTTTTAAAAAAAATAATCTTAACATAAGACTTTATTCTTACAATTCGTACAATTTTTCTCAGAATTTGGACTTTGATCTCAGAATTCTGACATTTTTTCTCAGAAGTCAATCTTTTTTTGTTCTCAGAATTCAGACCCTTTTTTTCACGGCGGATTTAGGTCAGAAATCTGACTTTGGTCCAAGAATTTTGATTTTTATTAGAATTCAGAACTTTGTCTCAGAGTTCTGTCTTTTTTTTCTCAAGATTTGGGTCAGAATTTGCACTTTAATCCCAGACTTCTGACTTTTTTCAGAATTAAGACCGATCTTTTCAGAATTTACAGTTTTCTTTCTCAAAATTCAGATATTGTCAAAAATTCACTTCAATCTCAGAATTAAAACGTTCCCCCCAGAATTCTGACATGAAAGTTAGGATTTGAACTTTAACCTTAGAATTATGACTGTTTTTGTGATAATTCTGGCTAATTTTCTCAGAATTCAGACATTAATCTCAGAATTTGATCTCAACCTCAGACTTCAAACCGATTTCTCAGAATTCAGATTTAAATCTCAGAATTTAGACTTTATTCTTGGAATTCACACTTGTGTTCAGAGAAAATAAGTCTAAATTGCTTTTCTTTAAATTTCTTCAACCCTCTTCCATAAAATCAGCAGGGTTCTTCCATAATTGTATGTAATTGTTGTGAGTTAAATGCTCCCCTGAGACTTTTTCCTGGATCTCTGTGGCCCTGCAGGTCCATTTTCCAACCAGAAGAGGGTTTATCCTCAACCTCATCTGTATTAAAGCACATCATGCGGGTTAATTTTGTATTTTTATCTCTTGTTTTACTCACCATGTGTGTAAATGTTCCCAAGTTCATTGTGGAGGTAAAACAGGCTCCTGACGCAGTCCTGCACGGAGGAGATGGGCCGGTATCCAGTCAGTACGTATTTATTGAACTGGAGATGTGGCGGGGAGCTGGCCCAGTCCAGCAGCCTCGGTCCGTTTAAAAAAGCCATGGCGAACAGAACCGTCAAAAGGACGCCGCCGAACAGATAAAACACAGACTGCACGCCTATGTACACGTTCAGCAGGATTATTGCGACCAAAACCTTATGAGATATCATTGGTGTCTGTTTGTGTGTGTGTGTGTGTGTGTGAGAGAGAGCTCACGTCAAGTCTTTACGCGCTACCCGGCAACGCCGCGTCCGTCTCGGCGCTGTTTGTTCTGAACCCCCGCTGTCCGTGCGAGTGTCATCCGCAGGGATGGAGGCGGACACGGCCAGCCATACGCATGATGGTGTACGCTCCGGACGGTCATTACATTATTCGGCATTGACGAAATGTGTGCGCGGCGCCTCGAAGCGCAGAGGACGGGATGTTTCTGGACATCTTAAAGCCGCTTCTCGGGGATTTACTCAACGCTCCGGTGCGGCAGGGCGGGCTGGAAGGATTCTCGGGCGGTGATGCTGCGAGAGCCGCAGGTCCATCCGACTCCAGAGGATGCTACTAGCTTGACTCCAGCGGTCAGATGTACTCACGTTAGAGCTCTAGGTCAAACGAGGGGAATTAACTCGGTCGGCTGTGTTTCTCTGCGCTTTTAAAAAGCAGAGAAGCTCCGTGATTTTCCAGCGGAGATTTTGAAGGACTACTGGCTAGCAAGCCGGGCAGGCGGCTACCAACGTCCGGTGTCAGGGGGTGAGGTAGCTGGTGTCTGAGCCGGCCTTTCCCGCACTCTCAAAGCCCGGTGAATCATTTTAATTTTCTCCATATTATTTCTGATCCAGTTGCCTCCCAGTTTTGATTCCGGCGGGCGGCATTCCTTAAAAAGCGGCTCCCTTTCTGTCGGCCTCAGATCCGCTGCATCGCCTCTACAGTCAAGCTAGCTAACCGGGAGCAGCACTTCCGGCTGTTTCTTTTCAAAATAAAGCACTCGCTGTAGAACATGCCAGAAAGTAACGTTTAGTGCCGCTCCATTCTTTCATGGCACCTCCAGTCTCTCTGCAGCAGGAATCCGGAAAGCATGAAAATAAAGATGTGGCAGGACGTGCAGAGTTGGGTAGTCACTAGTTACTCGAGTAACCTTTTGGAAAAAATTACTTCCAGGAGTATTTTTACTACATTGTACTTTTTAATTTGAATTGCTACTTTTACTAGAGTAAAATTTCTGGGTACCTTCACTGAATGAAGAACGAAATGGTTTTAACCAAAAATTCACCAGACGCCGTTTTATTTTTTAAATAAATTGATTTGGGAAAAATCAATTTTTTGCCTGATTCTGGTATTTTGTAATTAAATAGATATTTTATTTTGGTTTGTCTGATTATGTAATTTATAAATGTTACATTATTGGTAATTTGATCAGTTACTCAGTACTAGATAAGACCAAATAATTACCAAATGTTTTTTATTCTTACTTGAGTAGTTTGATGGCTAACAACAATTTCCATTTTAAAAAGAAATTTCACACACATGCACATATCAGATAACCCAGTACTACACTAACAAGGTGCAGTCCATGAGGTTGTTTAATGGTCTAATTGATCAAAAAATGTACAAAACTGATTTGTATGATCATTGCCGTGCCAAAATTTCTAAGTACTATTCTAAAGACACATAGAAGCCAGAAAAAACACAAAATAAAGGAAATATTTTTCTTCAAAGCCAGAAAATAAATTGTGTTTCATATTGTAATAACGTGATTTAAAAGTCTGTATGAATTTATTAATAATATGAGGTTATTTTTAAACCAAAGCCATTATAGCTGGAAATTATTTTACAAATTACTGATCAGGCCCAAAGTCTGTATAGACTCAGATTGAACATCCAGACACATAAAGACAGTTACAAAGTTGGCCTTCTGTCACCTGAAGAACATTTTGAGAATTAAAGGACTAATGTCCCAGCAAGATATTGAGAAACTCATACATGAGTTTTAGTCTCATTTATTACTCATTATTTTCACAGGTCACATTCTGACTGAAAACGGGAAGATAGAGTTCATCACCGCAGTTCTAAAGTCATTACTCTGGCTCTCTATGGCTCAGAGAAATGACTTTACTGTTAGTTTATAAATCACATTTGCTGTTGTATCAACCTTCCAGTTCACTCAGGTCTTCTGGTTCTGGTCCACTCTGCAGAACCAAACATTTAGTTTCAATGCACCACAAATCTGGAACAAATGTCCAGAAAACAGAAAAAACACAGAAACAAAAACCCACCTGTTTAGAGCTGCTTTTGATTAATAACTGTAACATGATTGTTATTTAGAATCCTATTTTTCTTTCTTTTATTTTAGCACGACAATCTACTTTTTAATGTTTTCATAATGTAAAGTACTTTGAATCGTCTTATTGCTTTTCTGTACAATTTTAACCATGTAACGGCAAGTGTATAGCAATAATAATTGTGGCCTGTAATTCTCTGAAAAAAAGACATAGGTGAATATTTGGATGAATCAGACCCCGCTCCCATTCTCCCCTCCGTCTGTTTCCAGAACCAGATGACTAGTGATTCCGACAAACAGAAAAAAAATCAGATCTCTAATTGGACAAAGCAACGTTTCATGTGACTCAGCTGTGGTTGATTTTACTCTGACTTGCAAACAGATATTGCATATCTGTTTGCATGAACATTTGCTGGTGAATATTAAGAATTACTGAGCAATTAACAAGCTTTAAAGTTTTTCACACAGCAAGACCAGAGGTGCTGTAGCGCTATGCCCCAGTTTTTCATGTGGTTTAACACAAAGCAGATAAATGTCTTTCAGTATCACTCTTTTGTTACCAAAACCCACAAAACAAAAAACAAGTGAGAAAAATAATTATTTGAATTCACATGCGAGAACAGATGCAAGGACCAAGAGAAAGATGAACCTCTTTATTTGTCTCTATTGGTCTTCATTTGAGACAGACAGACAGGAAAGTGCGTGATGAGAGAGAGAAGACGTTCAGCAAAGGTCTGCAGATCGGGATTAAAACCAAGATGGCCGAGTCAAAGACTGAGGCCTCCGTATCTGGGTCACACATTATCCCCAGAACTGCTGCAGTGCTGCAGAATGATGGATGGATGGATGGATGGATGGATGGATGGATGGATGGATGGAT
>VMRN01000022.1:2260295-2274369 GCA_010277015.1 Poeciliopsis turrubarensis
GGATGGATGGATGGATGGATGGATGGATGGATGGATGGATGGATGGACGGACGAATGAATGAATGGATGGATGAATAAATGAACTAATGGATGGATATATTTATTGATGAATGTGAATCTTTCATATAAAATCCAACATTAAAAGCGTCCATTTGGAGTAAAATTACTTTTATTGTAAATCTAAATATTTAATACCTGTTATAAATTATTGGTAATCATTTAAAACCCAAAAGCCTCCAGTTGTCTGGATCGGCTGCTCTTTAAAAAACATCATGAGAATTGATCACATGCATCTCTGCATGCTCTGGATTGTGTCTCTGCTATTATTTTGCTGTTAAACCCCGTTAGCAATAGTTTGCATTTCTCAAATAAATACTTTATTTTTTGCAAATTACTCATATAGTTAAAAAAGCCAATATCCTGTACTTCATTTGACAGTGCAGAACTGTTTGCATGATCATTTTCCAGTGGCTATTAAGAATTTTTGAGCGATCAACAAGCTTCTTGGTATTTAGCATGATGTGACTGAGAGAGGGTGGTGTACGTGTTAATCCCCCTATTTTCCATGTGGTTTAACACAATTCAAATAAATGTTTCAGTGTTTCCTTTTTATCACCTAAGGTCACAGACCAAAACCAGGTGAGAAACGACTTATTGAAGGGGGCTGTCGTGCATCCGCTGCATCCACGCAACATTTTAACAACGCAGCTCTGCTTGTGATGCTCAGTGCTGAGGTGATGTACGCAGCGCAAAGGTAAGTCCGTACTCTCTATGAACGTACTACATTTAAAAACATTTCATTTTAACTCACAATAATTAAAATCTGTAATAGTGATAAATGCTAAATTTAGCCCTATTAAACTTATTTAATAGTGATAAATTAAATATTTAAAATAAAACACATTGGCATTTTTTGAGAACTTAGTTGTAAACAAAACAAGGCACTGGAGAGAGTGATAAGTAATAATACGATCAAATAATGTGTTTAAATAGAAGCTAAATAGTTTAAATAGAAGTTTTGTTTACTATAAACCCTCCATTTCTATTTCCTCTATATTAAAATATGTTTTTACGTTCTATGTGCTAGACAGTGACTGAAAGTGAAACAGCAACTTAAATCAAAGATGCGTTCTCTGAAGGGTCTTAGTTGTGGTTGTATGTCGTCTGCCAGTCAAGGATTCTGATTAGACGCAATTTAAAAACCGTCTCTGTTGGCTCAAAATGGTTTGCTGTAAGAAATGAACAACAAAAATCAAGGCTACATATTTAGTTTGTTCACCAAGTCCAACGGTTTGACATTTTGCTTAGTGCAGAATGACAGAAGCCATTGTTTCAGAATGAGAGCAATGCCCAACTAGACTCAATCAGGCTAAAGATCACAGTACATGAGAAAAACTTGTACTTGTAGATCTGAATTTAAACAATAATTAAAGGTTGTTATAAATTAACTTACTTTAACAATGCCAGAATCAGTGGTGGAGAAAGCAGTCAAACACTACTTAAGTAAAAATACAAACAAAAACAAAAATCAGTATTTTTACTTGAGTAAAAGGACTTGCATTTAAAAATACTTGAAGTATTGAAAGTAAATGGTTTCTCAAATAAAATTGTTATAAAGGGCGTCTACTGTATGTATATTTCTAAATATTAGTACATCAATATTGTGTAATTTTAAGGAACAACAATGCAGATAATGCATGTTTTTATTGTGAGATTGCCTGCAGAGTTAAATGACAATAAGCAGAAACAATTATACATTTAAAGATTTTATTTAACACAAAACAAAGCCAAAGTATTATTTAATCATCAGTAAACAGATTGTAGGAAAAATTGCATGAGAAAAACATGTTCAGGTTTGGTTGTAAAGTACGAGAGTGTAATGGCCACACTAATAAAATTAGCAAATAAAATAATAAAAATAAAGTTAAAAAATTACTAAAATAAAATTGTAGTTCTACAAGAATAAAGTGGTAATTTTATTCTGGTAATATTATGACTTTATTCTTGTAATATTTTGACTTTATTCTCATAATATCATGGTTTTATTCTCACATAACTATTCTTGTATGACTTTATTCTCAAATAACTTTCGTCTTGTGAAGACTTATGACTTCACAATAGTAAGAATGGTTTCTTAGTATGGCTGTAATACTCCACTGTAGCAAATCTCTCTCATGACAGAGAGATTTTTAAAAGAAAGGCACCAAAAACCAACCAATTGATAACAATCCAGCTTTCTATTGCTTTTGATGGCTTTGTAAGCTAAGTTGTCAAATAAAAATGTCTTTTTTTTTGACAGAAACATGTTGCTGTTGCATGTGTGCATCAGTGCCGGCGTTCTGCTGTGCCTCCCTCAGCGTACCGCAGGTATTTGCACCGATGGGACACCCAAAGAGTGTCAGGAAGCAGACATTGCCCCGGGAACCAATCTGGCAGGCGAAGGCTTTGATATAACCACCATGGAGCGCAAAGGAGCCTTCGTGCTCAACATGGACGCATGGCGACGCAAGAACAAAAAATGCACCCTGTGCGTCAACCCCTTCATGGAGAACAAGAAGCAGAAGCTGCCTCTGTCCGTGCTGGACTGGAGGGCCAAGCAGTCCTGCAACTCCAAGGTGTCGTCCAAGCTGCACAAATCCAGCGAGTCTCTGGTCAGCTCCATTTCTTCTTCCGTTGAGAACAACTGGAAAGTAAGCTTAGATTTTCAAACTATAAAAACGGGTGGGTCGTTGATGTTGGCTGGAACCAACTCTAAAGTAGCTGATTACTCCATGGAGAAAACAAAGAATGACAAGTTCAGCTTCTCAAGCCTCGGCATGTCCTGCGAGTATTACAGGTAAGAAAACAAGAACGCAAACTTCATAATCAATTACTGAATTAATTGTCAATTGATTTAGTATTTGATTAATCGTTAAAGCTGCAGTATGTAACATTTGTTAAAACTGTCACCATGTTGTCATAGTATAATACGAGACAGATAATCTATCAAAAGATCAATATCCTCCACCATCTGAATATATACAAAACTCCTGACCAAAAACAACCAATCAGAGCCAAAGGACCTCGATATACAGCATAGTGAGGATTACCTGCCTGATACTATGCTCTCACTACAATGTGCCAGTTTCAACACATATGTCAAAAAAAATGTATGAAAGTCACATTCACCTGGAGTAATGGTCGTCAACTAATTTAGTAATCAATTAATTGCTAACTGAAGTATATAGACTTAAAAAAAGACCATTTGCTGAAGCAGTAATTTAGGCAAAACTGTGCAAAAAATATATAAACTTTGCATTTGAGATAGAAAAAACACTCTGCCTTTGTCTATAAATATGTTCTACCCAAAACTGCTCAAGTTGCAGTTTTAGCCTCACCTGGTTCAAATGATGTAAAAAACTAAAAAAAAACGTCTTTAGAGCTACCTTTTGGTATTCAATTACTGATTGTTCAATCCAAAAATAGCCAAGAGATGAACTTCTAGCATTGTCTGAAAAAGATTTAAATGAAAAAATAGCAGAAGGTGTATTTTTCAAATTTGATTAATCAAGTAGTTGTCAGAATAATTGATAAATTACTCAATAACTAAAATAATCATTTGTTGCAGCCCAAATATTTTGTTTGCAAACATTTGTTTCACTGTTTATGTTTGTTCCTGACTTGCTGAAACCAGCTACCGAGTGTCGGAGTCGCCCAGGCTGCACAGGGAGTTCAGCAAAGCGGTGGAAAAGCTTCCTCCAGTGTACAGCTCCGAAAGCAAGATGCAGTTTTACAAACTCATTGACAACTTCGGCACCCATTACATCAGCAAGGTGACACAAACCAGTGCATCAGACTTTAACACCACCGCGCTGTTTTTAGGCCAAATTGTTAAATATGTCTGTAAAATGTGTCTTTACAGGTGAAGTTGGGCGGAGATATTCAGTCTGTCACCAGCATTCGCCAGTGTCAGGCCAGCCTGCAGAGCCTGACTGCAGAGGAGGTGCAGATGTGCCTGGAGGTGGAGGCGTCTGCAAGCTTCAGGGTCACGGTAAAAACTGAATCAAAACACTGCAAGAAGGACATAGAGAAGTCAGAGCGCAAGTCGGCGTTCTCAAACCTCTTCAACGACAGGTGCAGAGAATTCATTCACTTTTCTCAACTTTTTTAAATTAATAAAGGGGAGTGTTCTTACATTTCTTCCGATTGGAGGATGATATGTTTCTTTTCCAATGCAAAACAAAACGTTACCACTTCCTTGATCAAATATCTCAGTACACTTCAAATAAGACAAAACTAACTTACAAGTAACTTTTCAGTAAAATATAGCTGTTTTAGGTAAATGATTTTTTAATATTGATAAAAAAAAACACTAATTCAACTGGAAGATTATTTTACTTATGGCATTAAAAAAACTATAAGTGAAAAAATCTGGTATTTTCTAATATTTTCTGCCAATATTCAGTAATTCTTGACTTTAAACATCTTGCTGAAAAATTTCTTGTAAGTTAGTTTTGTCTTATTTGAAGTGTACTAAGATGTTTTAACTAGAAACTTGATTAAAATTTTTGGTACAATTTGTGTTTTTGCTTTGTTTTGATACCAATATTATTGAGATATTGTAATTGCTGAGAAAAACTAAATTACTTTTGGCTATGTTACTTTAAACACAATTCCAAGTTCCTGTCCATATTTTAGTCCTGAGGCAAAAACCACATTTCATGACAATCTAGAGGTCAATTTGACCTCGTCTATTTTTACACTTATTTTAGCTTTTAGCTAACTTTTTATCAAAGGATAAGAATTATGCAAGTTATTTAGAGCATTTATTTAAGTGCAACATTGCTTACACAAAGGTTATGTTGTGCAATGTTTCATTGCTACAAAACAGATTATGTTGTCTAATCTTTTACTTCTCAACAGGTTTACAGAAATCAAAGGGGGCCATACAACAGAGCCAGACCTCCTCTTCTCCTCTGATAAAGACCCATCGGCCTACAAGGAATGGCTCAAGTCAATTCCACAGAGCCCTGATATAATCTCGTATTCTCTGGGTGCTCTGCATGAACTCTTGCCTCTTACGTCACCAAAACGGTCCAACCTGCGCTCAGCCATCTCCCATTACATCCTGGAGAAAGGTCTGGTGGTCAACTGCACCGAGCGTTGTAGAAAAGATTCGAGGGATAAGTGCGTCTGCCAGTGTCAAAACGATCCAGCAGTGAACCAGGACTGCTGCCCGACGAAGAAAGGCCTGGCCCGGTTGATTATAACCGCACAGAGGGCTACGGGTCTGTGGGGAGACAGCTTCACATCCACAGACGGCTTTGTGAAAGTCATTTATGGTAAAGAACCCCGCCGCTCACCAGTCATCACCAATAACAACAACCCAAACTGGAATATGAGGGTAGATCTGGGTCCGCAAGATCTGTCTGTAGCAAACAAAGTGAAATTTGAAGTCTGGGACGAGGATCACGGCTGGGACGACGACCTCTTGGGATCCTGCGAGCCGCTTCTGCAAAACGGCATCAAGGAGGACGTCTGCAACATGAACCACGGCAAGCTGTACTTCAAACTGGAAGTGAAATGTGCTCCGAGTCTGACCGGCGATTCATGCAGAGAGTATCAACCGACACCGATGAATCAGAGCCTGAAGAAGCTTTACGTGTCACGTCACGCCCATCCTATTCCCAAAGCCATGCTGCTGGAGATGGGGGTGTTTCTGAACGAATCCGTGTCTACAAAGTTAACTTTTAGGAAAAACCAGAGTCTTACTGCTAAAAGGCAAACATATTATCTTAAATAAGGCAAAAACACAAAATTATACCAACTACTTGTGGACAAGTTTCTAGTGCAAATATCTTCATACACTTGAAATAAGACAACACTAACTTACAAGTAACTTTTCTCCAACATATTGGAGCTTGTTTAAGTCAAGAATTCCTGAAATGTTACCTATTATTCTTCCTTGAACAGGTTAGGATTTGTTTATGGACTACACAATATGTGTTCATTGGATCGTTTTGCACAAAATCATTCTTAGATTTTAGTCTTGTTGAGTTCAGAATGAGCTGTTTCATGGCCTCTTGTCACTTTATATCCATATAAGCTGCTGCTGGCCACTCCTCCAAACTCAATATTTACACTCACACAAGAAAATGGGTGCAAACAGATGTGCAACCAGACATTTGTGAAAAGCAGGGGTGGGGCCTCCTGTAAAGCCAACAGGAATGCAGCAAGATGTTTCTGCATGGTAAGTCAACATCAAAACATTTGGCTTTTCCAAATGTGCAGCACATACAGCAGTAAAATCAGCTGCCTAACCATGGTGGAGCTCCACTCGGGTTGCTAGGTAACGAGTGGAATTCTGCTTGGGTTGCTAGGTAACAGGCCTGGGTTTCTGATTTGTGGCGTTACTTTCCAGAGATGTTTGAAAGGCTCATTTTCCAAACACAAAAAAAAAAACATTAGTTCATTGTGGAAAAACTGGCTGAGTGGCCAGATCTTTCAAGTAGCATCAAAGAACCAAATGAAAGTACAAAAAAGTACATCATGCAAATTTTAGCATAATATGTCCCGCTTAATATTGATGGAAAAAGTACTGGATACACTGGCGGATTATTTCACTTATAACAAGACATTTTTCCCATGTTACGTGAAATGATCTGCCAGTGGAAATAGTACCATTCCATCAATGTTAAGGGATTATTGACTTAAACAAGCTCCTATATCTTACTGAAAAGTTAGTTGTAAGTTAGTTTTGTCTTATTTCAAGTTTGCTAAGATAGTTGCACTAGAAACTAGACAAAAATACTTGCTAAAATTTTGTGTTTTTGCAATGAGATTTAATAAAGTTGCTGGCTCTCTATTGCTGAAATTGTTTTACTATCTGCACCTTTTGCTTTTTATGACAATGTTTTTAGAAAAAAAAGCTAACAACTATTGTTTCTTTCTAAAAGAAATATAAAAAATAAATAATTACACGGCCCCAGATGTAGAGGCAATCAGACAGAAAGATAAGCACACTTTGCTTACCTGTAGGTATAATGAAAACATATATTGTACAAATGTTTCACCATCTGTTAAACTCAGATTTTTGTAATTTTGGTCCATTTACGAATTCTTTTTGTGATTTTGTCATGTTTTGTTTCAGATATATTTTGTTCACTCATTTCTGTTAATTTTTCATTTCTGTTCATTACTAAAAGTAGTCTTCATCATGCACAGCCTAACATCTCCTTTTGAAAACAGGTGAGACCATTCTTTATTTCCATACATCATATAATTAAAGAACTATAAACATTTTTGCATAATTGACGATATCCCAAGCCAAAGTCATGAATAAACACTGTCTGTTTTCTCTTACAGAAACTGTGATTATTACAAATGATTAGAATAACTTTGTGTTTTTAATGTCTTAATGTCTTCATTTTCACTGTTATTGAAGGACAGATTATGTTAAATTCATTTTTATTATATGAATATTCTACGCTGCTGAATTATGCTGTACTCACCCTGGCAAAGCATTGCTAATTAAAAAAGAGTTTATAGAATTAGAGAAGTTTTGCACCTTCTTCTAATCAAAAATTCACTTTTTGTATGTTTTTGTATGTCCACTTGAGTCTCTACTGCTTCAAAGAACATCTGAAAAAACACTCAGACTGTTTTTAGCAACAATTTAATGTTTTTTGATCCTGCCCTGTTACCTAGCAACTCCAGCTGAGCCTGGCCTCGTTACCTAGCAACCCAAGTGACGCTCCAGCATGTTTAGTCAACTAGTTTTCCCGCTGTATGGAAAAGTCAGCTGTTGTGTTGTTGACATAGCGATTCAGAAAAGATGCTTGCATCAGTAGCGCCTGCAGCTGTACGGCTGTGCACACTCTGCGTACCTTGAAATAGTTTTTGGATTTTTTATTATGTAAGCCTCTTTACTGTAAGCAAATTTTGAGGAGAAAAAAAATATATTTTGCGTCAAAACGTAGCACACATCTGTGTGAGTCTCTAGAGGTGGCCACACCAAAGGCTAAATGATATTGGTCAGTTTACTTTTCTTCATTTGGTGGCCTGGTGCTTTTTCTGTAAGCTAAAAATTAATGAGCCGAGTTTGAAAACTCCTTTAGTTCTAAGCGGCTGTTTGGATCCCGCTTGAGATTTTTACTGTGTGTGCGGTTCTGACAGGATCGTCGTTTATGAGCCTTTTTTGTGGTTTCTCAAACTGAAGAGCACACAGGTCACCCGGTTGGCCAACAGTGACATCTGCTGCACACTCTCTGAGCGTTGTGCTAAGACTGTGGCTTAAACAGTTAAATCTAGTCAAAACGTTTGCAAAAAGAGTTTAAATTAAGCAAACATTGTTGCTTCACCTTCTCCTCCTCTGGACGTCTCAGACACACCACAGGGGTAGGCTTTGCTTTCATGTCTGTGTTGGAGATGTGGTTGTGCTGTTGTGGGTCAGAGTGCAGTGGTAGTAGTGAGTGTACCAGCCATAATATTCTGCATGCTCCCCTGGTTTGTATAATGTTCAAAGACGATTATAATTCTCCTTCTGTTTGCAGCCATTGAGTTGGGGGGTGGCCAGCGGCATTTTATATGAATTTAAAGTGACAGAGGCCCTAAAACAACTCCTTCTGAACCAAGCAGACCAAGAATGATTTTTGCAACAAAAAAAAATTTAATGAGTATGTTTTGTGTAGAACATAGGCCTATTCTAATCTGTACAGGAAGAATAAAGGTCACCTTCAGTTCTTCAGTGGTGGTACAACTGTCACTGTGTATGGTTTACATTCAACTGGTGCTTTTCTGTTTTATTTATACATCTCTTTTTCCTTTTTGCTGATTTAATAGAGCCTAACGTCTTCTCCAACAGTCTGACTTAGTTTTTCTCCTCTTCTCATAAAATATGACTACATCCCTCCACTCTTTCAGGGAAATGACATATTTTTAGGTCTTTGGTTTCTGTCTGACTGATAAACTGGCCTGAGTTTCTCGTACGTTATAAGTATGAGTTTACATTGCTGCTCTGAGGAAAAACATACGAAACCTTTCAACCACACTTTTTTATGCTCTTCCTGCACTCGTTTGAGACCACTGTCACCTCAACCCCCTCACCACCTCCTGCCCCGTTTCTCTGAACGTTAAACGCCTCATATCGACATATGTTCACTTAGTTTCACTCCTGCACAAAGAACAGGCAACGGAGCGGTGAGTCGGCCCTGATTTTCTACAAAATCAATGCGTTTTAACTTAAACAAGTGCATGCAAGTTTAGTTAGATCATTCGGATGGGTAAAAAAAATACCTGAGGCATAGTTGTGATTATATTTAACACTGTTTTCACTGAACTCCTATGAGGCGTTTGTGTCATTATCAAATACAGCTGAGAAGAAATAAACGTCACCAGCCTTCTGCACTGCAAAAACAAAATCTTACCGAGTATTTTTGGTTTAGTTTCGAAGGCAAATATTTTTGTACACTTGAAATCAGACAAGTTTTTATCAAGATATAGGAGCTTGTTTTAGTTAATAATTTTCTAATATTAATTACTATTGATATTAAGGGGCGTCTGTGGCTGCACGGTAGAGTAGTTGTAGGTTGTAGGTTCAATTCCAGCTTCCTCCTGCCACATGTCGATGTGCCTCTGGGCAAGGCATTTAACCCCAAATTGCCTACCAATCTACGTCTGGGTGTGTAAATGTGTGTGCGTTTGTGAGTGCGAATGGGTGAATGTGACTAGTGTAAAGCGCTTTGAGTGGTCAAAATGACTGGAAAAGCGCATACAAGTTCAGTCCATTTACCATTACTATACTGAGCAAAAGTGCAGAAATTATCATGTTGATGAAGGGAAAGGGGAAAAAAGTCAATAATTTGAGTAAATGTAAATAATGTGACACAAAAACTAAAATTAAAGGTTGGTAGAGACAATTTCTTTTAAAGAGAATATCCAGATGTTGCTAAAATATTCCAAAATGTTGAGAAGGAAAATGTTTGGCATGAAAAAAAAAAAGTACCACGGTTAGACATGGTGGTGGCAGAATCATGCTCAGGGGTTACTTTTCCTCAGATGGAACTGTTTTCTTTTTTTTTTTTTCTAATTTGTTTTGACCTGAAATTTTATGGTGTCATCTGGAAATCCAAAGAAGAAGAAAGATTTTAGTTTTCAGAAACTCAATGGATTCCAATTACAGATTTGAAGTTATCCATTTATCTGGATAACTTTGTAATGGTGGAGTCGGGAAATGACACAAAATCAAGACTGAATGTTGAAATTAGGTGGACATTTCTGCAACACTCAAGCTGAATTATTTATTTGGTGTTGAGCTACACAGGATAAAAATTTTAACTAAATGACATTTTAATAGGGGTGTACAAACTTTGAGAGCCACAATATGCTTTGAAAATACTTAAAGTGGGTCATGAAAATATTTGACTTCATAAGGAGATAAAAAGCTATTATGTTAAGTTATTATTATAATAATATTGTTGTTTTGACACAATTTCCAAGTAATAATGACATCATAATGCAAGAACACATTCTGAAAGATGAATAAACTTTAAATTCTAGTCAACATTTAACACTGGAACTAAAATATATTTTAAATATCCAAAATAAATAAACAAAACAGAAAGTCTGTGTAAACAGAATTGACCTTCAACAACACGGTTAATTGAGACCAAAGCACCAAACCGAAGACTTTAGTCATCCTGTTTTTGGTAGGTAGAAAGAAAAGAGAAAAAGAATAAGTAATGCAAACAGAAACTATTGAGCTGTCTTAATGTATCAATGTATCAATATGATCAATTGATTTATTGCAACAGGCCTTCATTTCTTTTGCAGCAGCCGATGCTCTTAGTGGTTGCAGATATGAGAAACTTGCTAATAATATGTAACTTTGCATTTCTCAGGTAATTATATGCAGCTTTTTAGTTACCTACCCAGGTTTTCTCAAACCACAAGAGCTTCAGATCCAATAAACCAAAATGCTTGACGGAAACTCCTTTATTGTAAATTGTGGCGCACATCTCAACACAATGTTGAATAAAACTTGAGTGAAGCAAATCATTGCTTCTTTTTGACAATTTGCATCTTGGTAGTGCAAATTGGAAAAAAAAAAAAAGGTATATGAGATTAAGGTTAAAGTCATAGATGAAAGTCATAGATGAAAGTCATAGATGAAAGAGATGAAAGAGATAACAGACATAACGATACCCACAAGGCTTTGACAAGAGACTTAATCTTCTTTGTTCTGGGCTGCATGAATGTTGTTTGAAATAATGGTTTCATGCAAGGTCTGGACACATTGCAGGTCAATCAGGTCAGGATTTTAATTCAAAGCCTTGCTGAGAACAAGGTTTTTTTCAATACAGTTTAGTTTTATTTTGTTATGACTTTTTGCTTGGCAAAAAACTCAGTTAAACATTTCACAGTGAAACAGTTGGACAGTCAGCATTCCGTGAGTTTAAGACTACAACTGACATCACTGACTCATTAAGAATGAGCTAAAGATGAATCATAACTGTACTAACTTTTCAATATTTTAATTGTTTTGAATCAGTAGTTTTAACTACATTGTTTTATATCTCTTTTTCATATCATTTCATTGTGTTTATTGTTGATCTTAACTTTTTATTTAACCCCTAACCCTGTCAAAGATCCTATTCAGACAATAATGACCCTTTACAACTACGTCACGATGGACGTCGGAAATGAGAATCCTGATTTTGCCAGTTTATTCATGACTTCTACTTGTTCGACTGAAGTTAACTTCTCCGTGAAGCTAATTTCTCCGTGAAGCTAACTCACCTGGTTGGGATCATAGACGGCGGTAAAAGTTTGAAACGGCTAGCTTAAAAACCGACCCAAACCTTCTCCCTCCTGACGTGTTGATCAAATGACCGACTTTGCCTGAATTCACACCACATGATTTATATCACTTTGTCATAAACAGCGTTTCCCTTCAACCGGAGAAGCCTCAAAACCGTACATTAGACGAGATGCTAACCTGTTTTTTCCTTATAGGCTAGGCTAGGCTAGGAGCCTTGTTTCCATGGTTACGGTGGGTTAGACGTGTATCTTCTCCATAACGCAATATTTGATATCTTTCTAATCAAACTTACTTATAAAGTTTATGATCGCTGCGTCTTCTTACCTTGTAGAAAGTGTTCACTGAGGGCAGCCAATCATTATGATTCTTTTTTCTTCTTCTTCTTATTTTATGGCGGTTGGCAAGCAACTTATATCAATACTGGAGTGTGGCTCGGAATGCTAGTTTGGTTTTCATCCTTGTCTGTTTGTGCAGCTGACCGCGCATCCCCCATGACCATTTTTACAGCTTAATAAACTAGATAATACTGGTAACAGGCTATCACACGCTTCACGACCTGATTGGTTGATTTTCACTGTGGTCATGGCGGAGTGGGCGGGGTTTCGCAGTGACGTCACATGCTAAGCTTAATATTTTATGTTTTTGTATGAAACAAACAATAAAATATAAGTTTTTTTTGTTTTTAGAGTGTGTTTTCTAGTTTTTACAAGTAATTTTAGTCAAATGTTTAGTTTTAATTTAGTTTCTAATAGTTACAGTAGTAGTGTTAGTTTTTTTATGCTTTGGTTTTTAGGTAGTGCGAATCTGTGTACTTCCAAGGGGTAATGAATACTCAAAAAAGATACTATTTTCAAAAAATGAATTCAAATTATTGACTGTGGTGTTTTATTCCAACTTTAGAGGACATCATTTTGTAGACTTTCAATCAATCAAGTTTATTTGTACAGAACATTTCAGCAACAAGGCAGTGCAATCATGAAAACACAAAAATACAAAGTCAACAACTGAGAAAACTGTTAAATATTTTACATCTTGTCAAGTGCAGTCAAAATGTTGGTCAATGTTTCATTTACTATGATTCAAAAGCAACTTTAAACAGCTTGAATTTTAGTCTAGATTTTAAGAACTCAGCGTTTCAAAAGTTTTCTGGAAGTTTGTTCCAGATTATGGAGTTATGGAATCCCGTAACTGCCGACAGTTGATGTAAACTGTTTATTCATCGGTTCCAAAGGCTAATAAATAGATTGATAAACATGTCAGTTTTCTAAACGCATAATATAGTTCCAGTTAGTTACAGTTTTTCCCCATTAGTCTTCGTTTAATTTAATTTCAATTTTTGTTATTTTGCTATAGATTTAGCTAAGAAACAGTTTTTCTCTTTCAGTTTACTTCCACGGACAGCAGCATGTTGCTGTTGAGTTTTTCCATCTTTGCCAGCTTCCTGCTGTGCCTCCCTCGGTATTCGACTGCAACCTGCACCGATGGGAAGCCCAGAGATTGTCAGGAGGCCGAATTCGCTCCTGGATCCAACTTAGCTGGGGAAGGATTCGACATCACCAAGATGGAGCGTAAATCCGCGTTTGTGCTCGACATGAATCAGTGGAAACGCAAAGATAAGACCTGCACCCTGTGCGCTAACCCGTTTCTGGAGGGCAAAAAGATGAAGCTGCCCCTGTCGGTGCTGGACTGGAGGGCCAAGCAGACCTGCAGCGCTAAAGTTTCCTCCAAGCTCCACAAATCCAGCGAGTCTCTGGTCAGCTCCAGCACCTCCTCCGTTGAGAACAACTGGAAGACCGAATTAGAAGTCGAAATAAAAGGTAAATCTGGCAGCCTGATGCTGGCTGGGACCAAATCGAAGGTGGCAGAATACTCCATGGAGAAAACAAAGAATGACAAGTTCAGCTTTGCAAGTACCAGCATGTCCTGTGAGTACTACAGGTAAGAAAAACGTTCTGCAAAGCAATTAATATGTCTTCAGGTCAAACCCAAGTTTCACAAGCACTTAAAATGCTTTTGAAAAGGAACCTGTTGCAAAAATGTACTTTTTTAACTTTTTTTATTCTTCAATTTGTCTCCCAACTGCTTCTTAAAACAGTCCAAGTGTTGCAAAAAAAAAAAAAAACAGCTATTATTTGGTAATACGTTAATGTTTTATAGTTGTCTGAAAAATAAGCCATTTCAAAAACCTCCCAATTCTTAAGTGACATTCCACAGGCACTGGGCCGTTACCTAGCAACCCCAGCAGAGTTCCACCGGTTACATAGCAACCCCAGCAGA
>VMRN01000022.1:2275368-2348419 GCA_010277015.1 Poeciliopsis turrubarensis
CATACATACATACATACATACATACATACATACATACATACATACATTTTCTTACACCCTTTTGGAGTTGGGAGGGGTGCTGGTGCCTTTCTCCAGGGAGACTGGCCATGAAACCAGCTGACCAAATGTACTGAAGCTCCACGGGGTTGCTCGGTAACAGGACAGCGCCTACATTTCCACGTACTACTGCTTTAAAGACCAAACCTTTGAGAAACTCCCTGACAATTTTCTTCCCAAACGAACGTTCCCCAGTATGAAAATACTCAACCTAGTAATAGTAATATTTGGGTTTCCCAGAATTTGCAGTAATGGTTCTCATCAAGTTTGCGCAACAACTGGTGGTGAGTGTTTTTCCACTCATGAGTTGTAAACCACTTTTCTCTGCAAATTGCAGCCACATTGAAGGTTAATCACCATGAACCTCAAACATACTCACGCTATGGCATAGAATTTGGTTTTTAGCTTGAACTTTGTTTAGGACACTGAAAAACATTTTTTTCTCATCGTTCAGTGGTTGTCTTACTGTTGTACTTTGTATCATTGTCTTTAACTTAATTACGGAAATTCAATCATTGTTTAAAACTGTTATATATATATATATATTGTAATGGTCTCGCTATGGTGTCCTGAACCAAGCTAACCATCAGCCAAACTCCTTTCACACGAGTCAGGATTAAACGGCTTTTCCTTTATTCACGTAGAATGGAGTGAAACTGCCAAAACAGGAACAACATAAATTCAATAAACAACTTACTTTGTTTCTCATACATTAACATAAACGCTCATATAAAGTATACCTACTATGGCAAGCCGTTTTAACATAAATTCGGGTTTGCCGCCCTTACATTCCAGATATCTCAAATTGTTTTATGACTAGACATTTTAGCAATTTAAGATATCTCTAATTATATTTTGACTAGACAAAATACCTATTTGAGATATCTCTAATTACATTCTGACTAGTCAAAATGACGTCAGATTTACCATTGATTTGTATGGGGACTTCAATTCAAGATATCTGTAACGTCATTTTGACTAGTCAGAATGTTCATTTAAGATATCTACATTTTAATTATGACTAGTCAAAAAGTAAATTCAAGATATCTCGATTATAGTTTTGACTAGTCATAATTGTAATTAAAGATATCTCTAATTAGTCCATAATTCAAGATATCTTAAATGTATTTTTGGATAGTAGAAATGTAGTTTTGACTAGTGGAAATTGAATTATAGATATCTTAAAAGCAAATAATGACTAGACAAAACTAAATTAGAGATATCTTGAATTATAATTTTGACTAGTCAAAATTCCTTTTAAGATATCTCTAAATGAATTAGAGATATCTTGAATTATTCAACTTTTCTATTTAAGATATCTTAAATGAACATTCTGACTAGTCAAAATGACGTTACAGATATCTTGAATTCGCGTTCTGTCTAGTCAAAACGTCACTGATTTACGTGGCAATTTGAAAGTTTAATAAAACAATGAAAAATAGAAAAAAACGAAACGATATTTGAAAATGCACAACTTTCATGTTGAAAATGATTGACAAAGCAGTTTTAGCTTTTCAAAGCTGTTTTTAACTGCATTCGGTTCGTTGGAAATGAATAAACAGGACATTTTTTGCAGATATCATTAGCAGTCTTAATAGTTTATGAAGTTTTGCGTTCTCCGCATTTCCAACATTGCCGAGCTCTTTCTAATTTGTGGCATTTACGGACAGTTTTGTGCAGGAAACATAAAATTCTGCAGGCAACTGTTTGGACAGCACAAAGGGGCTTCAACGTCATTCGTAAGTCAGATATCTAAAATTGTAATTTTGACTAGTCATAATTACGTTCAAGATATCTTAAATTGTAATTCCGGATACGTGCCTCGTCAAATGACAAATCCAGTGACGTCATTTGAGATATCTTGAAAGGAATTTTGACTAGTCAAAACGTAATTGAAGATATCTTGAATTATTATTCTTACTAGTCAGAATGTAAATGCAGATATCTTAAATTACCATTCCGGATAGTCAAAATGTAGTTTTGTCTAGTCAAAATGCATTTTCAGATATCTGGAACGTAATTACGGATAGTCAGACGAAACCGAATTTATGTTAAAACGGCTTGCCATATACCTACAGGCATTGCGTCGAAGAACTCGATCTGAACACGACATTCACAATGTATCAATCCGAACATCCGCTCTGCCGTTAACAAACAAACTGACTAACGTAAACGTAAAACATTTCCCTAAGAGTCCAACAGGTGGCAGCAATGTGCCAGGCAAAATAAACATTCACAGGTTACATGACATATATATATATATATATATATATATATATATATATATATATATATATTCAAGCTATTTTTGTCTCCTAAAATTGTGCTTGATGATCTGAAACATTTTTTTATATTCACTTTTTGAAAAATGTTAACAACATAAAACAAAAACTTTAGCAGTTTGAGTTGATTTTAAACATTAAATGAGACACAAAAAGCAAATGACAGAAGAAATCTTAAAGGGGAAAACACTTTTTAGAATATTAATTAGAATTACCAATGACTAAAAGAGTTTCACTGTTTCAGTTCTGCAAAAACGAATCTTAAATGATGTTTGATTCGAGATTTTAGCTGATAATCTCTTGTTAATTTTTCTGTTTTTGCTCTGTTCATTTTAAATCAGATTTTTTTAAAAGTAGAGAAGAAATCATTGAAACTGAAGCACAAACTGTTCTTTTGTCTCCTTTTGCACGCTGCTTACGCCAAGTAAACCAGCGAGGTTTTGTCTTTTTACGTTTACTTTCTGTTTTTATTTGTAGAAATTTTGTCGCCTGAGGTTTGGCACCTTCTTTAAAAAAAACTGTGGCCATGACAACAACATGCAGCGAGGCGGAAGTGGGGGACAAACATCCACACCTTTTACTCAAAAACATCATTAGGCACGCACGTTTATTCAGCTTGTATAAACACAAAAAAACAAAAGCTGTTTGAAGAGATTTGTCATTTTTGCAGCTGCAAATATATTAAAATTGTTTTCTTGGCCAAAGCAAATGAGGAAACTGCAAAACTTTTCATTCAGGCAAACAGCTGAGTGAAATTCAAACCAGTAAGATTTAGTTTTTCTTCTTCGTTTCATTAATGTTGCGTGTTTGATTTACTGTTGATCAGGAAAACAAAAAATAATCCATGCTAAAATTATTTAGTGTTTTTAAATGGATAAATGAAATGATGGTACTTTCAACTGACCAGCCGTCATGCATGTTATCTCAGCTGTATTTAAAAGCATTTTAAATGCTTTTAAATACAGTTATATTTGAAACAAATTTGTTTCAAATATAACAAATTTGTTATATTTGAAATATGGATTCATCTATGTCTGCATATTATGATGGTAGACACAAAAAAAGGAGGGGGGGACTGACATTTTGAGATTAATTTCAGAAATTTTCTGGAAAAAGTCACATTTTTTTGACTTTTTAGAAAATCTTTGATATTAACCTAAAAGTTTCTGTTTTTTGGTGGAAGTTTATTCCTTTTATTATGAAAATTTCCCATTCGTATTCATCAAACCACAAAAGTGTTACCTTTATTTTTACACGTTTGCTTTATGCACATTCAGTGACGTAAACATATAAAATCTGGCAGATTTAGACAGATTTTTTCTGTCTAGATGCGTTTTGAGTTGAAGTTTCCTTTGTGCTAATGGTTCATAACTTGTTTGCAACATTAAACTGAGTTTAGTATCTCCTCAGCTAGAGGTGATGTGCAGCCTGGGTATTTACAGCTCTTTAGATCATTTATTTGGCCTTTTTTGGTAATGTGGATAAAGAAATGTATATATATTCAAATTAATTTTGTAAGACTTTGGTTAAATCCCTTCAACTGATGGAAAAACAAAGCTTTAGGTGAAGAGTTCATACCTCCACCAGTTCATTTGGTAGAATCCACCAAGACTAAATGAAGTCAAATTGGATTTGCTTCATTGTTTTTCTGCTTTGCTCCTGCAGCTACAGAGTGTCCAGCACTCCCAAGTTGAACAGAGATTTCAACAAAGCAGTGAAAAAGCTTCCTAAAGTCTACAGCCCAGAGTACAAGTCCAGATTTTACACACTGATCGATGTTTTTGGCACCCATTACATCACCAAGGTGAGTAACAACAGACTACTGAAGAGAACGGGGCACAAAGGGTTAAATGGGCTGAATGGGTTCATAATGCTGTTTCAGGTGAAACTGGGAGGACAGATCCAGTCTGTGACCAGCATCGCGAATTGCGAAGCGAGTCTCCAGGGTCTGAAAACAGAGGAAATCCAAATGTGTCTGGAGGCCGAAGCGTCTGCAAGCGTCAAAGTTACTGTGAAAGCAGAGACAAAGCACTGCCAGGCGTCTGCAGACAAGCTGGACAGCAAGAAATCCTTCTCTGACACCTTCAGCGACAGGTACAGCACACTGACCATGCTACGACCTGGCTTTGGCGATCAATCCACAAACTGATTCAACAGATTTTTGGTTTTGAAGGTTTATTTTTTTGAAAAATACAAATTGTTTTCCATGAATGCAGTCGGCTTTCCGTAGTTTAGCTTGATGCCCAAAGCCGCCAACTTGTTTTACAGTTTCCTTTTATTTTGATTATGAGAATTCTGAGAAACAAAGTCAGAAATCTGAGATTAAAGTATAAATTTTGAGAGAAGAGTCAGAATTCTTTGCTATTATTGTTAGTTGGCCCCAATCCTCTGATTTCTGTCTCCAGGTTCACAGAAATAAAAGGTGGGCTCACCACAGACTCGGACCTTCTTTTTTCTTCCAACAAAAACCCAGAAGCCTACAAGGAATGGCTCACTTCGGTCCCACAGTATCCAGACCTCATTTCGTATTCCCTCTCGTCGCTCCACGAGTTGCTCCCCGAAAACACTCCGGTCAGGAAAAACCTGCGCAAAGCCATCAGCCATTACATCTTGGAGAAAGGCCTGTGGAGGAATTGCAGCGAGCGCTGTCAGGCCGGAATACGGACCGACTCCAGGGACTCCTGCGTCTGCCAGTGCCACAACGAACCGGCGGTGAACTCTGACTGCTGCCCGACCCGGAAGGGAATGGCCCGCATCTTCATAACGGTGATAAAGGCCGAGGAACTGTGGGGGGACCACAGCGGCGGCACGGACGGCTACGTCAAGGTGTTTGTCAATAAAGAGGAGGTTTACCGTTCTTCCACCATCGTAAACAACAACAGCCCAAAGTGGGCCGCCATCGTTGACCTAGAGACCAGGGACATCTCTTCCGGAAGCGTGGTGCGGTTTGAAATTTGGGATGAAGACAACAAATGGGACGACGACCTGCTGGGAGGATGTGAGCGCCGCCTGTCTGCCGGAGTGTTTGAGGACGTGTGCCCTCTCCAACATGGCCGATTCTATTTCAAATGGGAGGTGAAGTGTATTCCGAGTCTGACCGGAAGTTTGTGTACAGAGTATAACAAGTCGCGCATGACGGAAAGCCTGAGGAGCCTGTACGTGTCCCGTCATTCCCACCCGATCCCGAAACCCGTCCTGGTGGAGATGGGCGTGTTTGTGGATGAAGGGAGCTCCCACTGGAACCAGAGCCTGGCTGGGAAAACCTGGCTGTGAGCGACTTTTATCCACATTTAGCCCAGCAAATCGGCATTATTTCTGATAATGTTAGCATGTCAATGATCAAACTGCACAGCAATGACGGGCTGGGCGATAAATCGACTTGATCGATTAATCGAATCTTTGGGGAGGTTTTTTTGGGTTTTTTTGTTTAAATTATTTAATTATTGGAAAATGTAGGTTTTTTTTCATCTATTCACTCTTTGGTACAACGGAGTGTTAGGGTCATGCCAAGAAAATAATTAAAATAAAATTACAAAAATAAAGTTATGTAATGATGACTTTATTCTCCTCATTTCAACTTTTTACACATACTTTACTCAAAATATTATAACTTTATTCTCATTATTTTTTACTTTACTACTTTTTCCGTGTAATTTTATGACAAACCTCTGGTAAAATTGTGTCTTTATTCTGCTAATATTATGACTATTCTCATAATTGTAAAAATATTTCCCCTGATACTCTGTCGTATAACTCACACAAGAGATGACTGAATTATAAGACACTTTTTGAAAATATTTTCTATCATTTGCTGTTTCTTTTTCAGAAAAGTCAGCAATTAAAAAAAAATTGGAATCAGATCTGGTTTGGAAAATAGAATTTATTTTTAAGCCATATCGCCCAGGCCTGTGATACAACATCCTACCTTTGTGTACTTTTAGGTTTTAGAAAATACACAAGATGCTCTGCTTTAAATCTAGATTATAAAATATTACTCTGAAAGCTTATTGTTATATTTACGCTGAATAAAAGCATGTTCTCTAAATTGCTTGTGGTGTTTGAGCTTTGATCTATTTAAAGAGGTAGTGTTCATTTTAAAGTTCACTGTGTTCCCCAGCATAAACACGGAAGTGGTGAAGCTTCCTGTGCACGGATGAGGTTTCATTATGTCTATTTAAGAGAACAATGTTGAAACATGAAGTCAGATCATATATTGACTCAAAGTTTCTTTTTTATTCAACATCACATGATGACTTATTCAACCGAAACAATAAGATCATCAGGCTAATCTTGATTTACAAAACATAAACACATTTCTTGCTCTCTGCATCTATTTATGTTCATCTGACACAAACTTTGACGAAATAAAACATCACAAGGTACAGCAGGCTTTGCAAGGTCAAGACAAATAAATGGAGAAATATAGAAACATACAACAAACATCAAACAGAAGGAATAAAACTCTGCATTAATGCATTACATTGGAAATATTATGGAGATGATCCACCTACAGAGGGCTGCATTTTCTTAACCTGGTTCAACGACAGAGAGAGAATTGAGTCAAAAAAAAATAAAAATAAAAATAAAACACACATTTTATGTAATATACCAACACAAAGAAGTGCAAAAATGAGAAAAAGAGGAAAATTATACATGATTTTCATATGGATGGGCATAATGGACATTTATGGTGTTTAACACGTTGCTGAAATGCAGTAGCACAGTTTTCCAAGCCGTATTCAAACGCACCATGAGCGTACACATGCTAACGTTGTGTGTGAGAATCATGTTTAGCAAACCTAATAATGTTTTTTCTTTTTTTAAACAAACCTTGTAAGTTGAGTAATGCTGCTGCATGCTAATCATGTTGGTTAAATGATGCTAATATATCATATTAAGCTAATTAACAAGAATGCTAATGTTGTTGCCTATGTTACATCCCTTGCTAGTTAGCTGATGCTAGCAATACACCAAAGAAAGTGACATTTTTGTCAGTTTAAATACCAATAAAACTGACTGTAATGTGAGAAAATGTTCAAGAAATATAGATACCATGGTAATGCAGAGTAAATCTTCTTTAACAGGAAGCTAGTTGCTTTGTAAACAAATAATCTGTATATTCAATGCTAGTAGTACGATCGCAGAAAGTTAGTTGCAAGGTTTTATCACACTAACCTTTGTAACCGTTACCAAGGCCAGCACTCAGTCCATCATATTTACCAGTCTGCTCCACTGTGAAAATAAAACACCCCAGTTTAAAGTCTTTCAAAGGCAAAAAAGTGCCAGAATAATGAGAGAAAGACCAGAGGTGGGTAAAGTAACCACAATTTGTGCTCAAGTAAGAGCAGCACAACTTCAACATTTTTCTACTCAAGTAAAAGTAAAAATGTATTTGGTTAAAAAAAAAAAGTCTTCTCAAGTAGCGAGTAACTGATCAAAACATCAATCATCTAATATTTAAAAATTACATAATGAAAAGGACAGAAATATATACATGTATGAAAATTTTGGCCGGTAAAAATCAGTATAATGGCTCTGCTGTGATAAAATGAGCTTTGCTTGGGTTGCTAGGTAACAGCGCTGGGCTCTGCTGGGGTTGCTAGGTAACTGCACACTGCTAGTCGAATGTGACCAGAGGTGAGTAGACAAACCAAAACTTGTACTTGCACAACTTCAACATGTTTTTACTGAACTGTTCCTATCTAACTCTGAAAGAGAATAGCCTATGTTGAACTCTATATGCTGAAAAGCTATAATGCATCCACAAAGAGTTTTATTTTCAAATAACATGTTATTTTAAGCCTCGTTGTTTTGCTATCAGCCGAGTTCTGAATGTTTGATTCAACAGAAACACTAAAAACCAACTCATAGGGAGAAACGAGAAATTCCTTTTCACTGCTGCTGAAATCACAGAGTGAAAGTTGATGAGCTTGGAGTCAATATCTGGTTTTTACTGACTTACCCAGAGCATCCTGAGAGGCTCCGAGCGCTGCGCCGAAACCTTAACAAGGAAACACAACCAAATGTCACATTTCTGACAACAAACCTGAATCAAAATTAAGGATCAAAATTAAGTTTTTGCTAAAACTCACCTGTTTGTTGGGTCCCAAATCCTGCACCACCACCTAAACCCAAAAGAAAATAATTAAAATTAGCTAAAAACCATCATTTAAATGAAGAAGTTATCAAAGTTTTTTCCTTTTTTGCTACATGTTTTTAAATGTTTGTGTTATGACCTCAGTGGTAGTGCATCTGGTTTCAGAAAACCCCAGAAAGACGACCTTTTTTTCCGTCGTGCGCAGTTTCTCGCACGCTCTCACCGTATTTGCTGGCGGTTTTGGCGCTTTCAGCTGCAAGGCCGAGCTGCTGAGCTGCATACGGGTATCCGCCATCGCCTGGAGGAAATAAAGCGACATTACGCAATACTGAAAGCTGTGAGTGTGAAGATCAGAAAGGATGCTATGAGAAAAAAAGAGGTTTTGTCTCACGCTAACAAAAAGACTTTCTTTTTGTTAAAAAGAAAGTCTGAGATACATAATTATTCATTTTCTACATCTGTATTTCAAAACTATTAAATTTTGCAAAGTATTTTTGTCTGGTTTCAAGTGTAAATATCTAAATCAGACAAAACTAACCTGCTAGTAACTTTCAGCGTAATACAGAGAAAGATTTAAACCACTAATTTCTTAATATTTATGAAAAAGTATTAGTTTTAAGTTAAATAATTTGCAAGTGGAACATTTGAAATGGGTAGAATTATGTGATTTCAGGATTTTTATAGCAGAAGCAGAATCAGGTAACAATGTTACCGTCAGTTGTTAAAAAAAATGACTTAAAAAAATCCACACCTTGAAATTGGGCCTCTGTCTCTTTAAGGAACTCCTGCTCTTTCTGAAACTCCGCCTTCAGAAAGTCATCACAACATGACTCCTCCATTAACCCTTTAGTGAAGTTTTTACCAGCGTTTTATTGAGAAGTAGCTCTTTGAATGAGCCCCGCTGGGTGTTTGCTAATTGCTGCTGGCTAGTCTGAAGGAGCTGAGTGGGGGGAAGTGCTGCTCTGTGAGGTGGAAGCTTGGAAGCTGCAGCTTGGAGGAGGAGCTGCGCCTTGAAGGCGGGGCTAGGTCCACCCAGGCGTTTTGCTGAATGGATGAAGATTAAATCATTTCTCAAACTTGAAAGAACCGAAGGAACGCTTCATGTTTTTGATGAAGGAATAATATTATAACATGATGAAAAAGCTTAACAAAAAGTTGATTTTACATAATACTGCCCCTTTAACTTACTGTACAATATGGGGGAAAAGTCATGCCAATTATATCTTCTACTTTTTAATCACTTTTAAGGAATTACTGATTTAAATCAAGCCCCCGTATCTTAGTGAAAACTTACTTGTACTTTAGTTTTGTCTTATTCAAGTGTAGCAGGGCATTTGCAGTAGAAACGAGACAAAAATCCTTGGACGTGTTTAGTGCTTTTGCTGTGATGAGTTGCACAGGAAGCTCCTACCTTCCAGTCCAGCAGGGATCACCGGAGCGTTTCCATAAGGAACCTGAGCGGCTCCTCCTGAAAGGAAAACAACAGCCGACTCACATGACTCATAACATTTCTTATCCTGTAGCCTACATGTTGCTTCAGATTCTGGGGTGAGACACGCTTGACTTCTGAGTCACGCTTGCAGAGCAGCGTTTACTCATCATGTGACAGGAGGACGAGGTCGTTTCTGCACCACTCACCATATTTACCACCAACTGATTCCAGCCCTGTACCAAGTCCTCCTGCAGACAGATGAACAACAGTTCAGTGGAAATGTTTGATGGTTTTGTTCTGATACATTGAAATGTAAACTTAGGGAGCGAAGGAGCAACTTTATTCTGCTTTTAATATTTGTAGCAGAAGTAACGTTTACTAAAAACACTCCTGCCTCATTTAAATGGGGTTGTTTGCAGTATTTATGAGCAGTTAGTGTCTTACTGCTGAGTCAGTTCGTAACTTCAGTTTAGGCTATTTGGAGAAGCGCTTTTAACAGCCGACAATCTGAAGTATTTATCTTGAAGCTATTGTCATACTTCCTTCTTTACCAAGTCTACGCTCTCAGTAAAGACATTTTCAATTTAAATATTTAAAAAGGGGAAAGCAGTTATTTTGTAAATGTACATGGAGTCTTTTAATTCAAGGCTGAATTAGTGCATATACGCATGGTGTCAGAAACCAGAAACCACTTGCTCCATTCTTGTTGGTTGTGGAGGAGGCTCCACTTCTGCTTTTCAAAGATGTACTATAATTGTACGTCTGTTTGCAGTTGTGCAAAGATCAACCCTGATGATCCTCTACAAACCTAACTGTTCAGTTACATAATACTGCCCTTTTACTTATAATATGGGGGAAAAGTCATGTCAATTATATCTTCTACTTTTTAATCAATTTTAAGGAATTACTGATTTAAATCAAGCCCCCGTATTGATTACCCCCGTAACCTGAGGGTAAACGTCTAAAGAGTCATGGATTCTTCAAACTTATATTGTGTTTTATTTGTCTGGGAAGGGAGTATATGTCTTTTGGGTCACTGAACACAAAGCAAACAACTATTGATTATTTTCTTTGCATTCCAAAGGCTAGAACTACACGTTGCATGTATGGCGGCCATATTAGATATTTGCATCAGTGTTGGACAGAAAATTCCAGCTAGGTGGATTGATTTCTCTGACAATATATTGCAAATATATCGTCATCATAATATTGGTGCAATCAATATTCATATCACAAAGTCCTGTTTAGGGTTAAAAATACGTTGTGTAATCTAAAAACTTCAAATATTACATTTGAACTTCTTCAAATGTAATATTTGAAAAATGTTACATTTTGAATTAAACATTCAAAATGTTACATTAAATGAAATCTTCTACAGGATTTCATTTTGTAGAATGTAACATTCAAAATGTTACATTCAAAACAAATACCTGCTTAGCACAACCCCACTTAGAACTAAAATATAAAATTTGTATATATGTAGACTCAAAAAAGTCTAAAAATAATAATTATGTAGCAGAAATTTCATAATGGGTCGGTTCTTACCGTATCCACCCTGGACCGGTCCGGCGTAGCCACCTGTACTGAGAGCTGAAACATTAAGAAAAGAAAGAATGTCAGTCAAAAAATAATTATTAAAAGCAAAACTTTTAATAAACCTGCAAACATGAGACCAGAAACCAAACTGGAAAAAACACAAAATCTTTAAATAAGGCAAAACTAACTGAAAAATAACTTTACAACAACAAATGGAGACGCTTGTTTCAAGTAAACAATCCTTTAATAAAACAAAGAACTAGTTTCATTGCCAGATTATTTCATTCATAACAAGACATTATTCATGTTTTAGTGAAATAATCTGCCAATGTAACTAGAACTTTTTCATCAATATTTATGAATTATTGATTCAAAGCTCCTATTTCTTGCTGAAAAGTTATTTTTAAGTTAGTTTTGTCTTATTTCACAAACAAACTTACTGGGTAAGATTGTGTGTTTTTACAGTGTACCAGAATAAACTGGCCAGCTTCACAACAGCTACACCCAGTGGATATGTTAACCACACTAGCCATGAGCAGACTGCCGGTCGTTATTTTTAAAGCTGCAGGTAAGCGTCCAGCTGTTAGTGTCATCATCACCTGTTGGAGGTTTTCAACAGGTTATTGTTACCTTCAATCTTTCCTGATTTGCTCTCAGCACCATCAGCTAAGTCTGCAGGGTAACCAAGCCCTGAAACATAGCTCTAATTAGCACTAATTAACTAATGACTCGTTAACTAAACCAAGTTTTACCCTTTTTTGTCACCCATATGTGGATTTACTCACCTGCTCCGTAACCATCTCCATATCCGTTTCCATAACCTGTTGGGAGACGAGGAGGAAAGAAGAAGGTTTTATGCCAAAACTTTCACCAGTATCTCTGTTCACAATCAAAGCCAAATGTAGGTGTGTTTTATTTGGATGTCAGTTTGGAAAGTGAGAATTTTAATGCAAACTGCAGTTTGTCAGCATCTGTTCTGCTGTGCTGGCATTTACCGAAGCCGTTACCCGCCATGGCACCAAGATATCCCGTCACTCCATCACCGTATCCTGTCACAGCAGATTAAACACATAATGTGCAGGATGCAACATGGGTACGGAGTCCCATTTGTGCCAAAAATATGCTTTTATGTCTATATAAGGAGTTTCTTTTCTAAAATATGTCATATGAAAAAGAAGCAAATTACAGAAATAAAACTGAATACTACATTTAGGTATGTTTAGATTTTATTTAGTAGAAATTTAATAGTTATGTAAAATTTGACCCAAATTTTGAAGTTTTGTTTTTTTCATATGACATTTTTTATAAAGTAAAGCTAATAGTTTCTCTTTGTTTTTATTTAAGTCCAGTGTAAATTGTGTGCTTGGTATATTTCTATATTTGTGTTAGTCATAAATATTAGACAGTGCTGTTTGGTATTTAGAGCTGAACAGATTTTTTTTTAATCACACAAAGAAGCAAATTAAGTGTTTTCAGTTGTATTCAAATGAAGAGATGTCATCTTAAGTCTTGACATAGAAAAGGGTAGAACATGAATTTTCATTTACACACTGCAAAGACACAAAAACGTACCAAGTGAGATCTTATTGACTCAAAAGAAGCTCCTCTAATTTCTGAAATGTTACTTTTAGTTAGTCTTAGTCTAACTAAGACTAAGACTAACTAGTCTTAGTCTAACTAAGACTAAGACTAACTAGTCTTAGTCTTAGTCTTAGACTAAGGTATTTGTACTGTAAGTGTACAAATACCTCAGTACACTTACAGTATTTTAAGTGTACTGAGGTATTTGCATCAGAATCCAGACCAAAATTACGTGGTCAGATTCTGTTTGGTTTTTTTTGCAGTGTAATAAATAAGCACGCAACATAAACACACCAGCATTTTTGGCACAAACAGAACCCCATAATGAAAGTTAATTTTGATTTGTAAGCCAGACTGGCTTCAAATCCACATGAAAGGATGATGAGTTTTCACTTTCAGAAGCATCAAAGTTCACCACAAAGAAAATCGCAAGACGGCTGAAGAGACGAAACTTTTGGTTTGTAGGTAAATAATGAGTTTACAAGGCAAATTAGGAGCAGCATCGGATTTTCTGCTTGACCCTTCACCTGACATCAGGTTCAAACTGCGTATACTTTTATTTATTTATCTGCTTCCTTTCTCTATTCCACTTGTACCCAGAATATCTGGGCCACTGGGTTTATCAGGGAATATTAGACAACAGAAAAATAATCATGCAAATTTGAAAATAACTGCCATAACAATTTTATTGTTTTTGTTGTGACACTAATTGTTATGTTTTGTGTTTTGTCTTTGTTTTGAATGTGTCCATTTTAATGTACACCTGTTTGTTTGGTTATTTTATTTTTGTTACTGTTATTCATTGTATTATCTGGTTATATATATTGGAGATCAATATCCCTTCTTGCTTTCAGTTAGTCTGTAATGTTCGTTGTACATGCATTAACTGGTGAATTAAAATAAAAAAAAGAAGAACAAAGGTGTTTCAAAAACCATTTGACTCAGAAATAATAATATTTTATACTAATTGACCACTAAATAAGAGATTTTAACAGTTGCAACAGTTTTGAAACGCTTAGTTAAAAAAAAGAAATACAGTAAAGAAGGTAAACTGAAAAGACTTTGCAATATCAAAATAAAGATGGAGTACGAAATGTTAAAAGAACATCAGGAGGAATTAAAGCATCTTATTTAGAGAGTTTTGCACAATATTTTTTATTTATTTACATTTTATTTATTTACATTATGTTCTACATTCTCACACAGTTTGGTGGAGCTGGTCATGCAGCATCAAAAGTTCAATGCTAATTGCTCCTTTAAGTTTACAGAAAAAAACACAATGAAAAAATTATAATTTAAAAGATGTAATTGCACACACTCACCGTTTGATTTCCCTGCAACGCCTTGTGGATACGCGCCCTGTCCAAGCGCAGCAGCAGCTGGGAAAAAGAGAAAAATGTACAAGTTAACACCCAAAATTAAAACTCTCCTTCGAATCAGAATTAAATACATCTAAAGACTAACCACTAAGTTTTCCAGCAGCTCCGCCCAGATAAGCGCCTTGTCCTAAACCTGTGAGGAAAACGTGAGAAACATTTATCATCAGTTACTGAAACTGCTGAAGAGGAGAGAAACTTCCTGTGAGGAAGCCCAGACGTTACCTCCTCTGTACCCAGCAGCACCCAGATAGTTTCCTGCCCCTCCGATGTAACCTGCAGACAAACCGAGGACAGAAAGAGAAAACTCAGTTTGTGCTGTTGGTTCACCTGGAGGACTGGAGTCAGTCTGGAGTTTCTCTAAACAGAGAGAGAAAACATAAACTGTCTGCAACAAAAATGTTTTATTTTCAGTTTCTGCACCAGGTGGAAACTTTCCTGGAATAAATTCAGAGAATCCAGAAACTAAAATGTGAGAAATGCATAAAACAAACAATCATTAGGAAGAGACAAAACAGGCCCACAGTTCCGGAGCCATTTTTAACAGTCGGCACAACTTGCTTTGTTTTTTTTTTTTTTGTTTTTTTTTGTCTTTTCAACCTTAGTCTCAAGTTTTCTGTTAAATTCCTTGTAGCATTTAGCAAATTCCACTTTTACTTTTATAATGGTAGGAAAAATCTTTTGTTCTTGTTCTTTCACCCAAATACAACAAAGTTTCAGGGCCATGTTGACAAGACATAGAAGACAGAAGCTTTACCAAAAGGTTAAAAAAAAAAAACAATAAACATCAGTTTTATTCTCCTTGAGGCTTAGAAACTTTATCTCCATCCATAATGAAGCCTGTGTGTTCAGGGAGTAACGTCTGTATTAAAGGAACGTGATTGGAAAGTTGTTTACGATTAAAAAGAAGAAAGAGGACTGAGAACAGAACCCTGAGGGACGCCATATTGTCATGTTTCTGCTGCTGAAGGGAAAAGAATATTAAATACACCGCCATATTGATGCATATTAAATGTGAGATAATAGGATTGTTATTTCTCTTACTTGCCGCCTGCGTATTCCTCTCAGTCTGCTCTGGCAAACGAAGAGGTTTTGACTTTCTGTTTACATATCCAGCTATAGGAAGGAGTCTGGCATCTTCTTGAGTAAAACCACCAACTTCCTGCTCCTCTCTGGTTGAGGTGGCACCCAAACTTTGGGTCCTGATTGGATCGTAGCGCTGGGATCCGTCTCTGACCCTGACTTTGTCTTGAGCCAGAGGCCTCTGGAGGTCCTGACTGCTTTCTGGTGCCGTTAAAGGATTGATGCCTGCTTGATGTTGCGCGGTGGAGAAAACATCGCTTCTGCCATCTTGGCCTAGCGCAGGAAGATTTTTACACCCGAAGCGTTTCCCAGCTTTACCCTCTGAGGGATTAATGCCCAACATTTCTGGCAAACCAGCAGGAGCTCCACAGTTTTTAGCGTCTTGGTTTGCCGTTCCTCTGGGATTGTGAAGTCCAGAGTCCAGACTTTTGATGTCTTGATCAACAGGAAGTTGTCTATTTATACCAGCGCCTGCCAGCATGGCCTCATGACCTCCAGGTTCATACTTTCCACCAAGAAATTTTTGATGTTTATCAAGAGGAAATGAAGGTCTGAGATTTGACGACGGCATGCTCGGATTGAGTCGTCTGACTTCGATTCTTGCGTGAATTCTGGGGACAGTCGGACCGAATACGCTGCTTCTCCTCAGCGACTGTTCTCGCTCTCCAAGCATTTCATCTACAGCTCTGCTCTTTTCTCTTTTAAGATCCTGAGCTGCTTGTGCCAGACTCGCCCCTTCAGGTCCACCCAAATCTGCCGCAGACACACCTGGCAGAGAAATATCATCATGCACTCACAACTTCCTGTTTGGACAGTCGGCGCGTTTCCTGCAGAGGAAGACACACTGACCGTCCTTGTATTTGAAGAAGAACTGATTTTTTTTATGCTAATAGGTGAAGCTAAACTCCTCCTTCAGACAACAATCAGTGATTTTGTGGTATGAAGTTAGGTTAATGGGAAAATCCAGCTTTCTTTTGAATTTGAGGAAATTGTGAATGAAGAGAGGAAGAAAACTTTAGAGTAAAGCATAACAACCCAACCTGAGCCGAGAAAGAGACAACTTATAAGTCGGACGACTCAATCACAAACCAACAAACACCTGCTGCATGATGACTATGCAGCATTTTATACGTTTATATGTTTTGTTATCATGAATAAACTCCTTAAAATACATGAAAAGTTGGATGAATGGATGGAGTTCAACAATTCTGAGAAAACAAAGATTCTTGTTTAAAAGGGCTTCTTATTAGGATAAAGTGTAAAATGAAGCTTAATGTATTTAAACTTTAACGTATTAATGTTTTGCAATTGTTATGAGGCCACAGATAATTATAGCTAATCAATGAAAATTCACTGTTAAGATCCACAGCTGTCAGAGTTTTGGTTTCCTTTTATGTTCTTATTTAATTACTTCTGGGTTTATTATTGTTGGCAAAGGTCTTGCCATATTTAGTTATTATGACCATTAAGGTTTTGCCATACAGGTCAGGAAAAGCTATTCAAAAAGGAAGATACACAAAATGAATCTGAGTTACAGATGCACAAAATACTACGCCGTCTCAAGAGAATTAAATCCAAATGTACAAGGAAATGAACACAAGAATAAACTAAATATAGCAAGTTGTTAATAGGGTTAGACCTTTTCTAACCATAATAAATCCAGAGGTAATTAGAGAGAAACATAAAGAAACACAAAGCTTTTCTCAGATTCCATACAAAATACAATCAGTTTGGTAGAAGATAGCAAAATACAAGTATTTCACACAAAATGACCAAAAATCATACGTTTTCTAACCCATCCAGAAGACATTCAAACATGTTCAAACAGCAGCAATCAGCAGTCAGATTATGGCAAATAGATGTGATTTTATTTTAAGTAAAAGCAGTGATTCAGTTTGAGGAAATAACAGCACTATAAATTTATCTGTAAGTTATGCATAAAGATAAGACAAAGAATATTGAGATTCTTGTCTCCCCTCAGTAAAACTTTAAATCAAAGCACATATGACAGATTTACACCTGCATTAGTTATACTGACTGTACACATTGGTGACAGAAAGCATGAGCTGCAGAAACCACTGCACCAGTTACCACAAGGAAAAATGCTCCAGTTTCAGGAATAAAAGTAGAAGGTATTAGAAATTGTGTTTGTGTAAAAAAGGCCATAAATTACAGAGCAGGTGCAGAGGATGAGGGTTCAGTACTAACCTGGCCGAACTCCTTGGTAGCCAACCCCAGGGAAAGCTCCATATCCTGGCAAACCAGAAGACAAACCAATCGTTCAAACTCACATAAGGCAAGCTGTTTCGCTAAATAATGGTGGAAGAAGCAAAGTATTTATTTACCTGGGAGTTGGCCGAGGCCTGCACCATAGACTGGAAAGTCACAAGAAAGAGAAAGTTGAAATCTGATTTAAAAGATGGATGAAATGTTTCCTGATTGAAATCTGTGATGTTAGAAACAAAGTCTAAATGGTTTTGGGTTTTTTTTTTTGTTAAAATGCAACAGAGATTAAACAGACATAAAAGCAGAAGCACAGGTTTCAGTGGTTTTACATCTTTCATCAACAGTTTCCCGTCACACAGAACCTTCAAGATGACAATCATATGATCAAATACGATTTTATCAATCAAATCAAAGCAGTTTTTATCTGCATGCTCCACTTTTTCACAGAAATTCACGTAAAGTCAACAGATTCCTGCTTTTTTTTTTCAAGTAATGCAGCAATAGCTGCATTTCCATTGACCTTAAACTGCACAGTTTGATTTTTTAAATAAATGTTGTTAGTGGAAACGCCCCAATTTTTGGAAAAAAACAAAAACCTTGGTTTTCAATAAAAAAAAAAAAATTGGATGCTCAGATGAGGAGAAATTCTTAAGGAAGTAATTAGTTTATTTCACAAAACTGCAATGGAATCATTTTTTTCACATGATCAACAGCCGGATGTTACTACTGGCAGAAACGATGAAAAAGAAGATGACAGGAAGTAGTTTTGAGGATGATGGCGCTGAATGTTTTTGATGAGTTATTGCTTGAACAAACTTATTTATGTGTGATTTTAATTTAACAGAAACACCACGACTCCGAAATGTTATTGTTTTGACATTAGCGGAATATTGACAAAGTGGGAGTTAGCCACCCGCTAACTCTCTAGTTTCAGCTTTACAAGTTTTTTCAAGTTTTCAAGTTATAGTCTGTGATCAGTGTGACTAGTAACAAAATGTCAAATTTTGAAAATATTTCTAAATTAGCACCAGAAAATAAGTGATTTAAAAAAAACCAACAAAAAACCCCCATGAAATTGTGGAGGCACTGATCAATCTGAAAAGATATTAAATATTATTTAATTTTAAGGACTTATTGAATGTAGAGACAGCTATTGATCATTTAAAAGTTAATGGTTGTCATGATCTTTATTTGGCCCAAAATAAAGACAAGTTAATCAGTCCAGAACTTCGTTTCTGCTGATCTTACCACGTTTTCCTGCCTGGCCCAGACCCAGTCCCAGTCCGTTGGTAAGCCCAGGGCCCAGTCCCATTCCTGTTCCCAGACTGGCGCCTAAAATCACAGGAGTGAGGCTTCAATGGAGGCAAAAGGGGGAATTTGTGAAAAAGATGGAGGATCGCCTACCGTATCCCGCCGGGGTTCCATATCCGCCGGGCTTCAGGCCTCCTCTTCCTCCCAGTCCCAGAGATCTGTATCCTCCTGCAGGCCAGTGGAAACTAAAGTCTGTACTGGTTCTGCCATTTGGTTCAATCAATTGACTCAAATAGAGAAAAATCACAATATGACTTTTTATTTTGCTTGGACATCAATTTGACCTCATGTAAAATTCCCATTTGTATGTTTTTGAGCTTCCATTTGGCCAAAAACACCAAAAACCCCCCAGGCTTTTGGGTGGGTGCTTTCGTTTATCAGGGTCTGAAAAACGAGCCATTTCAAAAACTACCAGAATGTTGATTCCCTTTCCATGGCGCTGCACTGTTACTTAGCAACCACAGCCACGCCCAGCCCCGTTACCTAGCAACCCGAATCGGAGCAGTTAAATCAGCTGATTTAACCACTAAATGCAGCTGTGAAATGTAAAATGGCGGCCAGCAGCAGCTAATTTGCACTGAAAGTGGAAGCATCCCATAATATAAAAGAAGCTTATAAAAGACAGAATTGATCAGAATAAAATATCAATATCTAACGATAATTTTGTGCCAAAAAACAAAAACATGTTTTGTTTCACTCATAGATTAATCCAGGTTCAGGAAACCTTTGAAATGGATTATTTTTGTGTTGCTTTGACGTCTATCGCCTGATGCAACTATCATTAATAAAAATTTGATCTGAACTTACCAACACCAAGATGAGCCGCAGGATAACGTCCAACTGAGATGAAAAATAATACAAATAAATACACAAAAACGGCTTTTTTTAAAAGTTATTAGTTCACACAGAGTGGTTTTGATCTGAAGATCAGTGACATACTCCCAGTCTTCATTGCTTTTGTGCCGTATCGGTTGCCAACGGCTCCCAGGGCTTCAGTAACTGGACAGAAAAGAAGACAAACTTTTTATTTGTTTTTTTTATTTTATTTTGTAAACAGGTTTTTGGCAGATATGTTTGCAAAATAAATCTGCTTCAGTTAGTATCTGAAAAAAACAAAAAGCTGCAATACTCACACTTGACCAGAAGGCGGCGATATTATCAATTATTATAGCATACAATTTTAAAGAAAGAACTTTTTCTTTCCATAATAAATGCAAATTCTCCAATAAATAAAGAAAAATATTGAACTGCACTTATATTGGTAAGTATTTATTTGGGTGGAAAAAGGAGGTTAAAACTGAGCAGAAAATGTAATTTGTAAATGTTTGTTTGTTGTGTTAATGTGTTTTTGTTTTTATACAGATGAACGTACTCGAATAAATTGGATAAATGCAGCTTTTATGCTTTAAACTTAAGAGATTTAATTGTGAATAGGTGTAAAGGCTGACCTCCAGGTTTCACTCCAACACCTGAAACAGAAAAGAGACATTTGTCTAAAATACTAGTTCTTTGGATTTCCTATGTATGTTTCTGTTTTTCTTAATTAAAAGGAATAAATAAAACATCTCAGGACTTGTCGTACCTCGAACTGGCAGCGCTCTCCCGAAGGCAACATTTTGAGGACTAACTCCTGGAATATTAAGAATAATAGAAAATAATAGAAAACAAACGAACAAACAATAAAACAACCAATATGCATATTACTGTGGAAAGATGAACAGAAACCTGCATGCATCATAAAAATGGGATTAAAAGAAGACGGAGGATGAAATGCAGCGACTTTGTGGAGCCTTGAAGTTTTTCTCACAACATGCTGTCAGATTTTTCCTTCCTTTGATTTGCAGACAACAGACAATCTGAACCGCAGCGACTGGCTGGCCGCCGCGGAGCCACATATTCACCGCTTTGTCTTCATCCTCGTCAGTCTCACAGACATGATATTTAACAGGAAGGTGAGAGAAGGTCACTGAAGACGCCGACTCATTAATCAAGTTTTAACTGAAATTAACGTTTCTTCTCTAGGTTTTTGCAAATTCAGCTAATTTCTTGAAGAATATTTAATATTATAGTAATCAGAGGTGAGTAGGATGTTTACTAAAGTCAGAGTTACACCACTTCAACATATTTTTACTCAAGTAACAGTAAAAAGTAGACATCTAGAAAGTTACTCAAATAGGAGTAAAACAAATATTTGGTAAAAAAGTTACTCAAGTAGTGAATACACTGCAAAAACATAAAGTTTTACCACGTTTTTTTGTCCAGGTTATAGTGCAAATATATTTATATGCTGGAAATGCATTTAGTTACTCGAGTAAATGTAACTAATTACTAATTCATGTTGCATCTTTTAAATCCAGTCTCTGAAAAGTTATTAAAAAATACAGAAAGAAAACAACATTTGAAAAACAAGTTAAACTGTTAATATGGATTCTTATGGTTTTCACCAACTTTACTACTCAAATCCACAAACTGCATCCAAAATAGTGAGAATTTTGGCCTGAAAATCAGTTTAAATGTAATAAAAAGGTTTCCGCTTCCCTGAATTTCAAAATGTTTGTTGTGAGTTTGTATTTCTCACCTCCTTGCAGAGTTTGCTGGGCCAGCCAGAGAACCAGCGAAGTCTGCAGCAGAGCGCGGAGCAGCATGATGGAGCCGGCTGGGAGGAAGAGACAGAAAAACAGACAGAAAGCTGCTGCAGAGACGTCCTCACCCCTTTATATACGCCGGGCTTCTCTAACAACACGCCTCCAACCTGTTTCCATAAGCTGAGGATCCATATGCATACACTGCAAAAACACAAAAGTATTTTTGTCTTGTTTATACTGCGAATGTCTCAGAGCATCTGAAATAAAACAAACTAACTTAAAAGTTACTTTTCAGAAAGATATAGGAGCTTTTCTAAGTGAATAATTTCTAAATATTGATTTAAAAGTACAAGTTGTACAGCAGGATTATTCCACCTGTAACAAGACACTCATCTGAAAGTGGAACTAAATTCAACAGTGGAAATATTGAATTTTTCATCAATATTTAGGAATTATTTACTTAAAATAAGATGCAATAATGTCATTTAAGATACAATCCAAAGAGCCGTTTTTGTCTCTAGTCCACCAATAAAAACTAATTCAGATGCAAAAAACAGCTGACTAAAGGAAACTGTTTGTAATATTGCAAGAATTTATTTACATTTTTAAGCTTTAAAAATAAAGAAAAACATAAAATGTTTGAGAAAATAGGACAAACACGTTTTCTTGAATTTGCTAATAAAGATTATTTTCCAAACAAATGACAAAAAAAATAGATATAAAAATAGATTACTGGTACATTTTGTCACTCTGTTGTGAAAATTAGATAAATTTTTCCATGAATAAATGGAAAAACTGCCAAAATCTGCAGGTAAAAGCTTAACGACAAACACCCAGAACTTAGAAACTGTCCACCAGGAAAAAAAATCAAATCCACAAATACTTGAAGTTGACTAAAACTGCATAAAATAAAAGTTAAATATACCTAAACATGCATTAATACAAATAACATCAAACCAAACAAACCAAAATGTTTCTGAAAATTCGACTGAAATTGAGTGAAAGTCGCCAAAAACTAATTCTGGTTCTTAGAAACACGACTTTTACAAAAATTGACCTCATTTTTGATACTTTTTATATTTTCTTCTCATTATTTTGTCTTTGATTTCTTTAAAAAACCTTTTGAAACTTTAATGCAACTGACTGTTTTTCTCTATTGCTGAGTTTGGAGATCTGCAGTCCAGCTCTACAGAGCTCCAATTGTGCCACAATTTCTATGAATAAGCCTTTGTAAAAGGTGAAAGGTCACAGATAATTCCTCTGAGATATTTTATAGTTTTTTGGGTTTTTTTGACACAAACATAACTTTTTTTTTAAATTTTAATTCAGCTTCTGCTTCTTGTCCTGCTTTAATACTTTTACTCGTTTTTCTGGTTCCACTTCATCATCACACCTGTTAGAACGAAAAGCTAAATAAACTGGATTCTCTCAAAGTCGTTTAAATATTGAGGTAAGAAATTAAGTGGAAAGAAAGTGACATCATGTGATATATCTGTGCCAACCTCAGGGAGCCATTAGACAGAAAAACATGATGCAATGAATGTTTCTAGGAAGGAAACAGGCCTCATTAAAAAGCAATTTTACAGTTTCCTTCAAATAAAAATGGTCTTTAACATAAAAAAGTGAATCAGAAAAAAAGCACAGTTCAACAAATATGTTAGTTTACTTGAAATAAGACAAAACTAACTCAAAAGTAACTTTTCATGAAGGTGATTAACTTGTTTGAGTCAATAATATTGATGAAATATTTTTTCCATTTTATGTCACATAATCAGCCAATCAATTTAAGCAAATATTGACTTAAAACAAGCTATTCATGTAGCTGAAAATGTAGTTTCTGTTATTTTCAGAGTATTAAGACATTTGCACATAAAACTCAACAAAAAAACTTGGTAGGACTTTGTGTTTTTGCAGTGCGGTATGGACGGCCTTTCTGATCCTCTTTATGTTATGCTGCGGTGGGTCCTGTCAGCCATTTCTTAACGTAAAGTTTATGTCTTAAATTTGTGCACAGCAGCACTGAATGCAAACTATAGAACCACATATTATGATTTACCGCTGAGGGAAAACAGCTGGAAAACGTTGGTCACATGAGCGGACCACCGCATCGTCTTCCCTGGTGGTACCGAGAACAAGACAATAACACGTCTGACTCACCACTCCTTCATCCATGATTCACCTCTAAACATTCGTCTGTCTGCGTCTGCCTGGGCTGCAGCAGGTGGTTCGGCTTTCTGGAAGAGCTCAGAGCTTCAAGATGGACATTAAAAGGGATTAGAGGGGGAAAAATTAGATTATGTTCAAATTTTAGTGGCTCGTTTAGCTGATGTAAAGTTGCTTTTAATGGGTCAGATTTAATGTTTGAGCATAACCTGCACATGTTCACTGTGGCTAAAGTGAAAGTTTTAGAAATGCTGCAAAAACAGAAAATATTATCAAGTAGTTTTGTGAAGTTTCCAGTGAAAATAAGACAAAACCAACTTACGATTTACATTTCAGCTTGTTTTAAATCAATAATTCCTGAATATTAAAGAAAAAGTACCAATTTCACTTCTAACTTGGGCAAATGCTTTAAACCTGAAGTGACTTTGATTTAATTTTTTTTACATATTTGATAAAACTGTAACCTGTAAAGACAGTTTGTTATGAGACAGATAATCTGTGAAAAGATCGACATCCTCCTGAGTTACTACTGCTATCTGAATGAGCCAATCAAAAACAAGCCGTCGGAATCAGGAGGCGAGTCTTAGTGTTGCCAATCAACTCCATGAATGTGCTGCTAAATGTGCTAATGCTGGAGAAACAACTCACCGTAACAGAAAACCCATTTATTTGCCGTCATTGGTAGCTATGCTAATTAGCATTAGGGTTCACAACAAGCTATGCTAGCTGGAGCTTAGCAGAGAGTAAAGGAGAAGGAGAGCATTTCACAGAGGGTGATTGACAGCACAAAATAAGTCTTAGATAATGAGATTCAAAGGCTTCTTGACACTTTAAATACAAATAAGTTGTTTATAGCCACGCCCCCCTGACTCCTCTTAACACTTGCATAAAATTATACAATTGTACATCTTTGAAAATCAGAAGTGGGGCCACCTGCGCAACCAACAAAAATACAGTAATTGGTTTCTGGAAGGCAAGATGGCAACAAAACAGATTTTTTTTCAGCGCATACAGAGATAAAACCAGCTGACCAAACGTGCTGGAGTTCGCTTCGTTGCTAGGTAATGGCTCATACCTAGCAACCAAGCTAGTGACTTAACAATGGGATGTTTTAGAAATGGCTCATTTTCCAGAAACCAAAATAACATTTGTGCGGTTTTAAAAGCAGCTGAAAGCCAAATGGAAGCATAAAAAGGTACAAAAGGTGAATTCTGCAGAATAAATCTTTAAAGTTACGTCGCGCCATCTTCCTTCCACTGACGCTCCTCCACTCAGTGAACAGCAGTTTGCTGTGCGCTGAAGATTTCCACCAGCACCTCGAACAAGTCACACACTGTAAATCTGGGAGGTGTGCTGAAGCGCACTGCCTGTCAGACGGCAGGTAAACACTGAGAAGCTGATCGGCGCTCGGCTCGATCCGTCTGCACGGGACCCGCGCGGTGCGTGGAAGTTTCCACTGCAGGGGAACACTGAGCACCTCAGCATCGCTTCCTGGAGTCAGGATGTTATTGACAGTGAAATCCTGATGTCTGCAAGCAGGAATTACATCATGAGCTTCTCTGGAGGCGCAGACTGATCGCTGCCTCCACTCACGTTAGTATGAATCATCTGGGAACCACAGCGCCCTCTACTGGAGTGGCACAAATTAGCATTTTTAAAAAATATTTTTCGCTCGAGTCGCCAGTCTTTGTTCGTCTCAGCTCCAGCCCAAAAAACTCATAAATGTTTAGATTAACTTCAGATTTAAAAAAAACAAAACTCATAAATGTTTATGAGCCTCGAAAGTTGAAAACGTGTCAGAAAAACTCCTGGTTCGTGTTATAAACTTTCTTCATAAAACCTGGATTTTTTTAAAGCTTCAAAAGTCAAAAACTTTTGACTTGAAACTCAGAAACTCAGAAAGTCCAAAATTCTTTTCTAAAACATTTCTGAGATTAATCCCAACCTGTTTCTGTTTTCTAACACAGTTTTAACTTTTCAAACTCAGAAATTTTGAGTCTTTAGCTGAAAAAAAATTCTCTAATCAAAATTTCAGATTTTTGATATTTGTTTGCAATGTTTTTATTTTTGGTGCCCAGAAATTTCTGAGCTGAATCTCAGAACGTCTGAGTCAGCGTCATCCTCCAACTTCTTCCTGTTGTGTTCTTCTTCGTGGTTTTCGCCAGAGGCAACTTCCGGGTGTTGATCACGTGACAAAAGACGTGTTTCCATTGCCGATTTGAGAAATAAATACATTTCCATACAAAAAAAACCCCTTACTCTAGGGTCAAAACTTGTTATCAAAGAAGTAGATTTTCTTTTTAAATGAGTGAATTTATTTTCAAAATATCTGGACTTTCGACGCTCTGTGTTGTGCATGTATGATACAATAAGAAAACACTTTAAAGTGACATTCTTAATTGACCAAAACCAAAAAAATTATTTGAAGAGAATGTTCTTTTTACTACCATTATACATTCATCGTCTGCCTGAAACACCTTCACACCGTCTGCATAACAAACATCAGAGAAACTGTTGCCATGGAGCTTATTAACTCAATAAACATCCCGGCTCTGAAGCACTGGGATATCAAAAGAGTCTGGGCTTTATGAGGGAGAGTCGGGCCAGAACTGAGCTGACAGAGAAACCCTTCACCTCCGTCCAACATCACACACACTTACTGCCAGCGCTGCAGAAATTGCTCAAACAATGTAAGTAAAAGTACAAATACACAGACAAAAATGTACTCTAGTAAAAGGAAAATTACCACATTGATTTTTATGCTTGAGTAAAAGTAAAAAACGTACCTAGAGACACATAAAGATAGTTATAAAGACAGTCTTCTATGACCTGGAGAACATTTCCAGGATTAAATGTGCCAGCAAGAACAAGAGAAACTGTGTTTATCTTTCGTCACATTGATTACTGCAGAATCAGACAGCTTCAGTGGATCCAGAACAATTACATAAAATAATCAGCAGTTTAAATTTATCACATTTGCTGAACCAAAGCTGAAGTTTAGACATTTTGTACCAAAAGCAGGACATGCTAACCTGTGTGTCTATAGCCGCTCTTCAGACTGAGACGGCAATTCATTTCTGTTTGGAACAAAAAAAAAACATTTAGACAGCCGGCTGTACGACTGTCTGACTTCACCGCTGGCTCCTGTTTCAGTTTGACCCGCTGCCAGGAGCTCCAGACAGAAATGACAAGAAACTGCAAATGTGCAGCTGAGAGAGGGAGGACGTATATCCAACACCAAAAATACAAGAAAAGCATTTAAAACGTGAGCAAAAGGTTTTCTTTTTAACTCTGGATATGAAATAAACTTTTAAAATGTTAGCTTATACACTGACTTCAGCACTGGAAAGAAACTCAGAGTTGATGTGGATCATTGTAAAGGCGGTGAGTTTTACATGCAGATCCAACTGCAGACACCAAATTCAACCCCGTGGTTAATGTAAATACACAGTAACCTGGGGTCAAGATGTTTTACGGTAAAGAAGACAGTAAGTAATTCTGCTGATTATTTAAAGGGAACCTGTTATGCAAAATTAACTTTTGAATTTTTTTTTACTTCCAGTTGGATCTCAACTATTTTTAAAAACAGCTGGAGCGCTTAAAAACAAACACCCAGAGGCAGTTAGTTAATGTTTCTTGGAGTCTGGAAAACAAGCCGTTTCAAAGATCTCCCAATTTTTAAGTCACATTCTGTGGGTACTCCACCGTTACCTAGCAACCCCAGCAGAGTTCCACCCGTTACCTAGCGACCCAAAGAGGAGTTCGAGCACCTTTGGTCAGCTGGTTTTACCGCTGTATCCACTGTACAATGGCTGCTGGAAAGAACAAGTGTTTTGTTGTTAACTTACCATCCAAAAATCACTGGGTGCATTCTTGTTGGTTGTGCAGGAGGCTCTACTTCTGCTTTTCAAAGGCATACAGTTGTATAATTGTGCATCTGTTTGCAGCTATTTTCACGTGCGAATGTAAACATTGAGTTCGGGGAGAGGTCCTAAAACATCTAATTCTGAACTGAGCAGAATAAAATCTCATCATATAAGAACCACTTTATGCTAAAAGTGTAATGAACATGTTTTGTATAGGCCATAAACCTATTCTAACTTGCTTAATATTTTTGTGACCACATACATTGAACCTTAATATAACAGTGATGTGCAAATATTATCATGTCGGTCAAATCAATTAAATTTTCAGTTGTGTAGGACCAAATTACACCAATGTGAAAAGATGTCAAATATTGTTATATTTTGAGAAGTAATATTAAAACACAGGGTAAAGTAACACTTTAACAGATAAATGGGTAGATTTGTCTTTGGATTCAGAACCGGACCTTCGAGGACATTCATGATCTTGATTCAGACTGAAATGAGAAACAACTTGCCGTTACAAGAAAACAGTTTATCCACAGTCATCAGTCGCTATGCTAACTAGCCTTGCTAACTAGCCTTAGCATTCAGGACAGGCTTCGTGCAAAGCAGAAGTGGAGCCTCCTGCACAACCAACAACTTGAATTATTTGCAAGTTGTTTCTGGATGGCAAGTCATTGTAGCAGAGATAAAGGGGGATGAGCAGCACCACATGGAGGTGATTGACAGCGTTAGGACCCACCTCCTGGCTCTGATTGGTTGTTTCTAGTTAGAACTGGGAGAAGACAGAGGACCTTGATTTTTTTCACAAAATCTTACAAAGTATTTTTGATCTAGTTCATAGTGTAAATATCTTAATATCCTCAAAATAAGACAAAACTAAATTACAAGAAACTTTTCATAAACTCATAAAATTTCCTTTAAGTCAAAAATTGCTTAATATTAATGAAAAAGCTTTTGTTCCACATGCAGATTATTTCACTCAGAACAAGTCTTGTGGAAATCTGCCAGTGGCACAAGCTGCTACATCCTATCAGCTGCGACTTTGCACTTTGCCAAATATAAACCGAGTTTCTTGGCCGAGCGACAGGCTGACATGGGGAGGAGTCCGGCCCGGTCGGTTCAGCTCAGGACAGACTGAAGGACAAACAAGCAGAAAACAGCGTTTGTAGTGAAACCTCGAGAGAACAAACCCCCTGAAGCGGTGAGTTTACACACGATTGTATCTTTTCAGTCTTAATTGACTCACCTGTTGTCTAGAGTTTTTGCAAATTCATAAAAGATAAAAAAATATTACCGAGTATTTTCTTCTAGTGCAAATATTTTATCACACTTGGAATAAGACAAAACTAACTTTCAAGTAATTTTTCAGCAAGATAGGAGCTTAAAATAATCTAAAAATGTGCTACATTCACTGGCAGATTATTTCCTTTAAAGTACAAAATTTCCCCATGTTTTCAGAGAAATACTTTAATAATAATAATATTTAATCAATATTCATGAATTGTTGACTTAAAAGAAGCTCCTAGATTTTGCTTAAAAGTTATTTGAAAGTCAATTTTATCTTATTTTAAAGTGTACTAAGATATTTGCACTAGAAACTGGACAAAAATATGTTTGTTTTTGCAGTGAAAGTTCAACTAGTAGATTATTTTACTTATAATAGCTTGTGGAAGCAGCACTTTTTAATACTAAGGAATTATTTGCCTATAAAAAGCTACTATATCTTACTGGAAAATTACTTGTAGGTTAGTTTTGTCTTATTTCAAACACACTAAAATATTTGCACAGCTAGAAACAGTTCTTCATAAGATTTTGTGTTTGGTTGTGAACCAAATCTGAAATGTTTAAATCAGTTCCAGTGTTTGAATTACCTGTTGATTTCTGCCTCTTCTTACATTAGACCGTTCATTTTACCACAGTCGATTATTCAGCTGTTTTAAAACTGTCAAAGTTTTATTTTTACAGTAGAAAATACCTAATTCCTTCCACCCCTGCAGATGTCGTTGTCTCCAGTTGCTTTGGCAGCTCGGCGAACGCTCGCTGCTGCGTCACACGCGAGTCACGAGGGAGGAGGTGAGCGAGTCTTTACTGACCTTTTAAACCAAACGCAACCGCGTTCACGCTCCAAAACTGTCCTGGATAAACTGTAAAAGCACCTAAAACAGGCCCCAGGATTGGTTGAACATTAACAGAGTTCCTACACTTTTCAAGCATTTTTAAGGTCAAAAACCACAATTTAGCTAAAAATGCCGGTTTCTATTCACTTTTTATTTTTGTCCTTGTTATGTTTTTGTTTTCTACCCAAGAGCTTTTTTGACAGCATGAATCAAATCAGGGGAAAAAATGGCAGCCTGGCTAATTCCCCAGCAGGAACCATTTTCCCGCCATCGTTTTGGCGCCCGCTCTAGGGCAGCACCCCAATGTACAACTACACATTAGATCTATTGTGGACAAAAATGTAGGAGTAAATTCAGTTTTTAGGTTAATCTCAGAGATTTTCTAGCAAATAAATTTGAAATTGTGAGCATGAAAAGTCAAAAACATTTCAAGGAAATTTCTTGGCTCCAAAAGTTTAAAATTTGCAAAAGAAAAAGATGAAGAGAAAAAACCCTGACATTTTGAAATTAACATCAAACATTTTCTAAAAGAAACTTGAAAATTTTTATTCAAAAAAATTCTGAAAGACAAACCAAAACACCTGAGATTTTGAAATTACACCCAGAAATTTGCCAGAAGAAATTTCTTAATGTATGCATTTTTAAAAAGTTTAATCTTTTCTAAAAAAAACCCAACAAAATCCCCTGAAATTTTTAAGATTAATCTGAGAAATTTTCTAGAAAAAAATCTCAAATTGAAACTCTGACCATTTTTGAAACTTTGTTTTTCTACAAAATTTCTTAATCTAACAAATTTAGGTGTTTTAGGCAATTTTGTGACTTTTGAAACTCAGAAAATGTCCACATTTTTTATTTAAGATGGTATATCTCTCAAAGTTCCAGAGACTTTGCTCACCTTGTTCTCCATCTACTATGATCTGTTTGAGTCGCACATGCAAACCCACTTTTTCTCCTCTGCATTCGATCAGTTTGTTTGTTTCCGCAGCAAAAACCTGGAAGATCCTGACCATCGTCCTGGCTTTCCCCGGCGTCGGCGTCTGCATGGCCAACGTCTTCATGAAGGCGCAGCATCACCACGAGCAGCCGGAATTTGTTCCGTATTCACACCTGCGCATCCGCACCAAGGCGAGTTTGCAAACAGTTTTAGATTCAGTTTAAAACAACAAAAACTGTTTTATGCCCATTTTCCTTCTTCCAGAGATTTCCTTGGGGCGATGGAAACCACACGCTGTTCCACAACTCCCACGCAAACGCTCTTCCTGACGGCTACGAGGGATCAGATCACTGATCGCCATTATTGATTATCAGAGCTGCTTCAAATACACTGACTGAACGGAAACCTGCACCGCCAACAATAAAACAACTTCATCCTGGATTGAGCTGCTTCCGGTTTTACTTAATCATAGGAAATCAATTAATCGCAACTAATCGGATTCGACTAATTTAGTTTTTCTGGCATTTAGGAGAAAGAAACAACTTTGGTAATTCTAGCTGACCTGAAATATGAGAAATTTTATCTGACAACTTGAAACAGTGAGAAAAAAAAGTATTTTCATTATCTTTAAATATCTCATTTCAACCTCAAAAGATGTTTTCCAAATTTAGGCTTTAATATTAGAGAGAATTTCATTACAAAACTGTGCAGTTTGAACATCAAGCAAGAATGTTTCCGCCAAAAGATTTCAAATTTCTGTGTTGAAAAGTCGTTTTGAGATTTATTTAAGAAATTTTCTAGAAAAAAAAACTTGGAAAGTTTGACAGAAATGTTCATGTTTTTTGTCTAGAAATACTTCTGAGATAAATCTCAACATCTGATGGTTTTTAAAAACAAATTTTAAACTTTTCAAATTGAATTTTCAAAAATTTAATTGAGACTTTTTGGCAGAAATTTGATGTGTTGCTGAACAAGCGTTTTATAAAAGCAAAGAATAACCGACAGCAAATTGGTGTGATAATATATTTATATGGCACAGCTCATATGCTTCTTCCATTTAATATCATTTTATATACAAAATAAACACCAAAGAAATTAATTTCGAAAATAAAAATACCCCCCAAAAAAGAAAAGCATTTTAACAGATTTAACATTCTTCTTTGATTCCATTGAAATAAAAAAATAACGAATGCTTTGAAGGTGATGGACATAAAGCACCTCTTATTTATTTTCTTGTCTGTGGTCAAACTGAACCAGGTTTCAGACTAAAGCCGCAGAAACGAGGCTCAGCAGGTCCCGCTTCAGAGTCTCCAGACAGTCGGCCTCTCTGGTCAGCCTGCGAAGGCAATCCGCAAATGGACCGGGTCGGTTCTGGAAGCCCAGCAGCACAGCAAGGCAGCCCCGGCCCAGAGCTGGGTAGCTATAGCGCTGGGAGAACCAGTACAACTGGGGAAGCGACGCCACCAAACCAGTAAACGAGGCGGATTGGTCTTCTTTTGATTTGGACCCAGAAAGGTTCGTGTTCTGGTCCAAACTTCCGCTGAGTCCTGAGAACGATGCGTCTCTTTCGTCCACTTTTCCAGGCAAACCGTTTTGCTTTTTGGTCGGCGGCGTCGCCTCTGGCTCCGACGTTGCATCAGAACTTTTTGCGATGTGGGTTTTGTGTGACTGACTGGATTCATCGGACCAGGATTCGAGAAACGACAGAAGAACTTCCTCCAACTCCCTCTGCAGGTCGAGAACCAGGAACCTGGACGCGCCGATTATCGCTTCGCCGAACGGGGATTTCTGGAAACCTCCAGCTGAAAGCGACTCGGCCCGTTCCAGTCCGTCCAGAACCAGCGAGCTTAAAGTCTGACATTCCCCTCTGGTTTCCGGGTCTGAACCGAAGCGACAGCCGTGCAGGTAATGCAGCGGCGGCAGCAGCGTACCTGCGCTCACATCTTTGATACGAATGGCTTCGTCCGCGTTGCACTGGGCTTCTTCTCCGAACCCGCCTCTCAGCAGAGCCCGGAAGTATTCAGAACCGGCTCCGGCCACGGCCTCCCGGTTGGCTGGGAACCGGGTCGCATCGTCGAGCTCCAAAACCAGGTCAAAGTCCGAACTCCCGTACGGACAGGACGAGTCTTCGAGGCGAGGCTTCTTCACCGGCGGCGGGGAAGCTCCAGCAGGAGTCGGGTTTGGGTTCTTTTCTACCGGTTTGGGTTTAACGGAACCGGTCAGAGCAGAAAGGCATCCGAACAGGAGAGGGAAATACTGAGAAGTCACATCTGAATCCAATTCGTCTTCTTCCTCCTCGTCATCAAATGCGCAACCCAAAGGTTTCAGCGCCGCAAGGAGACCGCCGCAATCCAGGAGAAGCTTCTTCAATAACGATTTGTTGCTGTTGGACGAAAATAAAGTTAAATATCTCCTTAAAGGTGCAGTAACGATTTTTAAAAAGTATGTTTTTAAATATTTGTTGAAACTGTCACCATGTTGAGAAATATGAGATAATATGTGAAAAGATAAAAAAAAAACAACCAATCGGAGCGAGGAGGAGGGTCTTAGCGCTGCCAATCAACTCATGTACTCGCTGCTAAATGTGCTAATGACAGAGAAACATCACAGGAAACTATCTGAATAATTGTGATTGTTTACTGAAATGGTCGTCGACTAAATTAGTAATTGATTAATCGTTAAGTGGAGAGCACAAACTCAAAATCATGAAACAACAAAACTCCCAGACCTGCAATTAATACAAAATACACAAAAGTATTTACGCTTTAGCTTTGATCTATTTTACAAGCAGTTCATTTTAAATTATTTAGTATTTTCAGAATAATTGGCAGATTGCTGCATAAAGTGTTTTATTATAATTAATCATCAGAATAACAAAATAATCGCTAGTTTTATGTTTTGAAATCTCTCAAAACAAAAAAAAAAACAAAAAAAATCCCCCAATTTAAATAATGTAGTTTAATGTATGAACTATAAAAACTTAAACGGATCAATGAGAAATTAGAATTGATAAATATTCAAAAATAAAATAAAAAATGTTCTCTATAAGTTTTGTTGCATTTAGGAAATATAAATAATTTTCATAATTCTAACAAAAAAACAAGAAAAGTTTAGTTAAACTGCAGAACTTGAGGTAAAAATGTCAGTTTTTTTATTAAACGTATGAAAATATCTGGTTTTAACTGTAAAAGTTTCCAAATTTGGGTTTTATTGCACTTTATTATAAAACTCTGCAGTTTAAATTTCACTTTTGAGGAAAAATAAGTGCAAAATCATCCAAAATAAAAATAAACATTTTAATGAAAAGAAGGGAAATTCACAAAAATCAGAGGGTTTAAAAAATTTCACAACTGAAGGGTAAAACAGCTTCCCGTGTTTAAAAAACGAGATACTCGCCTGGTGATGAATGGCAGAGACAGAGCGCAGTTCATCCTGTCCGACTCGGAACCGGACAGCATCACGTGGGTCAGAACGCCAGAACCGAACCCGGACTCACACTGGACACGCAAATTATTCAGCAGCGCGTCACCTACAGAGAAAAAGGCTCAGTTCAATTATAATCTAATTATAATCTCTATTTTCATCATTTCATATAACGTATTTAATGAAGAAAATCTATTATTCGAGTAATTGAATTAAAAAAAGGGACATTCTGCTGATTTCTCATTTAACCACTTAAACCTTAATATTAAATATATGTAAAAAAAAAATTCAATTACCTTTCCTAAATAAGAAACTGCCACAATATCCTTTAGGTCACACATGGTTATATGTAGCAAAGAATGGATATGCAGCTAAACAGAATACTCAGTGAGGCTAATCAGTTCCAATTAACCAATTAACCAATTAGATAGCAGAAGGTGCTTAATAACAGAATTTGAGACAGGTGAAGCTTAAATTATTGTGGATTTCTGGGAAGAAAATATTTACAAACAAGGAAGAAATTTTTTATTTTAAGTGCAAAATGTTGATATTTTTTCTTTATTCCTGCTCTGAGTCTGTATGAGGCAGTTAACGATTAATCAATCACGAAATTAAATTAGATGACAATTCAGTTACAATAAAGTGTTTATTTTCTCATTTTAAAAGAGTTTAATTATTTATTTTCATATTTTAATCTATTTCTAATATTGTACAAAAGGCTTAAAAAGTTAAATTAAAAAATCTGAAGAAGGTGCCAATTTCCATATCGATTAATCATCAAAAATAATCAATTAATCGCCAGAATAACTGATTAATCATCAAAAATAATCAATTAATCGCCAGAATAACTGATTAATCAACAGCTGAAACAATTATTTGTTGCAGCCCTCCTGCTCTTACCGAGCTGTTTCACTTTGGTTTTCACTCTGTCCGTCTGCCTTTGTCGTCCCTCTGACCCGTCTTCGTTTGCACAGAGACGGTGGCGAATCAGCGCCACGGAACCGGTCCGAACCAGTGCCTGCAAGCAGCTCGGGTTGCAGCTCAAGCGGCAGAGCATGCGGAAGCACCTGCTGCTGGGGTCCGGGTGCTGGGTGAGGTAGCAGAGCAAGCCGGACATGACGGCCGAGGTGACCAGCGCCGCACTGGGGTCGCTGGCGTGCGAGAAGCGGGACAGCAGCAGCAGGATGGGCGACTCCGGCGTCCAGGGCTCGGGGTGGTAGGGGTGATGGTACGCGGCGGATCGGGGTACCGAAGGAGGGCTTTCTAAAGAGACTTTAGCTAAGGAAGCTGCTGAAAGAGAGCGCCGCCGTTTCTGTGACGAGGAGAACTTTGATGGAGAAACGGGGGAGGAAGCAGCCAGGGTTTGGAGATCGGAGGAGGAGCAGGAGGACGAGGAGGAGGCAGGGGATTTTTTGGAAGCAGAGCTGGATGAAGACGGGGTTTTAGGCGAAGGGCTGCAGTCTGGGTTTGGGGAAGAGGTTTGAAACGAGAAAGACGAGGGGTGAAGACTCCCCCATTCCGCATCAGCGCAGGATGAATCCAGCAGCTCTCCTTCAGACGAGATCAACCCCTCAGAAAGCAACCAGGACCTGCAGAGGCGACAATCAGGCTCAGCATGACATCAGCACTACTATGACTTCAATATCTAAATATTATGACTTTAATCTCAGAAAGTTACAACTTTATTCTCATCATTTAATTGTTTCTTAGTATGGCCCTAATGCTCCATCAGAGGAAGAGGTTATTGTTTATTATATTTTATAAATATGTCCAGATCTAATAATGTGAGGAAAGTCATAATTTTCGTTTATTCAGTCACAATTAAATACATCAGACACACAAAATAATGTTAAAGTGTAATGACTTTTTGTTTAAATTCAGCATATTATGAAAAATTTGGCATTTTATGTTATGGAAAGGCAGCCGTCTCTCTTGATTCAAGAGAAAATCAGGTTTTTAATAAAATGGCTGCTTATAATCAACATTAGATTAAGTCGTTAATCAATTACTGGGCTGTAATTGGTTACGTTTTCCATACCTGAGGCTTAAGAAGCTGGATGAGCTTTGCTCCCTCCCGGCCTCCTCCCTCCTGAATCCCTCTGGCGGCGGGAAGTCAAACGACTCCAAACAGGAAGAGGGCAGCAGCTCGTTGTGAGCCATGTTGGACGCTGCGTTCACGTCCGCCCTCTCCGCTGCGTGTTCCTCTCCTCTGGCGAGCTTCGCCAGCCGTGCGACCAGAACAGGAACCAGGCCCAACTCCTGCAGCTGCTCCATCGCAGACTCATCAAAAACAAAGTCCACACAGGCCAGGATGGCGAACCTGGACAGCGGGTGATTCTGGTGGGATGACAGGAACGTCATCAGAACCTCCAAACCGCCGTTTTCTTTCACCTTGGCGCGGTTCACCGCCTCTTTGCAGCACAAGCATAAAGCCTTGAGGAAGACTCCAGATCTGAGCGGGTCCTTCTTCACCTCCTCTGTGAACCTCTGGATGACCCCCAGCGACCCCACCAGCGGCCGCAAGCAGCCCTGAGAGCAAACGTTAGCTAGCGTTTTCAGCGCCAGCTCTTCGAAATGTTCGCCGGACTCCCCCGTCGCCATGACACCAAGCTGCGTCAAGATGCCGGAGCGGGAAACTTCCCTGGCGCATTCGACGCCGCAGCCCTTGGTCAGCTCATGGAGGGTCCGCAGGGTGGCGCGCCGCAAAGCGGGGGGGTATTCTGGGGCAATAAGGGGGGCGAGGGCAGATAGTGTCCCCTGGGTGAGCAGCGAGAGGCGGTTGGAGGGCGAGTCTGAGAGGTAGAGCAGCGCTCGAGCAGCGGACTGGGCGCATTCCAGTTTGGGAGAGGAGTCGGAGGGCGGAGCCACGGTGGGAGACGACGGCGCAGACGACAACGACACGCAGAGGAGGAGGAGAGGAACGCCCCCTACAGGTGAATAAAGAAACAATTAGAAATGTTTTATCCAGATCAGTGATGGCTGCAACTAAAAATTATTTGAATAAAAAAAATTCAGTGCAAAAACACAAAACCTAAGTAATTTTCTCTCTTTTCTAGTAGAAATAATATTACATTTGAAATAAGACAGAACTAGCTTACAAGTATCTTTTCAGCAAAATATAGCAGATTCTTTTCAGAAGATAACTTCTTTTGAACTTTTCATCAATATTAAAGAATTATTTACCTACAAAAAGCTCCTATCTCTTGCGATAAGTTACTTTTTAAGTGCTGTTAGCACATTAAGCAGCAACTGCAGCGCTAAGAGCCTCCTGCTTTGACTGGGAACCGTTCATTTCTTCAAATGGAAACAGTAGCTCAGCTACATCTGTCAACAGACTGTCCAGGCCCAAATGCACACCACACTTTTCAGATTGCTATGTTAAATTTTGACCGTCTTTGAACAAGGCTGCACATTACAGCTGTGAAATGTTTATCCTATAGTTTGCAAATCACTTTAAGAGCAATGTGAATTTAATAATAAACATGCTTTACTTGAATTCCAGCCATTTTTTTGCAACATTATCATTCCAAGTATAATATAAGTTAGTATATTATGCAGCTCTAATGTAAATCAAAATAAGGCATTACCTTTTGTTATTTTATCATACAAACCCAAATAATACATATTTTTACTGAATGGTTATATTTGGAATTATTAACAGTTTTAAAGCTTCAGAAAAATAAACACTTTACAATTACCAGCAGAGTGGATGAGTGCAGAGCTCTCTGGATCCATAGCCAAGTTCCCCAAAGCCCTGGCAGCCCGGTTCTGGACCGTCTCTAGAGCCACGTTTCTCTTCATTATGTCCACTATTAAAATGATCAAAAAGATTTTTTAGATTTATTAAAAATCAATGACTGGGGTGGAAATAGCAAGACGCATAAAAAAAACTATACATATAATGTAGAAGAGGGGTGTCCAAAGTGTGGCCTTGGGGCCATTTCTGGCCCTTTAAAGGATTTTTTTCGGTCCCTGACCACAAGTTGATGTTAAAAATTTGGGCAAACAAAAGCAAAAAGTTTGAACACCACAGATAAAGAAATGCTCTTCGCTCACCGACAATGTTTATCCCTTCGAGCTTGCGCACCTAAAGTGGAAAACATAAAATATTTTAATAAGAATCTAAAAATAAATAGGAATAATGGTTTTCTGAGTGTGATGTCACCTCTAAGCGCGTCTCCAGCTCAGTGCAGCAGTTGGCCAGGATGCTGAGAGCCAGGTCCAGAACTTTCCTGGAGCACTGGGGATGTTTGAGCAAGTCCAGCAGGACTTTCAGTCCATCTTTCTCCCTGAATCTGGCGATGCCTGCCTTGTCGCCTTTGATATGCTGGGTCCTGATGGCAACTAGGGCTCGCCACTGATGCATCTTTGACCGTTTGTCTGTGTCTTTGGATGGGGTTGTCTGATGCTCAGCCCGTCCTGGTGACCCAGGTTCACAGAGGTGGGCCAAACACCAGGTCAAAGAGGACTCTGGGGTCAATGTTTGGCTTTCTTTGGGGGTTATTCTCTGCAGCTTCCCGTCACTTTTCACAGGTGATGAAGCCATGACTGATAAAACTGGCAGGTCACGCGATAACTTATCCAAACTTTGCTATTGTTAGTTCAGCCAGAACACCGTTAGGCATCACAGGACACCACCAGTGAAGCAATAAGGCACAAAATCGCATCTTTCTTCACTTTTAACAATTGCAGAGTTACTAATTAACTCGCAACGGTCTTCCAAAAGCTTAACGGGCTATGCACAAACTACAAATACCAATAAGACAATGGAAAGTTGTATCACCTGACGCCGCACTCCCTGATGGGAAACTGAGTCCCCACCCACGGGTCCGCTCCATTTAAAAAAGGCCTGCCGCTTGAGAAGGCCTAGAAACCGCTATTCGACGTAATTGGCGTGTATCTGCAATACGTCATTTTTTTTAATTCAAATTGTAAGGAAAATGTTCTATTTTCGCAATGTTATGTTACCAGAGCTCGAAGATATTTTGTGGAAAAAAAGTGCAATCGCCTTCGCTAGCCGCTAACGCCATCTTTAGCCAAACAACAAAACGGGGGCGGTCTCCGGAGTGGAGCAGGGGCCAAAGAGGCGGGGCTGTGAGCGAAAGCTGGGATTTGTAGTTTCAGTTCTGATTCAATTCCACTATTCTGATTGACACCCTCCTTCTATAAAAACTACATTGCCCATGGCGATCCTATGCAGCGGCTCCCGTGAAACAACCAAACGCATTTAGGGTTTGTAGTTTATTATGGGAATCTTTAAGGTTTAAAATACACATGAAGGACTACAAATCCCATATTACAAAAGATCGTCGTAATAGCAATCGCTTAATGACGGGGAAAAAAAATTCATCGATGCATCAGTAAAGGTTGTTAAATTCCGCGATAGAGACACCGTTAGTGAATGAAAACTTTACATTTTCAGTGGGAATCTAGATTTTAAAAAATATGGAAGTAATTGAGGCGATAGTGATACAAAATGCAAATGCGGACGGAAAGGAGTCGGCTGCGTCCAGCAGCGAGAGGATAAAAGCAGGTTAGTAACAGAGTTTGGAGTTAGACATGTTTGAACCAGTCATCGCATGAAGCGAGGAGAGACTGATGAGCCAAGCGTGTTATCATTAAACTGCATCAAAATAAGAGACTTTTTCTTTCAACAAATTCACTTTAGATATATTTCGTCACATTTTCCGGTCTATTTGTTTTATTATTTTGTTGGAAATGATTATTTATTGACTATTAAATCCATCCTCAGGAAAAATAAGCTTCTTTGTTGACATTACAGGGTTGCGGGAACAGAGCTGTGCAAAATGTGGGATTTCTCTCTGTGCAACGCATGTGGGCGCTGCGTTAGAGGGGCGCCAAAACTATTGCAGAAAGTTATTTTGAGTTAGCATTTTCTGTGTTTAGCAGCTGTTTGCGCATGTAAATAATATAATGAATAACAAGAACAGGCCACTTATTTGCCTGCCTAGTGTCCTGTTGCACGTACATCTCTGGCAACAGTATCCAGGACTTCAACGCCCAATTAGGGCCACTCTATATTAAAAGAAAGGTACATTTACATCAAATAAAAAAATCTGAAATTTTAAGGTGGATCCAATAAATTTTCTAAAAGAATCTTGGAAAGTTTTGAGTTTGAAAAGTTGACACTTTGCAAAAACATACATTTCTAAGATGAGTCTCAGAAATGTCCACGTTTTTTCTAGAAAGTTTTATTAATAATTGATATCTGCACATTGTAGAATTAAAAAAAAAAAGAAAAGTACAGATTTTGAGAAGTTGAAAATTTGCTTGGAAAACCTCGTCCATGTTTTTGGAAGAAAAAAAACTGGCAAATTTCTGGTTTTTAAAAATTGAAAATCAACAAGAAAAATCAGAAATTTTCTAGAAAAATATTTTTCACATTTTTTTTCTAAATTGTTGCTGAAATCATCTAAAAATTTTGCAGATTTTTTTGTCTTTAAAATGTTTTACTTTTCAAGCTCAGAAATGTCCAAGTTCTCTTCTATAAAATCTTGTTTTTTTCTAGCAAATCTTTTTTTTTTTTTTTTTTATCTCAGGCATTTGAGTTTTTTTGCAGAAATGTACTCCTCCTAGTTTTTTTTTAAAGGCCCTAACGCGCCATCCTGCAATGCAGATATCAAGTGTCACTAGAATTATGTTGCATTTTTGTTTTGTTTTGTTTTGCAGAATTCATCTGGACTCTGCAAGCCACATGGCACCTGGTCAACACCCGGCTGGAAATGGATCAGGCGTTTGACCAGCCAGTGTGCAAGAAGAAGAAGCTGTGGGAAGTGGTAGCAGAGAAGGTAAATGCCAAGCTCAGGGGGTCAGGGGTCACGGACATCACTGTTAAGGCCTACGAATGCGACCTGAAGTGGAGAAACATGCTGGCCACCTACAGGAAGAACACAGACCGGGCCCGGCGATTGGGCGTGGTCAGCGTCCACTGGGAGTTCTTCAAAGCCATGCATGAGGTTCTGGGTAAGAGCCGGGAGGAGATCGAAGCCCAGCGCCAGGCCAAGCTCAGCGGAACCAGAGTGGGAAAGGCCATCGCCAGCAAGAGGTTCACGCCGATCCTCCCCACGCCGCCCGCAGCAGCCGCTGCCGCCACCAACCGGCCCCCGCAGGACGTCCTGCAGCTCTACATGGAGCTGCAGGAGAGGAAGCTGAACATGTGGGCTCAGCAGAAAGCGCTGGAGGAGAGGAAGATTGAGGCCATCAACAACCTGGCCCAGGCTATCTCCAGCCTGGCTCAGACCAACACCCCACAGACCTCAAAGGACGGACATTAGTTCATGACGCATCATAGGAAAACCTCACTTTTCTTGTGTTACTGAAGCAAACCGACAATATAAAACTCAAAGCTTTTGTTTATGGTGCAAAACCGACTATACATGCAAAATCATTCTCTGCAAACTTTCAGTTAAGTTTATTTGTCAAGCAAATTTCAGCAACAAGGCAGTTCAAAGTGCTTCACATAAAAAAACAAAAATACAGTCATAAAAGACTCAGTAGGGTCAACAAATTGAGAAAACTAACAAACATTACGTATTGATCATCAAAATGATCGATACACATCAAATATGTTGGTCAGTGTTTCATTTTGGACGGTTTACAGCAACTCAGAGGTAAGTTTTTAGTCTGGGTTAACGTCTCTGGAGGATGCTCCTGCAACTGCCTGATAACGCGGCTGTTAGCTGTCTGTTTTCTTTTCCTCATGTCCCAAAGTTATTTATTTTTCTACTTAAATGAGTTACATTTGGTGTCCGAATATGAAAGAACACAAAAGAGCCACTAAAGAAAAGGTGAACATGATTTTTCTATATCATCAGAATTATTCCTGTCATGTTAAAATGTAATGTTTATAGAGCTGCTACTATTTACAGAAGTGAATATTATTATAAACGTGTCTGCATTATTATCAGAGGTGGGTCCCAAAAATGTAAAGTAGCACTACTTTAACTTATTATTACTCAAAAAAAGAAAGAGAGAAAAAAATAAATGTTTCTAGTTGTCCAAGAAATTACTCAAATAAGAGAAAGAAAGTGTTTGGTAAAACAGCGACTCAAATACATAATGCAGTTTTTAAAAATTACATAATCAGATGGACCAGAATACAAAACTATGAGGAAATATTGGTATTTTAACGAGCAAAATAAACATAAGATAATGAATCCATGCAAAAATAAATAATTTTCCAAATCGATTTCTTGCAGTACAAAACTAATAAAGCTTTAACAAAAACTGTTAATATTCTGTTGTCCAACACACAGAATAGATGGACAAATGAAATAAAAGCCACTTTTTTAGAATTTCTTCTGTCGTTTGTAATTTCTTTTTAAGAAAAGAAACGAGAAAAAAATGGATGTGTTATAAAAATATCGGAGATTTTATTTTTAAAATAAATGTCCGATATTTATTTATTTATTTATTACCGTTTGTATTCTGTCACGTGATTCCGGACTTAATGTTCCTCAACAACAAATCGGCCACAGCATCCCGTCTCTGAACTCCCTCCTCGTCTTCCTCCCCATCCTCTTCCTCCTCCTCTGCGGTTCGGATGTTCTCCATTTCAGGATTCAGTCGAAGTTCTTGTCCCGTCCGCAGGAACACGTTGTGCAACACGCAGGCGGTCAAAACCACAGTTCTGGCCCGGTCGTAGTTTCCGATGTCCAGATAGCTGAGCCGTTTAAATCTGGCCTTCAGGCCGTCGACGGCCCGATCCAGGATCCGACAATGTTCCGCCAAGGTTCGGTTGAAGACTTCCTGCTTTGGTCCGGAGCTTCCAGGGTAAGGGGTGAGGATCCGAACCGATAGAGGGTATCCGGTTCTGGCTACAAGGCAGGAACCAGGTGGCATCAGCTGAGGGTTCTGTTTGAGTCGGTCTGTCAGTGTCTGGCCGCGGTCCGAGTCGGAGCCATTGCTGACCCTACAGTGCAGGAACTGGCCTCGACGGCTGCAGACCAGCTCCAGGTGTAACCAGCGGTCCGGATGGGCCGCCATCTTGAGCCTCTTCTCTGCGGGCCCCAGCCTGTCCAGGTCATGGTTACCTGCAGGCAGGCGGATGGGAATCTGTGTGTGACCCAAAACTCCCAGGACCTGAGGAAGACCACGGCCTTCATCCTGCTGATTATCCACCAGCAGACCAGAAAATGGGAAAAGTGCCTCTGCAGCCTCTTCTCCTGGAAAACATACAGTTATTAAAACACTGATGCTCCAACATCATCCAAAAAATTACAGTAAAATGTCGTTTTATCTTAGTTTTATTACAGTTTTAGGTATATAGTTATGTATGCAAGGTATGCCAATATAGAAGTTGTGTCATATATTTTTATCCAGTTGATGATTAATCGATTACTAAATTCGCTGACGTAAAAAAATAATCAATTCATCACATTTAATTGTTTCAATATTGTGTATATGTATGTACACACGTATATCTGTGTATGTATAAAATTTGGCACATTCTTTTGCAGATTTTTCATTTAAATGCAACATTAGAAATACTTAAAAAATAGACATAAGTACTTCTATTCTTTTTTTCAAATAAGAAAATAAACATTTTATTGCCTAAGATGCAATAATCAATTATTCCTTTTGTAGGAAGGGATGCATCTGGAGCTAAAAAAGAAAAGGTGCATAAAAGGACATTTTATTGTAAAGCATTTGAATCGGGTGAAGCTAAAACGGAACATATTAAAAATGAAGCCAGTTTTTGTTATCTCCTTTGCAAAATACATGATTTGTGTGCAGTTTTGGTTTAGTTTCTGTTGAAAGCCTGGCAAATGGCCTTTTTGTTGAGTCTACCCTCCAGTTAACTATTAATCGATTAATTGACGACTCTTTCAATATTCGATTGATTGTGTCAGGAACGAACCAAGCGGCCATCTGATTTGCTCGTCCGTTAGCGCGCTGATCCGCTCGCAGAAAGAGAAGAAGATCCTGTGGATGTTTCCTTTCTCCAGCTGGAAGCGGCGGGACACGGAGCGGTAGCTGACCCGTTCGGACAGCAGGGACAGAGACAGGAGGACGGTGTGGGACAGAGACAAGCGAGCGCGTCCAGCCAGTCGAGCCCCAGATGTGGAGCTTTGAAGCAGCTCTGAAATGTACTGGAAACAAAATAAATGGAACTGTGTTAGATATTCAGCATCAGATGAAATGGATCCACTATATTCTAGATAAAATGTGTATTTCTTCCAATTTGCTGCAAATTTGAGGTAAATTCAAGGTTAAAAATTTTATATATAGGTTTAAATTTAAAGGCATTAGTTAGATATTTGCACGAGAAAGTCAACTAAAATTACTTGGCAGTGTATTTATGTAAAATCAGAGGACAGTACAATAGCCAAATAAGAACAGCACTACTTCAACATATTTTTTCTCAAAGTAAAAGTAAAAAATAGCCATCCAAGAAATTACTCAAGAAAGAGTAAAAAATGATGTCAGATTAAAATTACATATTCAGATGACTAAAATCTAAAGTTAAGTTGTAATTTTTGGTATTTTGAAATGAGAATAATTCATGCAAGTAAACTGAATCTGGCAAAGGGAAATTTAAAACTTATGAAACTTTAGCAAAACTTGCAGGTTTTTTGTGTCAGCTGAATTTTGTGTTCAAATGTTTGTTCATCATTCAGTGAAATTATTAAATCTTATTTTACTCAAATAAGAGCAGCAATGCTTCATCATAAAATTACTCTAAATACTCCTAAAAGTACAATAAAATAAATAAGTTAAGCAAATTATAACTAGGGACTACCTAACTCCGTGTAAATGTTAGCTGAACATTAGAACTGAATATTAGCCCCGAACCCGAACCGTGACTGCTTCACTGTCCGGCGTTTCCTGCTGGTTCTCGGACGCTGTGGCTCCAGTCAAGCCGGCCGCTGTGGGTGAACCCCGGGGTCCAGGGCTCGGGTTGTCCCGCAGGAACCGAGGGTAAACGGAGGGAGAAGGCGGCTGCGCCTCGAGTCTCCCCAGCAGCTCGGCCTCCAGGATCTCCTCCACCGCCTGGTCCAGCCGGAGCTCCAGCTCCCCGGCTGACAGGGGCTGCCATTCCCGCTCCATCACGTCCAGAACCGCTCGGCCCGCGGATGCAGCATGCTGCCTGAAGTCCATCTGAGCTCATGGAGAAACAGAACCCGGTTCGGTTATCCGAACAGCGTAGAAACAACGAAGAGATCCATTTTGTCGAGCGGAAATATGCTAACCACTAAGCTAATGTTTGATGCCTTCACGGACTGTCGGAAATTTCTAAAGGAGCGCTGAAAAACAGACATCGGAAAAATATTAGGAAAGTTCATTCAACTATTAGGCTACTGCTAGGTATTTCACACATCAACACAAAAATAAAAACCCCAAAGTAAAGCTAAGCTAAATATTTAGTGTAGGACATAAATATGTAGTTTGAAAAATAAACATTTAGCTTATATTTAGTTATAAATATATATACTTAGTCTTACACATTTATTTGGGAACTAAACATTTAGCTTCTAAAATAAACATTTAGTTTGCGATCTAAATTAAGCTTGTGAATTAAATATTTAATTTGGAATTATGACATATTATTATATAGTATTTTGCAACTCTGCAATGGAAAAACTTCTTCCACATCAATCTTTTCAGATGTTACTCCTGGCGGAAACGACAAACAACCCTAACAGGAAGTAGTAAGATGACGTTTTTGGGGTTCTTTTTCGACATCTTATTCATCTTACTCTGCATATGGAGTAAGATTGCTGCAAAACATCCGTGGTTTGCCATGATTTTTAGCAACTTATTACATGAATAAGCTTTTTCACATGTGATTTGAATTTTCTTATTAAACGGTAGCACCACAATTTCAAAATTGTGTATGTTCTACATCAGCGCAATATATGCAAATATTTGCACATATTTGTCATGGAAACGCAGTTGTTGCCATACAGGCGGAAGGTTGTTGGTTCAAATCCCAGTTTGGTGTCTTTCTGCATAAAGTTTGGATTGTTTATTACCCAGATTATTTTTTTAGCTCACAATTTACCCATTACCAATTGTAAATCAAAATACCACACTGCACAGAGATGAAAAACAATTGTTTTAATGTTAAATCAGGTACAAGTGCAACTCTGATGTAACAGCCTGAATTTTCAAACATGCTAATAAAATGTGCTGAAACGGTTTCATTCCACTCCTCAAGGGTCAGATTTCCTTAAAGATAAAAAAGGACCATTGAATTTGAGGTTTGGATCTGCAAGTGCATTAGCTAAATTTAGGGGAAACTGCAGCGATTAGTAAACTGTAGTGGAGTGATATGATGGCCATTCAAGATGTTTTATGTCTCTAAAATATTTAAAATCTCCAAAGGTTGGACAGTTAAACAACAGTTCATCAATAAATGAGTTCATTTTCAGTATCTTTTGATGAAAACATTAACTACTGATTGGTAAAGAGTAATAAAAACCAGTGGATCTCTTTTTATTTTAGAGTGTTGTTCAGAAGTTTTGAAATACAAACGGTAACTTAGAAATTCATACACTCCTTTTTTATGGTTGCAAAACATCCAGGCAAAAGACAACAAGACAAAACAAAAACCTACTTTCAGTTTAATAAAGAAACACGCAAACACAAAACACACAAAAAAAAAAAAAGCCACACTTAATCAATTAAAACTCTTTAGCCAGCAAAACAAAGACTGTGAGCAAGGCAGCTTTCACCTTCCTCTAAATAGTCTAGAATTCATTAAATAAGAGGTACGATTCTTGGCTTCAGCCGTCACTAATCCCAAGATGGCCGACAGTGTTGTGACAGGTCCGTCAGGTTTCTCTGCAGGGTATCTTGTGAAACTTTTTTCTAACATGCCCTCGTTAATTTCAACACAAATAAACCACTTTAAGCTCCCCTTAAATTTAAGGGAAATCTCTAATTATTTATGCCTCGTTTGAGAATTGTTGTCAGGAAAATGTCATTCGGTGAGGCATCGCTTCCCAGAATTGGACCCCACCCGATGCCCTCCCTCCACCCCGATCTGTGGACCGGTTGTTGTTTTATGGCTCCGTCCTTCACTGCACCGCCTGCTCGTTGGCTGTGCTTCCAGAGTCCTGAGGCTTCATGACGTCAGGAAGCTCCGGCGGAGTGGAGAACGACTCGATGCTCAGCGGCTCAAACGAATCATCTGGGAGAGGAAAGGGAGACGGAAAGTGAGGAAAAAACAAGATCTGAAAAAAAATAATAAAAATCACCTGCAGACAAACCTGAAAGGCTTAAATATAAAATCAGATTTCTTTCATAACAGATCAGATTCTAATCTATTTTCTCACTTTCTTTTCTAAACAAATAAATGACAGAAAATGTTCGTGACAAAATCTTATGAGGTATTTTTTTGAGTTTCTAATATCTTAGTGCAGTTAAAAGAAGACAGCTTATTTCTACAGCTGGCATCTAAGTTAGATTTTAACTACTAACTTTTTAGAAGTTAAAATCAGTTAAAATTAAAATCAGTTAAAATCAGTTTTGTCTTATCTCCTGTGTGCGAAGGCATTTGAACCAAAACCTAGACCCTAAATAAGACCAAGTAAGTGTATTTGCAGTGTAACCCTTCTTTGAGTTGTATGGCAGAGTTTTATAGTCAGGCTACAATAATTTTTCTTTAATTATGAGAAAATAATTACAATATTAGTAGAATGAAAACACATTTTACCAGAAAAACATGTTAAAATTAAGAGAAAAAGTCATTTTAATGAGAAAAAAGTTGTAAAGATCAATCCATGTGGTTGTATTGAAATACACTTGTTTGCTCAATCGTTTCAAATTTCTACTACTGGTAATAATTTGATGCTGATATGTTAAAAGAGAAAGTACTTCTCAGAAAACTTGTGCCGAAGTATATCTTCACAGCATTCTTCGTTTTGATATTTTGTCTCGGAGTTGTAATAAAATTTGGCTTTATTCTCCTAATTTAAAGAAAATCATCACCTGTGTCTAATATTTTGCCGTTGAGTTCACCTGAATTCAAAGTCCAAATAAATAGAAACTCTAAAACACACCTGTCAAAACAAGATGGCTGCCAATCTGCTCTTAGTATTGGTAAAAAAAATCTAGATTTTCCAAAAATTAACATTCTCAAAAACCAAAAATTCCAGCCGTAGCTCAGAGCTAAAAATGAATGAATGTTTCCGATCAGAGAGTGACTCACCGTCCAGACGAAGCGCTAACCCCACTGTGGCGGGAGCCTGAGGTCGGGCCGTTTGATTTGTGAAGCCACAATTTCCAAGAGTCTGACTGTCAGCGAGCACAACATCCTCCTGAAGGACACAAGAGCAAAAACAAACTGTAATTTTACAATCCAGAGTTCTTAAAAACCGCATAAAATCCTTTCAAACATTTTAAATTACACTATCCAGCAGTAAACTGAAGCTTGTTGTTTTTCTTCAGACTGAATACTTCTGGTAAGAACATCCCACACTGTTCCCTCTTTGTATTTTTACAGCATTTGCACGCTTCCTGTTTCTTGTCTTTTTCGCCATCTCCAGTTTATGACTCGCTCAGACTTGTTCATTGACATCTGCTCTTGTAATTAGCGTCATAGATTTTGTAATTTCAGGACATTTTCCTCAAACACTGTTGTAATAGCGTTGTGAAACTACCCACCTGACATAACTGGAAGAAATGTGGAAGAATTCACTGACTGTCAACAACAATGCAAAATATATACGTTAGAATGTGACTGATTTTCTCTTCATCTTCACCAACAAAAAGCTAAATATTTTCACCTTTCAATCGTTCTTATTCATACAAAAGAATGAAACGTTCAGGATGACATTTAATCTGAAAGTCATGTTTATGTTTTCCTAACACCGAACCCGACATGTAAAGTCTATGCACTTAAATCTAAAATTATTCACAGATTTAGATTTAAATTATTCTCATTCTATCGAGAAGTTTTGCTTCTCATATAAAATGAGAAAGACATATTTCAAGAAATAATGATAAAAAGGGGAGTCAATGACAGAGAAAAAATGCTATATTTTAATTCATAACAAAAATAAACATTGGCATGTGCAGATTTTTTAAACACCATTGGACAGCAGCCCATCCTGTTTTATAATTGCTGCTAAAACTGATAAACATACCTTAATACTTATATATTAAGGTATGAAATATGGGTGTTTTTAGGGATAATATTTCACCTTGAAAAGCATTTGATCTTCAGGTGGCCTCTTTAAAATGCCTTCAACAATGCGCTTCAGTTCATAGACTGTGGTCGACTCTTTAGCATCTGTGAAGATGGTCGTCTTGTTGCGTCGGATCATTAAAAACACATCCTAAAAAAGTAAAGCAGAAGTTAGACAAAAGAGATTTTATGTAAAATTAAAACTAATTTTTCCATTTTAAACACTGGTAAGATTGGTAATTTATTCTGTAAAATTAAACGGAAATAATTATCTATGTTTCTTACTGTGATGCAAAACTTTACATCAATTTGTGAAACATTACATCAAAGTGTCAAAACACAAAAATAGAGTATTGTACTCCAAATAGCAGATAAAACCTGAACCAGATAACTTTAAATTTACTACAAATTCTTTAAAAGACGACCTGAACTCTACAAAATACATTTTAGAAATATTTTTCAAAGCTTTTTTGTGAATGTGGAACAGTTTAGGTTACCATCCAAGTCACACCTGGAATAAATTGTTCTACACAGATTCCAGATGCAGTGGACATGGTCTATTAAATTATGCATTGAAATCTTCTTTATTTGTGAGTAATTTTTGAAACATGTTTCAAACTGTGTTTCAGAGAATCTATCATGGGTTCTGAATATGTCAGTCCAGGTTAGGCTTGTCCAAATTTAATTCAATTTGGACATTTAACTGTAACATTTAACTGTAACATTAAATGTTAGAGTTTTTGATTTGGTCTCTATCCTACACAACTTAACTCCCAAAAAGGTTTTAAAATTAACACTTGGTCCATTTAAAAAGCTAAACTATTTTCAATTAATCTCGATTTATTGTCATGCCTGTATCTATGTCTGATTCTTACAAACGTTAAGCAATTCGCAGAAATAAAAGCTGCATTTTAACGGACACTTGCTCAATGTGAAATGATTGAGTTCAGGTTTTACCAATATAAGTGACGTAAATAACTGGAGTTGTTCAAAGATCGTCTATCGATCATGAGCAGTAAAGTCCCCCTTTTAATCAAGGAGGTGCAGTGCTTCTGTTGGGTTTATCACGATCCAACTGTTTAACTGAGATAGTGTTACACTATATGCCAGTCGTTTAACCAAATATTAAGTTTTACTTCAAGCCACTATTATCCAAAACTACCAGGTTCTAGACACACATAATGTTTGAGCTCTTCTAACCTTAAATAGTCTCTTGGGAGAAGATTCTCAGCACCACTTCAACATAAATAGCCGTTAAAGTTAGCCGAGCTACTTAGCTTCCTCGTCCTAATTTGACAAATAGATTAAAAATACGTTTCTTGTTCAACTAGACATTATAAGTACATCATAGTTGGGCGATCTGTTCCTTGTCAGAACAAACTGTCGCTGAGTTTACTTCAAACTAGACAACTATAGTCAGCTCCGTACAGCAGTTGTGTTGACGTTATTTAGCGGAAGCTAGCCGCTGTTAGCACGGGTTAGCTGAACAAAGACATCGGCTTTTAGATGGAGGTACGATGTTAAACGCGTCTTAACCGCAGATAAACCAACCGTTGACCGCTCGGAGAAGGGTTTGATGACTAAAACAAGTACGGTTTGGCGAATATATAGGGCGTTACACAGTGTGAACTGAGTCTGTTTTCCACACTCACCATTTCTTGCGGTTGGCTGCACACTAAAAAAAAAAAACTCCACTCTGCACAACGACAGACGTGATGTCACAGCGAGGTGCAGTGCGGGACGTCTACCAGAAGATGGCGGTGTTGCAGATGGTAGAAATCGACACTGCCTGCTGACGTCATTGCTCCAGATTAATTTAAAATTATCAAAATTATGAGGGTTTTTTCTTGTTGAGAAAGTCGACTTTTTTAAGGCTCCCCTATTTTCTGAAAATGTTTTTTAAAATAAAAATTAAAAAATTAAAAAAGTGAAAAAAAATGTCTGAATTTCTGTAAATGTTTTCACAGAAATCTTTTTTTTTTTTTTTTAGCAAAAAGTGTTTTTGTTTGCTTCTTAATTTTACAAAATTTATTTTTCTCTATTTTTTTTTCCAAGAAAGAATTCAGTAATGTTTTGAGGAAATTTGTTTCTAAAAATTATATTTTCAGAAATACAATCTGGAAAAAAATTCCCCTAATTTTGTCTTAAAAAAACAAGACAAAACAAACAAAAAAAAAGTAAGACAAAAATGTATTCTTTTGTTGGCCCTAAACCTTTTCAATACATGACGGTTATTTTCCACTAATCTAAATCGAGCATTTCGGATACCCACAGTGATAAAGTTGAAAATCATGGTTCAAATTAAAATGTAACTTATAATCTGCAAACCTTAAGATATTTTAATGGGGTTTTTAGTTACATAATATTAACTAAAATAAAATATTAACCAATGCAAGTTAATATTCTAACTTGCATTGGTGAATCTTCCAAATGCTGTGATATCTAAAATGGAACCATGACACATTGCAACATGCAATCAACGACTGAAATGAAAATCTCCAGAAATACAAAATGCAAAAAATCAAAATGTTTATTTCTAATGTCCAAAGTAAAAAAAAAAAATAGAATTAAAAATCAAAACACGAAGAAAATCCCTGGTAGATCCTCAACTGCAGTTTCTGTCCAGCAAATAAAGACTAATGTTGATCAGTCCATCATGAAAGTGACATTTTCACACAGAAAATCTCATTCCTGTTCGCTGGTCTGGGAATGAGACCATGATTCAAATGACCTGAAAAGAAAAGTTAGAAAATCTTAAAGGTTCCAGTTAGATATCCCTAAAGGTGACAGACTGTCTAGGATGAGTTTATAGGCTACACAAAACATGTTAATTACATTTACTGCACAAAACAATTCTTTAATAACAAGACTTCAGTTCAGTTCAGAGTGAGCTGTTTTAGTTTGAGCTGGAATTCTGCTTCGGTTGCTAGGTAACAGGCTGCTTAGCTGGGGTTGCTAGGTAACGGGCACTTACATTCCGGGAGTTTCTGCAAAGGCTCATTTTTCAAACAACAAAACACATCAACATATTGACTAAACATGGGAGGATGTTTTCAGAAGCAGTAGAAACCCAAATGGAAGTATAAAGACAGCTTTAAAATCACTCAATTAATATTTACAATTTGAATTGAAATTTCTCAACTTTATTTTACATAAATTAAGACGATGCATTCAATGAAGAAACAGAAAAACAAAAACTTACCAAATTAACTTCTATGTAACCACAAAGGCGCTGTCTTGGATCTTGGCGTTAACATACTAAGTAAATAACAAGGAATCAAAAAGGAAATTTGATATTATCAAACATATAATGAAATAATACAAATCTAGTTTAGCTGAAATGTTCATATCTTACACCTAGTCCTCTGGGGGATTTAATTGCCTCACGTCCGTTGCAGCACAACAAAGAAAAAGGTCTCTCCTTAGTTACTGAATGCTGTTTGAAGCACAGACCAAAAACTTTGGCAGGTAAGTAAACATCCCAATCAGCTGCATGCTCCTCTGTTAGATCACTGACCATCCTGTTAGAGGAGCAGAAATTGTAGATCTTAATTGGAAACTGATTAACTTCATTTTACTAACAATAATCTATTTAAGTTTCAAAGTATGTTGTACCTGTCAATCAGCTGCGGTGTGATTAAATCTACACAGCCTGTCTGCTGATGATAAACAACGAGAGCAGTTGTGTCCTTTAGATGATCTTTCAGCTCACGATTAATCTAGTAAATTAAAAAAACACATTGTGAAAAAACTGTTTGATAAGCCAATATTATATCAGATTTTAAGGTAAATTCATATCACAATTAAATTATGCCATCCAGTGGCGACCCCAAGAGGTGGCAGAGGGGTGTCATGGTCCCTCTTGAAAAACATTGGCCATCCCACTCCAAACAATCATATTCAGGTCAGAGAAATGTGTAAAGTTATCTTGTTCAGTCAAGACATAAATGTATAACCCAATAAGTAAATACACCAATTTATAAAATTAATACTTTTTTTTTAGCTGTGCCCCTCTAAAATTTTTACTGACTTGGTCTATGAAAATTTGCTGGGGGAACCACTGACAACATATAAAAATTTATACAAATTGGCAATTAAACAATAATTCATGTAAAAGGAGCTCTTATCATGATTAGAGTATATGTATTATAAGCAGAGTTGGATAGAAAGTAGTTATTTTTACTCACATATACTTGAGTAATTAAAAAAAAAAAAAAAATACTTTTAGGAGTTCCTTTTACTACGTCTGCGTAATTTTATTATGAAGTATTTCTACTCTTACTTGAGAAAAATTTCTGGATTTTCCTCCCACTGAATGAAAAACCAACATTTTATAACCAAAACGCCACCACACACATTGAAAAACTAATTTGGAAAAAAAATATTTATTTTTTTTTGTTATTTTTTTGTGACGTATATGAAATATTGATTTTTGGGTCCTTAAAATACCAAAATTTACATTTAACTTTATATTTTGGTCCGTCTGATTATGTAATTTTGAAATATTAAATGATTGATTGGTTACTCTGTACTTGAGTAGACTAAAAATACTCTTTACTTTTACTTGAGTATAATTTTTGGGTGCTCAGTCCACATCTGAGTGTAAAATATATTGGTATTGTTTTCAGTAAAGCTACATTTCTGTAAGTAAAGACTTTATTTAATCTTACTGACCTGCACTTTTACAAACCATTCTTAATTGACTTTTATCAGCTTTCTACTTCATGCTGCAGTCACACCAGTTCAATAAAACACACACTCACTCTGTGGACTACATCATGAGGCAGCCTGGAGAGGATTCTCAGCGGATACCCGAAGTGTGCGATGATGTCGGCGATGTTCTTCGCCACGGCGGACGGGAGGCAGGACTGCATGGGGACGGCCTCCACCCACCGGGAGTAGAAGTCTGTCAGCGTTAAAATGTACCTGTGTCCATTCAGCGTCTGCGGCAGCGGCCCCCTGACGTCCAGTCCCAGCCACTGCCACGCCCCTTTCACCTGGAACCATAACATCCAGTAGCGTCGAAAATAACAACTGTTCATTTGAATTTCTGACCAACTTTTGAGTAGTTATGAAACAGAGAATACCTCTATGACGTTGTCAGAGTCTTGACACTCTCCCTGTAGAAATTATTTCAATAGAATAATTACAATTATACTCTATTTGCACATGACAAAATCTCAATTTTAAATATTTGGGACTACTTACATTGAAATCATCATCTGGAGCCCATTGGATATTCTGTTGATTAGTGAAAAATAAAAAATTGGACATAAAAAAATGTATTAGATGATCATACAAGACTTAAACCCACTATCATATCACAACATTATCAAAGGTGACCTATAATGCTTTCTTGAGCAATTTAGGGTAAACTCATCGTTTATAGATGCGTCTTTGAAAAGCAGAAATTAAGCCTTCTACGTATCTAACAAGGATGCAGCAATGGTGTCTGCATGATAAGACATTAAAAAAGCACTTGTCTTTTCCAGTAGCCATTGTACAACGCACAATGCGGTAAAACCAGCTGACCAAATGTACTGGATCTCAGCTTCGGTTGCTAGGTGACGGGAGGAATTCCAATAGGGTTGCTAAGTAACGGCAACCCTACTGTCACATTCAATGCCCGTTGAATGTGACTCAATAGTCGGAAGGTTTTTGAAAGGGCTAATTTTCAAGACACAAAAAATATAAAATTTTTGCCCCCCAAAAATAAAAAAATGCTGGGTGCTTTATTAAAAAGTTTAGCTTCTTTCAGAAGCAGTCGAGCCCCAAATGGAAATATAAAACCTGCAAAATATGAATGAAGAAGGTAGAAATATACCTGTTCGAAAATCAGGTGTGAAACTGCTAACCCACCTACCTGTGGCACGCAGTAATCTCCATGAAAGAAATGTGGAAACGAGTCGATCTTCCTCAGCCGCTCATCAACTATAATTCTCCATTTTTCAGTGTTTCTATGATCTTTATCTCTGATCATAAATACAGAAAAGTTTAACACATTAAACAGGTAAACATCCAAATATGTGCCAAAAAAAGAAACATGGATGCATCTGCTGCTAAAAAAGTAACTCTAACGAGAAAAGTTCAGCCATTTCTGCTTGACTTAACATCGATAGTGTAGGACTAATTTTTGACTACTAGTGCTACACTATTCTACTGGTTTTGAAAACTTGTGTAAAATTGGAAATATCTAAAAAAAAAAGAATTTTTTACCAGAATTATAAGAACAAAAATCACATCATTCTTCAACAAACTGAGCTTCTTCTATTTTTTCAGTTGATTAACCTGGAAGGTTGATGCATTATCGCTTAATGTTTTGAGTTTTTAAATAGGGTTACCTACACTGTTTGATGTTCGTCTCTCTGGTTGAGTTCTTTGTTTTTAACGTTGCTGTTTGTGTCGACAGAAGGAGATGCTGCAGTTGAAGCTGACTCTCTCTCTGAAGATTTAGCACTTATATTAGGCTGAATTCATATCAAAAAGAAGAAAATGAATGCCTGGTATTATTATATATTTACAAACCAATCACATTTTGGATAAAAACATTTAATGAACTTCTTAGGGTTTTACCTTATGTCTCCTACGTCCTCTGCCAGGAGAAACCTGCATAAAAAGGTGATGTAACAAGATTTTTCCACAAAGCCAGAATATAAAATATATTTAAATGAGTCCATTCAAATTAGGAGATCTGAACACAAACCTTGTTTTTCTGAGTTTTGTCATGAGGTGAAAATATGGTGGGAACTGCATCGTCTCGAAGAGTCACACACTTCCCCGTTCTGTCGATGTGCTGTTCCTCGAAATGATTGATGCAAAGCACAGAGAAGCGAGTTGGAGCCCAGTCTTTCAACTTCATGTTGGAGAGCCATTTCTTAAGCTTTCTGGGATTGTACAGCGGAAACCTGCAGTAACATGTCGACCATTAGATCAGAAAATAACTCCTAGTCAAGGGAAATTTGAGTATCAATAAGCTTCAAAATGGGTCTCTCGTTCAGCTGTTCCCAAATGTTTCAACAGTGCTACAAAATATATAAAAGCTAACTTTTATAAAAATTTTCCACCACAATCCCCTATTTTGATTTTAAAAAAAGTGTAGCAAGCAGTATTTTCCACAGCAGATTTGTTTTTCTGGACAGAAACATTTTTATTTTGTGCTAGCTAAGTCACCTTGAGGAGCAGAGCATCCAGTAAGAAAGATTACCATGGCAAGTGACATTTCAATGACTTATTTTAAATAATGTTTAATAATAATGATTTGCATTTTATAACAAAGAAAATTTTATCTTAAATTCTTCAAATCTGGACTAAATTATTCTACACTAAAAGCAGAATCAATCAAGTCAACTGAATATATTCCAGGTCAGAAGTCTAAATATTGTAGTTTTTGAACCGGACCAATTCTAAGGTGATTCAGATGCAAAAAAGTATATTTTTATGAAAACAAGTGGCAATAATATGGATCTTTAGTTAACAAATAAAATAAAGGTTTCATAAATTCTTCTCAAACCCCAGTTTGTCATGGCAGGTTTTGGTTGTTGTTAAAGGGAATGTTTTTTCTTATTATCCCCACATACATGCTCATTACGTGGAATTGCTGCATTCTGCTTGGCATTTTTAGATAGAAAACATTTTAAACAAATCTGAATAATGAACTTGAACTTGATAAATTGTCTGATAAGTAGGATAAACTGGAATTTATGTCGACAGAATTAAAATTACTTGTTTAGTGTTATGAATTGGTGCTATTTATGTAAACTAGATTACTCCAAACAAATAGCAAAATGCTTAAAACCAAATTTGAGATTTGTAAAACCTTTGTTTGATTTGTGAATGTTCAGAAATGGACAGTTTCAGTGTTAAAGTAGTTTCATTTTAGCACATTTCATGCATGGACTAGAAGTGACATTAGCCGCTTTCTTTTTACTCAAAACTCAACAACACTCCACTTAAAACCCTAAAAATATTTTTTTTACCTTTTATTTTGGGATAACTATCAACTCGGATGTTTTCTCGGTTCTGCACATTAATATAATGTTGGAAAACAACTTCTAGAGCAATTTATATAGTGCTGAGAATTATTATTATTAACTAGCATGCCATCTCCAAGCTAGCTACCTGCTATTTATTTACGTATTCGCAAAGAACTCACTTAAAGAACTTAACATCCGGGTCTGTCGAGGTCTCGCAGTTGTAAGCACATTTATATCTTCCCATATTTTTACTCCATAAAGTTAATGTTCGAACAAAACGTAATGTTTTTAGAATTCCAACGTTTACAGAAAAGGATAAACGTTAGCGATAAAGAATACGCGTCATCCGGTTCGTATTTTCAAAATAATAGCTCAAGTAAAACGTTGTAGGCAAAACAAAAAAAAAGTGAAATATTTTAATGTTTGTCGGAAAATTCTAATACTAATTTCAGAGGGAATTTATAGTTTAAATTAATTAGTACCCAAAATCAAAAAGTTTCTTCAATTCAACTGGTTACTTTTTTTTGCCTAACGGTAGGTAACAACCGGATGTTGAGTTTTTTTCTTGTAACACTGCCATCTGGTGGCTAAAATATGTTATTCTTTTCGATGTGAATTAATTGAATACAAATGTAAACTCTTTTGAACATTTATTTAGAGCATTTTTATGTTTAAAGTGAAATTTGTAAATCCAATTCATTTGTAAACATGAGCTGTAAAATTATTATAACGAAACCTTAAAAAACACAAATAAAAAATATTTTCATGCCTATGATTAAGGAGTAGAATAAATATGTGTGGAGAACAAAACTGACAGTTTAATCATTCTTTTTATTAACAAATCATACAAAAAATATTTACATTCTTTGACAATAGTTCAGAGCTGTAACATTTTAATTTTCAATGAGTTAGAAAACATTTAGAAATTAAGACATTTAATAAACCAAAAAAGCAGCTCAGCTGTTTTTTGTTTTCCACTCCACTCGCCACTCATCCCAGTCCAGCAAAGTCCTTTCTGTGTCCCATCCTGCAGCTTTAACACCTAAATATTACAGCTTTATTAACAAATCATGTTCACAGAGACACAAACTAAAACTTGTGTAAGCTCACCTTTGAAGAGCGGAGAGAAATGTGCCTCCATCTGCTTCTGACTCTCGTGCACAATTTCCCACAAATCTTAAATTAAGAATAAAAATGAATGTGTATTTAATGAAGCATTGAAACAAATTCTTGTGCAAATGCAGAGCAGAAAAGCTCACTGACTTTGCTGCGTTGGTTTCAAAGCGGTTGGGCAACTCAGCATGTTGCTGACACAGGCAGCCTGGCACATTGCTCTTATTTCATCACGAACTGATGCGTCTGTTCCCAAACAAACACAAATGCAGCCTGCAACAAGCAGAACAAGGTTGAAAAATATTAAAAATTTAGTAAACTGAAGAGTCATTCAATGGAAAAGGGTAGGATACCGTTTCTGATTCCCAACAGGAACGGCATATTGTTTTCCTTTAAAGCCAAATTCAGCTCCTCTGAGCTATAAAACACACAAAGTGAGTCAAAACAGAGTTAAAGTTTTAATCTGTGTTAGCAAAAATTATCTCTGGAATTACCTCTGAGCAACATCCTGTAACCTCACGCCAAGTTTAATTGGTGTGGTTTTCCCAAACTCTGAGAAATATAAAAAAAAAAATTAAAAACACAACAGGAACCAGCTAAAAACCAAGACAAAAATAGAAAGTTTTAACATACGTAGGAAAACGGGTTCGCTCTGATTGGCCTCAGATGGAGTCAGGATTCGTCCGTCCTTCAGATACTGCTGCATCACGATGGAAAGCCGCGCCTCGTTGAAGGTTTCCATGACAACCGAACGCACAGCTTTGTAGTTAGCGAAGAGGTGAAGGACAGTAAAGAGGAAGAAGAGAGAGAGGGTCAGGCTGAAACACACAAAGAATGAAGAATTATGAAACCTTTAAAAAGACAAAATGTGTAAAAGTTGAAAATAAGGTCAAAACTTACACGGGATTATCAGTGACAACAGGAATCAGAAACAGGCTGACCAGCAAACCAGCAAGATTCACCAAAGTTTCCTGCAGAAAACATGAGAGAAATCAAACTTTATTTATTATATTACTCGATTTATATAGATGCTATTGAAAACTTCAATTATTTTATTTGCTCTATCACTAAAAATGCAACATTTAAGTTTAGAATATAACATCAGACCAACATAAAGAGATTTAATGCAGAAGGGTAAGTGCAACAAAAAGCCCATAATGACAGTAAATAAACAAACAAATAGATAAGTGCTTAACACAAAGTATGACAGAAAATTTAAGAAATAAAATTAAAAATCAAATGAAAAAATAAAAAAGAGATGGGGGTTTAACTGTACACACTGCAGGTTTTACAAATAATTTTTCATTAAGCCCATAAAGACAAAAATAAATAAAATAAAATACAAAACATTTTGTGGTAAGCAAAATGTACAGTATAACTACATTTCTTTAAAGTATAATAAAGAACTTAATTTAATTTTAAAATGCAGCCTTATTGAAAATATTGCTGCTGGTAGTAAAGACACTTTGACACAGTGACAAAAGAACATGATTAGATTTTTTTAAGTGTTTATGAAAAGTATCATAAAAAATAGGAAGCATGGTAATAAATGAATCAAAAAAATTGCTGCCTTTTCAAAAATGATGTTTTTTTCTATCTTACCCAAAGTAAATAAGACTTTCCAGCAGTGAAAGCTGGTTGACCACATGTTTGATTTCACCATATCAGAACATGATTTACATTTTAATTCACATTTTGTCAAAGTGGAGATCACCTGGCTGCCATCTTTGGCAGAGATATCCGCCATGTTGTCCCTGCGTGCCTGATGAACAGTGAGTGCAGCTCTGGTCGCTCCTCCGGCGACGCCAACAATAGACTGAAGAAAACAAAAACAGGTAAACGCAAAACAGATTTTTTGTTGTAATTGGTAAATTCTGCAGATTTATCTATAACAAAAACAAGTTTGTTTCTCAAGAAACAAACATTCCAGGATTAAAAGTCTTATTAAGCACTGGATCACAATGCATGAACACCTACATATTTGATTTAGCTTTTTTCATTAAGATTCTGTTAGAACCCTGGAGCTAAACGCAAACTGTAAGATTTCACAGCTTATCTGGACTGGAAATGACAAAAATTCTGAGAGTTAAATGAAAACTATCTCAAATATTGATCTCACAGAGCAGCAAACTAAGCAGATGCTTCTCTGATGTAAATACTTTATTTTTACCTTGAATATTCCTGCAGTGCAAACTATCAAAGTGAAGCAGGCCGGAAAGTGAGGAGCCAAGATTTCCATGAACATTGCAATGTCGTTGAGAACATCAGCAAAAAGCCTGAGAAGGAATTACAACATTCAATAATTATCACAATGACAGCTGTAATTATAGGAGAGCAGAAGTATATTAAATTTCATTTATACCTCCACTTTTTAGCCTCTGAGTCCAGCTTACTCCTGAAGTGTAGGGAAAATAATTTAAAGCATTAACAACATTCAATAAATCTGCAAAGCAAATCGTAACTTACCCCTTTCTCCAAGCAAAGAGGATTCTTCCCAGCATGCCAGTACCATCTGCAGATAACACACTTTTAAATAACAAGACTATTAATGTATTTTTATATATGTTTATGTTAAAGTTGCACCTCTTAATAACCAGGTAACTGTGGCTGCAGCTACAGTCGCCTCTTGGTTCCCAACACCAGCACCTTTGAGGGAAGCCTGCGTGGCCAGAGTCCCCGACAGAGAACTGGAGAAAGCCTGGAAATGAACAAAAAACTTCAGTCTGGCAGCTCAGGATGCCTAAGATACAGCGTTATTGATAGGAGAGAAAGAGGAGTACATTTCCACCGAAAAACTTTGAAAATGTTTAGATCAATCTTGGAAATTTTCACAAAAAAAATTAAATTTTCTGAATTTGAAAAAGTTTAAAATTTGCTAAAAAAAAAAAAAAAAACAGAAAAAAGACAACTCCTACATTTTGAGATTAATTTCAGAAAAAATAAAGAACTTTATAATTTCTAATTTTCATAAATTCTTGAAAAAAACTCAAAAATCAAACATTTTCAAGTTTTTCAAGAAAATTTATGACAATAAGAAAATTTCTGAGTTTTCTTTCTCATACATTTTTTACTTTTGAAGTTAGAAAATTTCTGAAGTTACTTTCAAATTTTCTGAGTATTTTGGCAAAAACTTACATTTTTCTAACTATAACGACCCAAAGGCGGTCATATGATACTCTGTATAGATTTAAATATCTACTGCACCTGAAGAGTATCCCAGAACTGGTACTGAAGATAATCACTGCTGACACTTTCTGGGTATCCTTGGGGCAGAAAGACGCTCTGAAACCAATAAAAGCGTCAAAATCTCAGTTTTTTTTTTTTTATCAACTAGACAAACTACAAAATACAGAAGACGCTTACTTTAAAGAATCCAACAACTGAGTTTCCTCTTGGCCCAGCTTTACTCCCATCCCTCGTCCTCTTCATCACTCCATCACTTACTGAATATTTCCAAACCTCCCCGCTGCCGTATCTCTCAGTAGCTAACGTCAAACTTCCGTTTTTATCCATTGTTGGTGTATTGGAGACACCAGTGTGAAGTATAAATCTACTAAAATATGTTAATGACCAGAATATGTAACATTTAATGTGATTTCAGGTGAACGGAGAGTGTTTTGGTTCACTGTCGACGTGTCTTTCAGTTTCTTCACGGTACTTCCGTGTTTACATCCGGGTTAGTTATTACTCAACTTCTCATTGGTGGATCCAGAGGGAAAGGCGGGGCTTAAAAAGCACAAACTCAACCATCCAATAAAAGCATTCATAAAAGCATTTCATGCTTTTATCGACAACCATATTTATTGTGGTGTAATAATATTGTTTAATTAGCCAAATATTATACACACTTATAAAAACTTTATCCACTGGAAAGTCCGTTCTGTAGACTAAAAATGCGTTTTAAAGACCTCCTTTATAAAAACATTTGCATTTTAATTTGTTGTCCTTAATATTATGCTGTATGTCCCAATGAGCATTTTTACTTTGTGTTCTTTGGAAATTTAGAGTTTGAACAAATCTGTGATTCATTGATGATGAAATTAAAAATGTAAAAACTTGTAACGTTATTTTGCCAGTCACATTGATGGATCTTTTTCATTTATTTTTCTTGTTAATTGTAAAAGTAAAAACAAATTAATGTAGTACACAATGAGCTTATTTTTTAATGCAAAAATTCAAAAAATCAAATGTATTTAGGATTGAATAATAAAAAATCATCCACCTAATCATAAAACCAGTTTGTACTTCCACATAAATACTTCCCTCTCTGCAGTGCTGTGGAAACAATGTTTCCCCCTAATACTGAATTTTGTTTTGATCTTTTGTATTTTCCTAACACAAATCTAAAATAAAATCAGATAAAGGCAACCTGACTTTATACTAATTATAGTTATGACATCCTCATTCATTCTTTAAGGGGGAAAATAAGTTACTTAAACGTCTTTGTGTTAAAAAAGTTAATGTCATCATTAATATTCAGTCACATTGACAAGCTGTTTAGAAGGGAGGTGATGCTTTATGTCTATGTTTTGGTTTGCATATTTTTTTGCATTATTATGAATCATAAGATTAATGTCAGAATTTTGAAAGTCAAAATTTTGAAAAAAAAAGAAAAGAAAAAGAATTTAAGAAAACACAAGTCAGAATTGTGAGATTAAGGGATTCAAGTAAAAGATCTGAGGAAAAAAAGTAAAAATTATTCTGAGAAAAAATAGAATTTTTAGACAAAAATCAAAATCAGAATTTTGAGATCAACAGCAAAATTCTGAAAAAGTCAGAATTTTGAATTCAATGTGAAAATTCTCAAAAGAGAAAGAAAAAAAAAGGAATTCTAATATTAAAATCCAGAAATTAAAGTCAGATTTTAAATCTGTATTTTGAGGCCAGCAGAGTTGAGGTTTAGTTTTTCCAGTGGCCCTAAACTGACTCCTCTTCTAGGAACCATCATTAACGAGCGCCAGACCCTCCCTGCTCTGTCTACCTGGTGAACAGGTGTGTGTGTCCGCAGCGGGACATAAAATGTCCTTTCTGTCATCACTGAGTCAACGGGGTGTGAAAGAATGTGTCTTATCTCTGTAGGTTAGAGAGCAAACGGAAGAGCAGAGCAGGAGAATCCAGCGGTTTCAGAATGGCAGATGTTTCATTTTAATCCGGGTAACTGAGTCTCACCTGAAGGCGCTGCAAGTACCGACACACCTCAGGAATGTGAACCGGCAGAACTGGGCTGCTATGTTCGTTCGCTTCTTCTTTTTCTTTTTCTTTTTCTTTTTTTTTTTTGTCACAGCAACTGACAACAAATGCAGGAAGTGAAAAGAAACTCAGGGGAGGGAAAAGAAAAGTGTGACAAGTGGAGGTGGAGATAGAAGCGAATCCAGTGGAGAGGGCGTGGAGGTTTCTCATGGTTTCAGTCCCGGTTCCGGTCATACGGAACGAGTCACTGTCTGAGGAGCCGACTGGTTTCATGTGATTTTTACCGACTGGGAGACGGAGATCGGTTTTCACCGGCAGAAGGAATCACCGATACGCCTTGATCGATCTGATTATTGGACTCAGGAGTGGATTCCTGCCAAAACTCACCAGGTTTGTGTTTTAATTGAATGTTTAAACGGAGAATCAGATAAAATTCTCCTTTTACAATGTATGGTTTCTGACATTTTAAAGGCACAGTAACAAATAATAAATACAGGAAATTGCAACTAGAAATAATTTTCTCCCATAATGTGGCGCCCCTTTTATAGTGGCGCCCCTATATGTTGCTTTTTGTGTCACTGTAATGTAGTAATAAAAACACTGCTATATTTAAGGCAGACATCTTTTTCATCAGGAGAGAGTTGCTCAATCACTGATCCTGTTTTATTGATGTGTTTATTGAATTCAGAGGGGATTCCTGTCAAAAATCACCAAATTTCTGTTTAACTGAAGCTTTAAGTAAAAAAAATCATATAAAAAACAACAGTTTAATTAGAGGAATCAGGGCCGCAACAATGTTCTTTTGACACATTATCGATGTTAAATATTGAAAATGAGAAATAATTCCTGCTCTTTTGCTTCGGCTCCACAATAATGTGGCGCCCCCTTTCTCACGGCGCCCCTACAGTCTTTTTGCACCAGGGAATGAGGTAATAAAAACATTGCTACATTTAAGGAAACAAATGATTCACATGACTGGTTCATGTTACACAAGTTCAGAAACATTTCCTAAAACAAAAACCAAAGCAACAAAACTCTGGCATTCCTTTGAGTCGTTGACCGATTGAAGCACAGATTAAACACTAACTTGAATTTCATGTTTTTGCCATGGCAATATACCAGCCCAGCAGGCTGCTGTGTCATTCAAGTTTGTCCGCTTTTTTTCTTTGTTTCTTTTCTGTTTATTTTGTTGCAGTGCCTCGGTACTTTTATGTGACAAACCGAAACCTCTACAAAAACTCCCATGATTGTCATTTGATCTGCAACAAATCAAATGATCAACATGTTGATCATTTGATTTGTTGCAGATGACCCTGAAATGCAACTTAAGCAAACTGATCAGAGGGAATGACATGAAAAAATAGAGTGTTTAGGAGAATCACGGTAAATGAGAAACTAAAACTTGTCTTGTTTTGCAGATATGTCACAGGAAGATATTGAAAAAGGGCCTGAGTCCCTGCCACTGCACCCCGTTCCTGGCTCAGCTGAAGATCAAATGGACGATGATATAAATCAAAGCAAGGACAAAGATAAAATAGAAAACTACAGGAAACTGGCCATTTGGAGCATCGTCTGTGGTTGCTCCTGTTTGGGATACAAAGCACTGGAAAATTCATTCCAGGTATTCCTGATTTCATTTAGATTCATTTATACATTTTAAATCCTGTTTTTGTTGGTTTTGGTTTCTCTTCAAATAGCTGTTAGGATAATTACCACAATTAACCATTTTCAATGATATTACTACTAATAATAATGCATTATGTAACTTTTATAGGAGATATTTTTTTTACATATTTGTTGAAACTGTGACAATTTGGTATCAGATACATAATTGTGAAAAATAAATCGCGCTCCTCTGCCATTATATTACTGAAATTTGTACGTATTCCTTTCACAAAATAGTTCAAGCTCAGTAAATTGGCTCTGTAAATTGCGACTAAATGCATCCCCACTCTGGGTTTTGTCTTTTCCATCAAAGTTTGTAGCTTTTACTGTGAAATTGTGGGAAAAGAACTGATGGTATCAATGTACCGTTTTCCTCTTAGGGCCGCCACAACAGTAGTATTTTATAATTATATGAGAAAATAAATGTTATTTAGTTCATCTTTGTAACTATTTTCAAATTTTACATGAAATGTAAATGTTAAAAAATAGCCCTTTTTCTTGTTTTGTTTTATTTTGGATATTTAAGATATCCTCCAGTTCCAGTGTTAAATATTAGAATTCAAAGTTTATTGATCTTTTGGAAAATGTTATCACTTATCGCAATAAGTTCTGGGACAATTTATCGTCCAGCAAAACTTATTATTTTGACAGTTGTGAAAATTAAAGTCCAAGTTTACGTATATAGCACATTCGCAATAAGCCCAGCTGACGAACATGCTTCACAATATCTGCAGCACCGTAGATAGATCTATGATAAAATAAAAAACTAAATTAGATAAAAACATGTTCATAAAATTTACACTAAAATGTTGATAAAATAACAGGATAAAAGTTACAGCAATTTCTCAAAAATTTGGATTAAAAACTACAAATATTTTAACACCACACTTTAATGCCACTCTGCAATTTGAAATTCTAATTAATTTGAGCATTTTTGTTCATTTGCATCTCCTGTGAGGTTAAAAGCTAGTATTACATCACATCAGTATGATGCAAGTTAAAAACAAATGATGCTAATGATGGTAGGAATGACAATGTGCTGTTGGTAAGAGGGGGCCCCAAATTCAAATCTGCCCAAGGCCACAAAAAGGCTTGGACCGGCCCTGCTGGGTATCTTAAACAGTTTTTGGTTACTAATTTTGATATTTTTTCCTCAGGCTGAACATGAAAAGGACAAAGACAAAAAACGAGAGTATTCAAAAGCGGCGAAAAAGTACGGCATAATCTCCATTTGCACGCTGTTTGGGCTCCTTGTCCTCATCCCTCTGCTGCTAGTTTTCATCTCATATCTTATGACATTGAGAGACTAAACGACTTCGGCAGAAAAACAAAAAGATTCTGTGAACAACTTTGTATTTTATGGAGCAAAGTAACAAAGACAAAGCTGTGATCGTTGATTATCATTAGAAGTTACAACCACTACTTTCATCTCCTCAGTATTTAATGTAAACAAAACAGACAGCGTTCATGTTTTATACCCTGTGATATTTATTTAACATATGGACAAATTCATTTTTTAAAAATGAAGATGTAAAGTCCAGGATTGCCTTTAAATTTGACAATTTGAAAAGTTTTTAACCTCTCTTGAAGACACATCCAGAAAAACTGAGAACTTTCATGTATTTTAATTGGGATAAATTAGTGAAAATCCTAAAGAGAGGCAAAATAAACTTTCAAAAGCAATTTCATATACAGTTCTGTAACAACTCATTCCTGAATATAGTTTATTACTACAAGAAATGTATGAATTGTTACTGCGTATACTAAAATCACAAATACAAGGGTAAATAAAACATTTCAGAAATAATAAAAAACAAATGGCATAGTGGTGATTATGGCAGTACTTCAAAATGACATTATCCTGGCATTATTGCATTGTTACTTTACCTGTATGTTTTTTTTATTAAATATATACAAGTACTGTACTTTTATACAAATGATGTATTTTATAATAAAACATGTTTTTAAACATGAAGTTGGCTGATTAATTCTAACAAAAGTTTTACAGTTAAGGCAACCTCATTTACAGCAACAAACGGCTAAAGTTATGACGTATGTAGGGACTTGGTCGTAAACACGCCCACTTTTCCATGCAGTTCAGTGGAAAAAACGAGAAGAAAAGGCCACAGGTGGAAAATTCAAACCCAAATAATTGATCGGTTTCCGCCCTGAGCTGAGTAAAGCGTAGTCCAAGTTGCTGGAAACTTATTTGATTGTACATAAAAAAAAAAAATAAAAAAAAAATGTACAAACAGTTTATTGTAAATACAAATCTCTTGCTGGCATCCTTAAAAGTTATATATATAAAGCCTTTAATAGAGAAACAAATAGCTGCCATTATAACTCAATGATGCTGCAAGGAGGTGAATACTTCAGAACAAAAATACAAATCAGAGAACAGAACTATCAAAAAATGAGTGATAATACTGTACAAAATGTCAAGGAGAATTTGTTTTATTTATCTGAAGAGCTTCACCAATAAGAGCAGCCTGACTGTGGAATAAATAGAACAATCTGTACAAATGTGTATAAATAACTTCTCCAAGTCGACATTTTGTTCTATGATGCAGAGTTCTTCAGCTTGCAGGCTACAAATGCTACAGATTTATTTAACTGGAGTTTTTCCACAACTTTTAAAGACGGACCGGCGCGACATTACGTCATGATCGCACTCACAGGACCAGCATTGTCCGCTTCTCTTTCGTCGCTCTGATCATGGATCAGCCACAGAGTCAACTCGTCCAGCTTGGAGCACAGCAGGGAGTCCACATCCTGGACGCTGAGGGACGGCGTGTCTTTGGGGAAGCCGCCTCGTCTCGGCCTGGACGAGGACGGACCCGTCTTTCCGACGCCAACCAGTGGTTTCTTTGGCTTTCTGGCCTCGCCCACTTCCAGGAACTCCAAAAACCGTTTGACACGCCTCGGGCCAAACCAGGACTCGGACCCGTTCTTGCGGTTGAGCGGAACCTCAAAAATGGTTTCCAGGCGGCTGAAAGACAAACCAGTGGATGGGATTAGGGCTGAAACTCCCCATTACTTTAGTAATGGATTATTCTAGCAATTATTCTGACGATTAATCAATTATTCTCATGATTAATCAATTTGTTTGACAATTAGTCCAACTAATGTGACGATTAATCGATTAGTCTGACAGTTAATTGGATGAAAAAACTGCCACATTTTGCAGATTTTCCATTTAGATGGAAAATATTATACAATACTACAAATACAATCAAAGCAGCAATCGAACAAATAAATTTATTTTTTAAATACTATAAACATTTTATTGCCTAAAAATCAATAACACACCATTCCTTGATCATTTTAGCAAAGGAAATTCTCGTCTTATTACGGTGCAGGGATAATCTGTAGATTTTTGATTAACTGATTAGAAATATCGAGAGCACCAGATAAAAAAATAAAAGAATTAGAAACAGGCAAAGCTAAAACTGCCATTTCGGCTCTTCTTTGTAAAATATATTTACAGACGCAAAAGGATTTATTTTCTATCCCAAATACAAAATGAATTGATTTTTTGTACAGTTTTGGCTTAATTACTGCTCTGTATTCTCCAGTTAATGATTAATCGATTACTAAATTAGCTGAAGATTATTTCAATTATCAACGATTCAAGATTAATCGTTTCAGTCATCAATGGGATGTAAATAAATGCAGCTGATTTTAACGACATGATTTACTCTGGTGCCCCCTACTGGTCAGACATTTCACTGCTTTTATTGGCATAAATCAGTTCAGTTAATCCTGAACTTTTCCATTTTCTGTTGATTAAATATTATATCGTAGTAAGTTTTTGTAAAGAGCTGATTATTTTAATTATGTCCTAATACATAAACCTACTTTGTATGAATAAATATAAATCATGTTGTGAAGTTAATCATCAGCAACTGTCAGTTTGATAGCTTGTGGTCATAGTCCAGCACTTAAACACTTTAAGTGTAATGCACCACTGAGTCAGAATTTAATTTATTTATTGCAAAATAAAACCTATAATAATATCGACGTCCTGCACCAGTTAGGATATTGATGAGGTCATTGCTTCACCTTTGTACCTTCGGCTTCGCCAGCTTATTTCTATCAGCTTAAACGTCGTTGATCAAATAAAAACAGATTTCAGTCACATTTTAAAGTTTTAGATGTCAGAAAACAAAAATAGACCAGATTTACCAATTCAGATAAATTGTTATTAATTGATTATTCAAATAATTGTCAACTAATTTAATAATCAGTGAATTGTGAACTCAAAAAAGGCCAATTGCTGAAAAAAACAACAGAGCAGCAATTCAGTAAAAATTGTACAAAATATTTAAACGCCTTGCATTTAAGAATAAAACTTCAATGAAGAACTTCCTGCTCTCCATTTATTGATAAGATCCATCAATAATCAACTAATCAGCTCTATTGTTGATGAAGCAAAAAGGGCTTTTCAAATGTTAGACATATTTTTTAGCTGCAGATCCTTCACTGCAAATGATCAAGCAAAAGTTGCTTCATTTTACGTAACAGAATATCTTAATTAAAAAAAATTAATTTTATTTGCATCTTTTGATGCATTTTTAATATTGTATAAAAAAGCTAAAATGAAAAATTTATTGAATATTCTAAAAAACATATTTTTTATCCAATTAATCGTCAGAATCAATTGACTAATCAGTTTCTAAAATAATGGTTACTTGCTCATTTTACCAGCATTCAGAAATAGAAATAAGTTTGACAATTATAACTGACATAAAAACAGGAGATGTTTGGCCTGATTTAACTTCAGAGAAATAAAAAAAATGGTTTCAACTGCACATGATTCAGGTCAAACATGCAACACTAATCAAGGAAAAGGGCAATAAAAACCAATCCAGCCCCTTGTGAAAAAATAATTACCCTGAAAATCCAACAACTGCATGAGTCACTCCTGGCAGCAACGACTGCCTCCATAAATTTGCAAAACGTGGAGATGAATTACATCACAGTGCAAGACTCAGTCACTGCAGTGTTAAAAATAGGTTGTTATGCGAGTAATTATACAACAGAAACGCGACTATTATGTCTGTGGTGGACGTTAGACGCAGATTAGACTGGCACTCATCATCGTCAGCTGCTCTTTTTTAAGCTGCCATCATCAGAGGGAGTCGCCTGCAGCACTTCTGCTTCTTGGTTTCTTTATTTTATTTATTAGAGAACACACACACACACACGACAACAAGCTGCCAGCAGTCTGCTCAGAAAGGCAACGTGCTCAAAGACCAGATCAGGAGTTATTTAAGCAGATGACTCCGGTGTGGTTCTGGCACAAACACTACAGGGAGCTATAAATACTGCGAAGGAGACATGGACGGGTCTTTGAAGATGCGACCAATTATTCTCCTGAACAGGTTACAACAGGTCCATGCAAAACATGTTCACTTCTTTTTTGCACTAAATCATTCTTAGGTCATTAAAATTGAGTCTGCTCAGTTCACAATGAGCTGTTGCAACATCTTATTTAAATCCAAATAAGCTGCTGCTGCTGCTGGCCTCCATCATCAAATCAACACTCGCAGGTAAAAATGGCTGCAAACAGATGCGCAACTGTACAACTGAATAAAAACATGCAAAATGTGAATTTTGCAAAATGGGTCCCCTGAAAGTGTCGTCACTGGGTTAATATTTTCTACATAAAAACACAAAAACATTAATGATTTGTGCTTACCTTTCTGGGGGTTTGCTGAAATTCTTATTGGTGTAAATTTCTTCCAAACTAAAGTCCTTCTTCTTCACCCTGATGAGACACGGAAAGAGAGCAATCAATATAAATCATGATTGTTTTAAACTCAAAGCTTCTCAGGGAGCCACTTTGTTCACATTCTGTGGCATTAAGGTTCTTTATTCTGCTAAATTGTCAGACGGATTCTGCAGGACGTAAATGCTGAAGTCAAAGTAGCAGCATAAAGTCTGGTTCTGAACTAAAAACAAAATGGCACCGATAAATGATCTGTTGGCAAACTATAAAATGGCTGTTAGGAACAGATATCTAATCAGACTCCTGACCCACATATGCAGTAATAAAAGCTGTTGCTCAAAGGGAATTAAAGGGTTAAAAATGAAAGAAAACTGTTGGAATTGACCCACAAGCTCAAAAAATGTAAAACTTATTTTAGATGAATTGTACAGATAATGTGTGCGAATCAACTGATTTATTTAAAACTGGGATCCTTCGGCGTTTCTACGTACCGGACTGGTTTGGGCAGACCCATGGGAGTCAGGTTGGTCTGAGGTTTTGGCAACGTTTTCCGAATCCGGATGGACGAAACCTTTTTTTGTTCTTCATGTTTCTTGACAACCTTTAACAAAAACATCCCTTTTATACGACCTGCAGAAACATTAAACATTGCTTCCTCTTATCGCAGTGAGACGGGTTAGTTTTATACTTTTCCTCTCAGAAGTGCCAGGATTTTGCGATAATTTGACAGAAAAACGAATCCATCCTCTGCTGAAAGGGAGTTGTGACCAATCAAACACTCTTAAACAAATGTTTCACACCTTCCTCCTCCTCAGAGGGGAAAAATTATGAATAGATTTAAATTAAAGTTACTTTTCACCTAAAACCTTCAGTCAACGGCTAGAAAGTTGAAAATAAAGAGACAAAAAACTATGCTGAGGAATTTGAACCAGTTATTAAATTATTGTGCAATAAAATTTATTTTTTCCATTTTTTTAATTTTTTCATTTGTTAATGTCACAAAATCCTGACATTTCAGCAACGGTGTGAAACTTTAGGGCTGAGACGATTAATCAGATGATTTGTGATTAATCAAGTCTTGAAATAATCAACTAATTTAATATTAGATTAAGTGTTAACTGAAACACACAAAAAAGCCATTTGCTGAAAAAACATAACATAAAAACATATTTATAACAGTAATTAAGCCAAAATTGTAAATAAATTAACACATTTTCCATTTAAGATACAAAAACAACTTTTGTTTTCTCCTGTTATCAACAGATCACTGTATTGATGTTAGTCAAGCTGAAAGCAGAGATTTCATATTTGAAATATTGTTTTTAGCTGCAAATTATCAAGCATACACTCAGCAAGTGCTATGTATGGAAGAAAGGAATTTAATTGATTTAAATATTTTAACATAATCCAAATATTCTCCAAAACAGTCTGCAGAATGTGCCAAGGTTTTTAAATCCAATTAATCGTCTGAATAAGCAACAGATTAGTCAATAGCTAAAATAATTGAGAGTTGCTGCCTTACTTGTCTGTGTTCAGGTTTAAAATCAAACAAACAAACAGAACCATACATACTCTGATTTCAGAGTCAGACAGAGCTTTTTCCTCTCTCAGCCCAGCGTCTTCAAACTCCTGACTGGAGGAGCTGGTGTCTTCGCCGTCATCCTCCTCTTCGCTCTGCTGCCTTCTCGCCGCCTCGTACGGCGCCAGATTCTCACTTTAAAGAGTCCAGAGTCAATATCAGAACAGCAAATCAGAGAACTGGGTCACTACTCTTCAAAAACAACTTCTTATTCCAAGTATTTCTGTCTAGTTTTCAGTACACCTGAAATAAGACAAAGGTAACTTATATGCAACTTTTCAGCAAGATTTAGAAGCTTGTTTAGAAATTGCCTATTTTGAGAGTTTCTGTACTTTCACTTGGGTTTCTACTGCCTCCAAAACATAACCCTTAAAGTGCTAAAAAAAAAAAAACAACACCCATCTGTTTTAGGGGAATAAGTTAAAGCTTTTTTGTGTCTGGAAAATGAGCCGTTTCAAAACCTTCTGGTATGTAAAGTCACAAATCTGCAGTCGCTGCCCCGTTACCTAGCAACCCCAGCGGAACTTCTCCCGTTACCTAGCAACCCCAGCGGAATTCCTCCCGTTACCTAGCA